>OY744475.1:188420263-188852763 GCA_963556175.1 Tipula confusa | reverse complement strand
TGAAAATCCATAATACACGAAGACGTGGTCCGATTTTGATGTGTGATACATTTATTGAAAGCTCTTGGACTCAACATAAATACTGCATTAAAATATTTGTACATTTCCATAAAGAAATTTCGAGCATAAAAATTAGGAAAGGCTGACCCCTTGTCTGTTTTTCATAAATTATGAAAATCCATAAAACACGAAAACGTGGTCCGATTTTGATGTGTGATACATTTATTGAAAGCTCTTGGACTCAACATAAATACTGCATTAAAATATTTGTACATTTCCATAAAGAAATTTCGAGCATAAAAATTAGGAAAGGCTAACCCCTTGCCTGTTTTTCATAAATTATGAAAATCCATAAAACACGAAGACGTGGTCCGATTTTGATGTGTGATACATTTATTGATAGCTCTTGGACTCAACATAAATACTGCATTAAAATATTTGTACATTTCCATAAAGAAATTTCGAGCATAAAAATTAGGAAAGGCTAACCCCTTGCCTGTTTTTCATAAATTATGAAAATCCATAAAACACGAAGACGTGGTCCGATTTTGATGTGTGATACATTTATTGATAGCTCTTGGACTCAACATAAATACTGCATTAAAATATTTGTACATTTCCATAAAAAAATTTCGAGCATAAAAATTAGGAAAGGCTAACCCCTTGCCTGTTTTTCATAAATTATGAAAATCCATAAAACACGAAAACGTGGTCCGATTTTGATGTGTGATACATTTATTGAAAGCTCTTGGACTCAACATAAATACTGCATTAAAATATTTGTACATTTCCATAAAGAAATTTCGAGCATAAAAATTAGGAAAGGCTGACCCCTTGTCTGTTTTTGATAGATTATGAAAATCCATAAAACACGAAAACGTGGTCCGATTTTGATGTGTGATACATTTATTGAAAGCTTTTGGACTCAACATAAATACTGCATTAAAATATTTGTACATTTCCATAACAAAATTTCGAGCATAAAAATTAGGAAAGGCTAACCCCTTGCCTGTTTTTCATAAATTATGAAAATCCATAAAACACGAAAACGTGGTTCGATTTTGATGCGTGATACATTTATTGAAAGCTTTTGGACTCAACATAAATACTGCATTAAAATATTTGTACATTTCCATAACAAAATTTCGAGCATAAAAATTAGGAAAGGCTAACCCCTTGCCTGTTTTTGATAAGTTATGAAAATCCATAATACACGAAGACGTGGTCCGATTTTGATGTGTGATACATTTATTGATAGCTCTTGGACTCAACATAAATACTGCATTAAAATATTTGTACATTTCCATAAAGAAATTTCGAGCATAAAAATTAGGAAAGGCTAACCCCTTGCCTGTTTTTCATAAATTATGAAAATCCATAAAACACGAAGACGTGGTCCGATTTTGATGTGTGATACATTTCGATTCACAACCATATTCGAGTATACATATGTCAATCAATAGAATTTAACCAAAATAAATAAAATAAAAAATAAAAAAATTAAAGTTCAAGTTCAAGTGATATAAAGTTTTAATATTAATAGTATTTTATTGTGATAAAACTTTCTGCAATTTAGTTTTGCAAAATCTTATTGATTATAAAATCAATTATAAGATCAATTATAAAATCTAATAAAAGTGGAGTGCAAGCAAATATTTGATTTTCGGAAAGACGAAATAAGAAAAAAAAAAAAAATTAAAATTTATTTTTGTGTCTTGTACTATACAAAAGTGACATTTTCAATATATTTTTGGCGGGTTTTGACGTTACTTTGATTATTTATCTTTGTGCTCAAATAAAATGCCTTTTTTTGAGGTTGCTGTTGATGCTCCCAACTTCCACCCTAACATGATTTGTCCTGCAGTATCATGTCAAAAGGGGATCACTCAAAGGCAGGCAGTTTTTATGTGTAGTTTTTGTCGTAAGCTTTACCATCCATCCTGCAAAGGGATTATTGGAGCAGCCAAAACAAAAAAAGCAGCTGAGTCTAATTGGTTTTGCTCACCAGAGTGTTTGAATGCTCCTGCTTCGTGTCATGTGCTACCAAGCTTACCAGTTTCACCGAATGTATCTTCAAAGACATCTCCTTGTAGTGCAGAGTCAACATGTGCTGCTGCCATAAATGGTCTAACGAAGCGGTTTGATGGCCAATTTGAAATTATACAAACTCTTATTGCTGAAATTAAAGTATCTCAGGAGTTCATCTGTGCTGAGTTCGAGGGATTCAAAAAAGAAATAATGAATTTAGTTGTCGATAATAAACGATTAACAAAAACTTGTTTGGGGTTACAAGAGTCGTGTCGGAAACATGAAGAACGCCTCAACGTAATGGAGTCTCTACTGGATAAGCCTAATCAAATTGGTAACTCATCAAAAATTACTATCATTGGGCTACCTAACCAGCATCCTGACGTGAATGGATTAATTTTAGCTACTATTAAGAATGTGGATCATTCTGTAATAGCCGGTGACATTATTTCAATTCGGCAAACTAAGCGAGGTGGCAACAAACTTCCATCTAATAAAACTAACAAAAATATGTCAGATGACGTTTTTATTGTCACATTAAAATCAGATGAACTACAAAATAATATTCTCGCTCTAATGCGTAAGAAGAAAATACTTCTTACCACCGACTTGGGTAGTATCTGTCCGGGTGATCATCCTGAGCAGCGCATCTACATCATGCAGCACTTCACAAAATTTCAATCATTAATACACGTCAATCATATTATGGAAAATCCATAATACACGAAGACGTGGTCCGATTTTGATGTGTGATACATTTATTGAAAGCTCTTGGACTCAACATAAATACTGCATTAAAATATTTGTACATTTCCATAAAGAAATTTCGAGCATAAAAATTAGGAAAGGCTAACCCCTTGCCTGTTTTTCATAAATTATGAAAATCCATAAAACACGAAAACGTGGTTCGATTTTGATGCGTGATACATTTATTGAAAGCTTTTGGACTCAACATAAATACTGCATTAAAATATTTGTACATTTCCATAACAAAATTTCGAGCATAAAAATTAGGAAAGGCTAACCCCTTGCCTGTTTTTGATAAGTTATGAAAATCCATAATACACGAAGACGTGGTCCGATTTTGATGTGTGATACATTTATTGATAGCTCTTGGACTCAACATAAATACTGCATTAAAATATTTGTACATTTCCATAAAGAAATTTCGAGCATAAAAATTAGGAAAGGCTAACCCCTTGCCTGTTTTTCATAAATTATGAAAATCCATAAAACACGAAGACGTGGTCCGATTTTGATGTGTGATACATTTATTGATAGCTCTTGGACTCAACATAAATACTGCATTAAAATATTTGTACATTTCCATAAAGAAATTTCGAGCATAAAAATTAGGAAAGGCTAACCCCTTGCCTGTTTTTCATAAATTATGAAAATCCATAAAACACGAAGACGTGGTCCGATTTTGATGTGTGATACATTTATTGATAGCTCTTGGACTCAACATAAATACTGCATTAAAATATTTGTACATTTCCATAAAAAAATTTCGAGCATAAAAATTAGGAAAGGCTAACCATAAAAAAGTCTAGGAATGCAAACAACGAATAAAAACACTGTCAACAATTTCACAGCTGATGATTTCAATAAACAGTTTTCGGATATTCCACAAAATCCAGTTGTTTTGCCGTTCGCTCATAAAGTTAAAGATTTCAATTATGAATTAAACTTTACATCGTTTACTGAAACTGAAGTGGCTTTGGCTATATTGCATATTAAGTCAAATGCTGTTGGCCATGACAATATGATACCTAAGTTGGTAAAAATGTTGCTTCCTGTCATTATTCCTTATTGTACTCACATTTTTAATTATATAGTAGCAAGCTGCACTTTTCCTGACGTGTGGAAAACTGCGATTATTACACCGGTACCAAAAATTACATCACCTTCCTTGCTATCTGATTTTCGACCGATAAGCATTTTACCATATTTGTCCAAAGTATTTGAACTGTTATTATGTAACAACATTAAGGAATATTTGAATCAATTTAATTTGCTGGATCGGTTTCAATCTGGGTTTAGGAGGCATCATTCCACATCTACAGCTTTGTCTAAAGTGTATTTTGATTTATTGAAAAGTTTGAACCAGTCAAATATTTCTGTGCTTGTATTACTTGATTTTTCCAAGGCGTTTGATTGTATTAACCATGTTCTACTTGCACAAAAACTGAAATTTTATTTTAAGTTTTCTGATTACTCAACTCGACTTATCGTTTCATACTTAACCAATCGCAAGCAAGTAGTGAAATCTTGTAATGTATTTTCGTCGCCGGTATCAGTTTTGTCTGGAGTACCACAAGGTTCTGTCCTTGGTCCTCTTTTATTTTCGCTTTATATTAATGACTTACCAGAGAGACTTAAGTACTCGAAGTATCATATGTATGCGGATGATTTTCAACTCTACAATTCTGGACCATTGCGCAATATCGATGTTACATGCCGAAGTTTGAACCATGACTTGCTTATGATTTCTTCTTGGGCCAAATCAAATGGCTTGCTTTTGAATGCAAATAAATCACAAGTTTTACCAATCTATAAACATAAGATTGATAAAGATCTAGTTAATATTGAAATTGAAGGTGTGAAATTATTTGTATCTGATGTTGCTCGAAATCTTGGAGTATTATTTAATAGTACATTAACTTGGAGTGCACATGTTAATCAGGTTTGCAATAAAGTCAACTTTGCACTATTTTCACTCAACAAATTAGGTAACATTACTCCAGTACCAATTAGGCTACTATTTGTCAAGACTTTAATTTTGCCTATTCTCACATATGGAGACATATTTATTTATAATGCTGACTCCAAGTCTAAGAACCGGTTGAAATTAACTTTTAATAAGTGCTTGAGATATATATATGGGCTGCGTAAGTTTGATCATGTATCTGATTTTCAAGACAAAATACTTGGCATATCTTTTGTTACATATCTCAAAATAAGAGTTCTTTGTTTTATTTTCAAAATATTACATCTTAAACATCCATCTTATTTGTATTCTTTAGTAACTTTTAGTTCTTCACCCAGAGTTCTTCGAATCACATCATTCTCATCTAGATTTGCTACTAGTCAGTTTACGTCTTCAATATTTGTTGATGGAATCATTAAATTTAACGAATTGCCCGAATGTATTAAAAGAAGTAAATCCGTTGATCGGTTCAAAAAAGCATGCACAGACTTTTTTAAGCATAATTCAAGATGATGTCATTTCAACTTAACTTGTTTATAGAACTTGTTCATACTTGTTTCGATAATTTGAATTTATATGCATTTGAGTATGTATGTATGTATGTGTGTATGTATATGTATATGTATGTATGTGTGTGTATATGTATGTGTATGTGCATGTGTACGTGTATATGTATGTATGTATGTATGTGTGTATATGTATATATATATATATATATATATATATATATATATGTATGTATATATATATATATATGTATGTGTGTGTATGTAAATATATGTATATATGTATATATATATATATATATGTATATATATATATATATATGTGTGTGTGTATGTAAATATATGTGTATGTATGTATATGTAGATATATGTATATATGTATGTATGTGTGTATATGTATATATATGTATATAGGTATGTATATGTGTATATATGTGTATGTATGTGTGTATGTATATGTAGATATATGTTGTATGTATGTATTTGTATGTGTGTATATATATATGTATATATGTGTATATATATATATATATATATATATATATATATATGTATATATATATAAATATGTGTGTATGTATGTATATATATGCATAATGTGTGTTTTGAATTTTATTATTTTGAACTTTTATTTTTATTTATTTAACTGTAGTGGAACACACCTATAATGGTGTTAATTTTAATTTTATTTTAATTTTAATATTAATTTTTTTTTTTTTTTTATCGTATTGTAATAAACTATGTATATGTAAAAAATTATATTAATGCTGAGATATACTTTGAAAAGGCCTTTGGCCTTACTTATCTCAGTATAAGAATGAATAAATAAATAAATAAATAAATAACCCCTTGCCTGTTTTTCATAAATTATGAAAATCCATAAAACACGAAAACGTGGTCCGATTTTGATGTGTGATACATTTATTGAAAGCTCTTGGACTCAACATAAATACTGCATTAAAATATTTGTACATTTCCATAAAGAAATTTCGAGCATAAAAATTAGGAAAGGCTGACCCCTTGTCTGTTTTTGATAGATTATGAAAATCCATAAAACACGAAAACGTGGTCCGATTTTGATGTGTGATACATTTATTGAAAGCTTTTGGACTCAACATAAATACTGCATTAAAATATTTGTACATTTCCATAACAAAATTTCGAGCATAAAAATTAGGAAAGGCTAACCCCTTGCCTGTTTTTGATAAGTTATGAAAATCCATAATACACGAAGACGTGGTCCGATTTTGATGTGTGATACATTTATTGAAAGCTCTTGGACTCAACATAAATACTGCATTAAAATATTTGTACATTTCCATAAAGAAATTTCGAGCATAAAAATTAGGAAAGGCTGACCCCTTGTCTGTTTTTCATAAATTATGAAAATCCATAAAACACGAAAACGTGGTCCGATTTTGATGTGTGATACATTTATTGAAAGCTCTTGGACTCAACATAAATACTGCATTAAAATATTTGTACATTTCCGTAAAAAAAAATCGAGCATAAAAATTAGGAAAGGCTAACCCCTTGCCTGTTTTTGATAAATTATGAAAATCCATAATACACGAAGACGTGGTCCGATTTTGATGTGTGATACATTTATTGAAAGCTCTTGGACTCAACATAAATACTGCATTAAAATATTTGTACATTTCCATAAAGAAATTTCGAGCATAAAAATTAGGAAAGGCTGACCCCTTGCCTGTTTTTGATAAATTATGAAAATCCATAAAACACGAAAACGTGGTCCGATTTTGATGTGTGATACATTTATTGAAAGCTCTTGGACTCAACATAAATACTGCATTCAAATATTTGTACATTTCCATAAAAAAATTTCGAGCATAAAAATTAGGAAAGGCTAACCCCTTGCCTGTTTTTCATAAATTATGAAAATCCATAAAACACGAAAACGTGGTTCGATTTTGATGCGTGATACATTTATTGAAAGCTTTTGGACTCAACATAAATACTGCATTAAAATATTTGTACATTTCCATAACAAAATTTCGAGCATAAAAATTAGGAAAGGCTAACCCCTTGCCTGTTTTTGATAAGTTATGAAAATCCATAATACACGAAGACGTGGTCCGATTTTGATGTGTGATACATTTATTGAAAGCTCTTGGACTCAACATAAATACTGCATTAAAATATTTGTACATTTCCATAAAGAAATTTCGAGCATAAAAATTAGGAAAGGCTGACCCCTTGTCTGTTTTTCATAAATTATGAAAATCCATAAAACACGAAAACGTGGTCCGATTTTGATGTGTGATACATTTATTGAAAGCTCTTGGACTCAACATAAATACTGCATTAAAATATTTGTACATTTCCGTAAAAAAAAATCGAGCATAAAAATTAGGAAAGGCTAACCCCTTGCCTGTTTTTGATAAATTATGAAAATCCATAATACACGAAGACGTGGTCCGATTTTGATGTGTGATACATTTATTGAAAGCTCTTGGACTCAACATAAATACTGCATTAAAATATTTGTACATTTCCATAAAGAAATTTCGAGCATAAAAATTAGGAAAGGCTGACCCCTTGCCTGTTTTTGATAAATTATGAAAATCCATAAAACACGAAAACGTGGTCCGATTTTGATGTGTGATACATTTATTGAAAGCTCTTGGACTCAACATAAATACTGCATTCAAATATTTGTACATTTCCATAAAAAAATTTCGAGCATAAAAATTAGGAAAGGCTAACCCCTTGCCTGTTTTTCATAAATTATGAAAATCCATAAAACACGAAAACGTGGTTCGATTTTGATGCGTGATACATTTATTGAAAGCTTTTGGACTCAACATAAATACTGCATTAAAATATTTGTACATTTCCATAACAAAATTTCGAGCATAAAAATTAGGAAAGGCTAACCCCTTGCCTGTTTTTGATAAGTTATGAAAATCCATAAAACACGAAAACGTGGTCCGATTTTGATGTGAGATACATTTATTGAAAGCTCTTGGACTCAACATAAATACTGCATTAAAGTATTTGTACATTTCCATAAAAAAATTCGAACATAAAAATTAGGAAAGGCTAACCCCTTGCCTGTTTTTGATAAATTATGAAAATCCATAATACACGAAGACGTGGTCCGATTTTGATGTGTGATACATTTATTGAAAGCTCTTGGACTCAACATAAATACTGCATTAAAATATTTGTACATTTCCATAAAAAAATTTCGAGCATAAAAATTAGGAAAGGCTGACCCCTTGCCTGTTTTTGATAAATTATGAAAATCCATAAAACACGAAAACGTGGTCCGATTTTGATGTGTGATACATTTATTGAAAGCTCGTGGACTCAACATAAATACTGCATTAAAGTATTTGTACATTTCCATAAAAAATTTCGAGCATAAAAATTAGGAAAGGCTAACCCCTTGCCTGTTTTTGATAAATTATGAAAATCCATAAAACACGAAAACGTGGTCCGATTTTGATGTGAGATACATTTATTGAAAGCTCTTGGACTCAACATAAATACTGCATTAAAGTATTTGTACATTTCCATAAAAAAATTCGAACATAAAAATTAGGAAAGGCTAACCCCTTGCCTGTTTTTGATAAATTATGAAAATCCATAATACACGAAGACGTGGTCCGATTTTGATGTGTGATACATTTATTGAAAGCTCTTGGACTCAACATAAATACTGCATTAAAATATTTGTACATTTCCATAAAGAAATTTCGAGCATAAAAATTAGGAAAGGCTGACCCCTTGCCTGTTTTTGATAAATTATGAAAATCCATAAAACACGAAAACGTGGTCCGATTTTGATGTGTGATACATTTATTGAAAGCTCGTGGACTCAACATAAATACTGCATTAAAGTATTTGTACATTTCCATAAAAAATTTCGAGCATAAAAATTAGGAAAGGCTAACCCCTTGCCTGTTTTTAATAAATTATGAAAATCCATAAAACACGAAAACGTGGTCCGATTTTGATGTGTGATACATTTATTGAAAGCTCTTGGACTCAACATAAATACTGCATTAAAATATTTGTACATTAAAAGTAAAGAGTAAATTCTCTAACTGCTCTTACGATTTTGCAAGATAAGCTACGAGTAGTTAAAATTTAGCAAAGACTTACACCTAAGTACTTGCGGTGGTCGATTGAATTTTCATGAAAAAATAATTGAATATCACACCGTATTGACACGTGATGTGTCAATTTTAGTTGCTAAGTTGCAGGGTATTGTATTAATCAAATGTAAATTTGTAATAAAATTGTTAAAGAGTATACATTAATTATATGATTGTTTCTTTTTTTTAACATCTCTACAATAGAGAGTCTTTACAAGACAAAATATGCCTATTTATGCATAAAATTAGTAAGTATCCAACTGGTTTGTACGGTATTAAACAACATCATGTAAAGGCAAGTAAATAAAAAAATAACAATAATATGACCATCTGTAGTTGGTATTAAAAACTATATTGTGGTTGAAAACTCAACTAAAACTTTATTCGAAGCTCAACTAGAAGAGCCTGAATGTTTATTAAATTCTACATTTGATTTTAAATTTTACTATATAACCCCTAAATGTTGACTATGAAGATATTTATTTTTGGAAACGTGCCTTAATACTTACAAAACTTTTTTTTTTTTATTTGACATGGCATCCCTAAAACTAGTCAAATGACGGAAAAAACTACCCCATTTTTCGATATCGAAATTTAATTTATTCACCCCGGTATTAATATAACCTTAAAGCAGCATAGTATTAAAATTACACAAAAGTGTCAAAAAAGGATTTTTTTTTATACATTTATATTTTTTTATAAATCATTTACTACTCAAGAAAGTTTTCCTAAATACTTAAGATATAGTTCAAACAGTAAAACGTGTGTGATTCACATCTCATCGATTAAGTACAAAACGGGTATCCTGGATAATCAATTAAATTTTTTTACATACCGTTCTGTTAACTAAACGGCCTCAAAATTAATTACTCAAAGTATCATAACGCCATGTCCTTATCGGCAATTTCAAAGGTAAGCACACTTTAACTGTAATATTATAGGTGTAATTATTAGTTACACCAACAAATTTTAATTTGCACAAACAATTTCCAGTTTTCGAATCGAATTAGCATTTCAAGAATTTAATGTAGCAAACTATAAATTATTTTTACATTCTGGTTTGCCTTCATCTTACATTCGTGAAATTCTAATGCGATATGATTAAATTTTATCATCGAGAGGCTACATGTGTTTTCTTTTTTAGTTATCAATTTGACTTCAACTTGATTGTGTTTGTGTCTTTCGTTTTTATTAGAAATATTTTTCTAAAATAGTAAATTTTTGTATCGTTATGTCTAATTCACAGCCGATATTATATTCGTACTGGCGCAGTTCTAGTTCATGGCGAATTCGAATAGCATTGAATTTGAAAGAAGTGCCCTATGACATAAAACCCATAAGCCTTATAAAGGCGGGCGGCGAACAACATTGTAATGAATATAGAGAAGTTAATCCAATGGAACAGGTTCCGGCTCTGCAAATTGGTGAGTGTATTTGTGATAAAGCTGATTTTTTTTTTGATTCATTAAATTTATGATAAGGTGGTTAATATATTGTGGTCGTCACGTCACGTGTATACCCCTTAGTATCTGTCTTTAATTCATTTAATTACAGGTGCTAGAATGTCAGTTTGTTTGCATTTTTTTTTCATTTACTAACTTTAGTGATATGTGAGATAAGAAGTTGATTGACATTTTGTCTATTATACATATTTACATGTAGGAATTGGTATGGCTAAAGCCATTGCGTTGGTCTCTAAGACAGGTTGTGCTTGTTTAAAAAATTGATTAAGAAGTGACCGATTTAAACCAAATTTGATTGGTATTTCCGTAAAAATTTACTCCACTAATGGAGTCTCTCTCTCTCTCTCTGGCTTTCACATCCCATGAAGGGATTTTGCCGTCCGCACTAAGATCCTCCATACATCTCGGTCCATCGCTCTCGTCCTCCAGTTTCGACATCCTAATGCATATAGATCTTGTTCGACGTTGTCACGCCAGCGCAATCGGGGTCTTCCTCTACGACGAACACCGGCTGGTTGTTAATGGAACACTTTATTGGTCATTCGTTGTTGAGGAGATCATGTAACGTGGCCGAGCCATCTAACTCGATCGGATTTGATGAATCCGATAATATCGCAACCTCTAAGAAGTTGCCTTATCTCGTGGCTCATACGAATCCGATATTCGTTGTCCGCGACTTTGATTGAACCAGAAATTAAGCGAATGACCTTCCTTTCGAAGGCAGATAACAATCTACAATCGTTAGAGGTCACGGTCCAGCTCTCGCTTCCGAAAGCCAGCATAGGTCTTATGAGTGCTTTATAAAGTGCGAGCTTGCACGACTGCGACATATGTTTAGATCGCAATAATTTCTGACCCGAGGTATTTAAATTTTTCGACGCTATATTTAAGCCATCTTAGTATTTCCCTATATGGCTAATGCATTATGAAGTTGTTGCTGTTTTAGATGGTACTTTTTGCTGTACTGCTGAATTGTCTCTGCGCTATTGTTTCAATGTGGAACCCCTGCATGAATTTTGTATATAAATTACTGGTTGCACTGTTATACCCTAATTTCTTGGCCTTGTAAATAGCTTTTAATAATTGCATAAAACCTTGGCGGTAGCAGCCTTCTAACTTTGTGCATAAGACCTAATTTATACCATACTTTATCGAAAGCGTGAGCGTTATCCAGAATTGCTGCAGAACAATACTTTTTTATTCCAGACAGTTCCTGTAAACCTCTCGAAACCTGAAATGAGGATCTGGTATTATTTTTTTGTCTTTCAGAATTGGTTTAACATTTTTGCTCGTTGACATTGAGGTAAAAATAAACTTCGTCGGGAAATATGATTTTTCGGAGAAAATGCTCATTTTCTCATTTGCAGCGGTCCCCGGTATCTGGAGTTAAAAGTCCGCACTATCGTCTGATGCTAAAAAGGACCTGCCGGTAATTGTTCCATACATTGATCGCCTTCCTTTAAGTTGGTTCTGCTGTCGTCTGATGAACAGTTCTGATATTGTACATCAATCGACCTGTAATACCTTCTACAGTCCCATTCACCGATCGTTTTTTATCCGAATAGTTTCGCGCATGAACTTATTGACCAACTTTATATTTGGTTTGGTGATGATGCCAATTCACGATTGTTCTCCTCGTCCGCCAAACCATTGGGCGCAGGACGGAGGGTGTGATGATCAAATGCTCAATAGAGTTGAGCGAACAACATCTTTTAAACTCTGCGGGCGTAAACTGGGTATCGTTATGTCACTTACAATTGTGTTTGGCAACCCATCAATGGAGAAAATCTTCTGAACTGCTGAAATGGTAGTTGTAAATGTTGCCGTGGCGACCTCGACCGAAAATGGAAACTTTGAATACGAGTCTTCAACAATGAGCCACATGCTGGTGGAATGGCTCCACAAAATCTATGTGGACTCTCTCACGGACGTGTCGCGTCCGGTCATGATGAAAATTCACGTTTAGGCTCGACTGCTGCGTTCTGACAAATGAAGCACGTTGATGATAACCTCTCGATTGCCTCATCTATTTCGGCCATCCATTGGTTATAAAATGTGATACTTCCTGAATAAGAGGATCATTCCTCGTATATTCAGCAATGTTATTGACGTTGATTGGGAAATTATTGATGGTCCCTTGATAAATCTCCTCCGCATCCAACAGCTTTATCTTCTTTTCAAAGAATTCCTCATCGGATCCAACCGGGTGTCGAGAAAGGGCGTCTGGGTTTGCGTGATGACTGGTATGCTTGTACTTGATTGTATCCATATGCTTGCAGAATAATTGCCCATCGCTGAAGTCGGTGAAATGTCATCACTGGCAATTTTTTGCTGGGATGAAATAACGTAGTGAGTGCTTAATGATCTGTTGTTAGGGCAAAAGGTCTACCAAACAAATACATATGAAACTTTATGACCCAATACACTATTGCTAAAACTTCCTTTTCAATTTGGATGTAGCCAACTTGACTGTTAGTAACTGTCTTGGACGCGAATGAGATCGGCTTTTCACTCCCATCTGGATATCGATGAGATATTACCGCGCCGATCCCATATTTTGACGCATATGTAGCGAGTATGATGTGTAGATCATCCTGATTGACAAAAAATTTGGCACAAATTTATTGTAATAATTTAACTTGCCAATAAAAGCCTCTACTTGTTTAACATTCTGTGGTCTAGGCATCGATTTGACCACCGCTAGCCTTTTTTCTGATGGCAAATCTCCTGACGAATCGATTCCATGCCTAACGTATTCAATTTTTTTCTCTACGAAACTACATTTTTATTTTTTACATCTCAACCTATATCTAGCCAACATTCCCATTATTTCCTGGAGATTATGCACATGATCTTCACTATTCCGACCTGTGACAATAACGTCGTCTAAATATACTGCGCAGCTAGGTACAACAGTTACTACATTCTCCATAAAACACTGAAAAATACCCGATGCTGATGCTATTCCAAAAAGCATCCGTCTATACTCAAAAAGCCCGAATGGAGTGTTTATTTCCATAAACTTTTTTGAAGAGTGCGATAGCTCAAACTGCAAATCACTCAGATCCAACTTAGTAAAATATTGGCCAGAAGAGAGATTGGATAACAATCAACCTCCAGCTGAGAATTTACCGATACTTTGGAATCGGCATACAGTCGGATTTAACCCTTCTGCTTCTTCACTAGTACGATCGGTGCAACCCATTCGCTTGATTTGACAGGTTTAACAAGCGAAACCAGACGATCGACTTCAGCTCGCACAACACTGAATTGAGCGAAAGGAAGATTGTATTGCTTGAAATAACGTGGACGAGCATCTGGTTTAAGTATTACATCGGCTTTGAAAGTCGTCCAGAGACCTAACGATGGTGCGAAGACTTTCTTATACTGCTTGTTGAGATTAGATATTGACGACATTAAATCTTGTTGAGATGCTTGATCTATAAGAGAAAATTGCTATTTGGAACTATAACTTCCGAAACCAATCCATGCCAAGAAGATGCGATACCTTCTCGCTGTTAATGATTAACAATGTCACAGTTATTTTATGCTTGTTCCATTTAACCTTGACTCGGGCTTAACTTTTCACTGGGATATCAATACCCCCACATGCCTTTAAGGCATATGTATCCATATTCGTTGTTTCACATATCAGTTTTCCCAGCATTCGGTAACCTGCAAGGCCAATCAATGAACACGACGCTCCAGTATCTACTTGAAAAGGCAAGGTGTTGTTCGGTTGTTTACACTGACATTAACAAATACTTCCTCATACCCGGTTGATGACACGGTTGACATTTGTTTAATCTCGGCACAAGGTGGATCCATTACTTCAATCATACTAACATATTGAAATGAATTATCATGAAATGAATTATTCCACTGATGGATTTGACTTCATGATGTGAACGATTATTGTGGCTCTGCTGTGATGACTTATTGCACTGCTTACTCGATCTACACACCGATGCGATGTGTCCTACCTTTGAACATAAATTACATACAGATTTGTTTTAATAATGATAACAATCTGTTCGCTTATGAAATGTGCCACAACTCTGGCATGACCGTTGGTCCCATTTTGTTGATCGCACTGAAACTTATAATCGAGAGCAACTCCTTGCTGTTCCAGCTGAAATAGGTATGTTGAAAATGTATCCACGACACGATCGAACTTATGGAACGTGAATATGGCTGCTGTCTGCTTTACAGGGACGTTTAGCGTAACCCTTAACATTTTTTTGATTTTCCTCCAGAATTTAAAAATAGTAGCACTTGCGTTAAAATATTTTATGTGCATCCATTATCATCTCGTGTTGAACCGAACCAATAGTACAACACCCAAAGTTTAACCTCACTTTTCACACGTGGAAGACACAAATTTTGTTAATACTGTTTTTTTCTTAATGTGCTATTCGATAACTTCGTCGCCAAATGTTATGAGGGTGACGTGAGGTCTCAGATCAGATGGAGGAAAAAATCTACTTAAAATTTAGTTCTATTTTAATTATATAACGTTTCCTAATACACAACTTTTTTTATATACCACCTTACTTGTTAACACACTATAACGAACTTCCATAAGTTCGCATTACTTCATTGAATAACAAAACGATGACTATTGATCTATACATGTAACATGGAAAAATTATAACATCTTGAAGTTGGAGTTATAACACTAAATGTCAAAAATTAAACTAATTTTCTGCCATAACACGAATGACGTAAGTATTGCCACACTCGAAATAACCGGTAGTTGAAATTGCAAACGGTAGATGGACCACCCCTTATATAAAAAAATAAACGAATTCCGTAGTGAAATCAGTTCATCGATTTTATTACACTTTAAGGTGTTATACTTTACAAAAACAAGCATAGTAGACTTCGATCAAATTAAAAAAATATTTGCTGTGTTGCTTTGAGAATTTTACAACAACAATCGCATTATATAAATTCTAAGGAGATTTATGTTATATCTAAATTGGATTTAAGCTAAATCCAAAAAGATTTTGTATTTACATATTAAATTCCATTTTTAGTTACAATGCTCACCACTTGATTTTTTTTTCTTATTTGTTTGGTAGCAATTGAGTGAAAAATTTAAATCCGCTAAAATTACTGAATATATCTTTCCCAAAGTAACACAACAAAAAATTAACAATCAGTCTTTTCAGTCCGGGTTACTTTGGGAAAGAAAGATTTAGTGGATTTACATTTTTTCCAAACCAAGAGGAAACAAATTTGCCTTTTCTAACACCAATACCTAATTTGGCTTCTTACTGGCTACGCACAAGCGCTACCTGTTTTCCATATTGCGTTAGTCAGGGTGACCATCCATGTTCTTGACAATTAGTTCAAATGAGTTTGGGTGGCCACATCTATTAAAGATTTTACTTAAATTCAAAAGACAAGTAGGGGAGCTGAGTGGCAAATGAGATTGCCGTTACTTGCATAATAATTTATTTAATGTTATTACGTCAATCCTACAATCCAAAAAATGTAGTCCAGTCTGGAAATACCGCGTTAATAATTTCTTTATGCGAGTCGAATTTCAGCATAGAAGCAGTTCAAATGCCCATATGTTACTAAGTGCATATTACAAAGCAGCCATTGGGCTAATTGATATTTTAATCTCAATATCTTTAACAGAGGATTCTGGCAACATCAAACTTATACGATTATACCATGGAAACCCGTAATTTCGTTTTGAGGTAACTTTTATGACTATGTGAAGGTTGTGATTCTTGTATTGCTCTAAAAAAAAGGGCACCCACAACTACAGACACAGTAGGCTAGCTACAAACTTATCAAAAAAATCTGGAAGAAACTGACTACGACGATATTGATCACATTCATCAAAGTAACAAGATATTCTCAGGTGCGAAGGGCACCCCGAGTGTTTATTAAAAAACAGCCATTAGAAAAGAGGCACAACTTTTTTAACCCTTTTTTTGAAACCGCTCTTGCAAAATAAGGAGCGGAATCCAGAATTTGTTATTAATAAGGCGACAAGAAAAATAAGTGCCAAGGTGCAAGTGTCAAAGGAACTTGAGGCAGTCATTAAACGATTTGGCAGATTCGAAAAGAGAAATTTTTATATTTTTAATTCATTCAAAAAATCCTCCCCCACTTAAACTGTTCTGAACCCGGCTGGATGTGACAAAGCATTCACAATTAGGTTAATAATGGAAATTTTCAATAGGTTATCTAGGGTATGCATCAACGGTTAAAGCTGCGGTAGCTATTGGAGGTACAACCATACATTTAACATTTAAATATGGGGCCTCCATATTCCTCTTTCAATAGAGATGCGAAATCTGTAAGCGAGTTTATTTTAGGAGCTGATAAAGAGATAACAGGAAATTATGATATTTACGACAATTTTCCGCCGTTAGAGAAAATCTAATTTATAACAGAAGAAAAAATGGATAATTGGGGAGGAATCGTTGAAAAATTTCGAATTTTACGAGCTAACCGAGTTAATGCCTAATGAGGTAAGAAAACGCGGAATTCGTATCAATATTAACAAAGATTGGTCATGGAGATAATACAGAATAGTACTACCATTATAAGAAAAAAACAGTTAGCCCATTAATGTTCCAGATGTCGGGTCGATAGAATATCGTCAACATTTAGAATAAATATATGACATTTAGGCGATTACACATATAAAAATATTGTGATTATTTTAAAACGATACCACTAGCGACATCTAGCACGTCAATAGGCTAACATACCATGGTAGTACTATGTGTATTTATATCGTTATAGCATTGAAAATGTGCGTTATGGATTTTATACATTTTTGAGGAAGTTGCTTAAGTAATTTCCCACTTATCAGATCATGGCCAGGCACCTTATTGAATCAATGATTTCCTTAATAATTTTTTTTAACCTTTTGACATTTAAATTTGATTGGCTGGATTTCCGAAGTATCTGCAGTTGCGAGTTCCAATTTATTCGTTGGGTGCAAATATTTTGCTTAGGTATTCAGCAAATATGCTCGTTTTAGCTACAACACTCTTAGCCTTATAATTTCATCCGCCAGAGGAGTGATTCTCTCCAGTATTAAATGTTGTGGCCTTTTCGCATTTTCAGTGATCTCCTGTCTTAAGATAGAGCATATCGTGTGTTTCCATCTTTATCGCAAATGGCAATAGACCTAAGTCTAAAGGTATGTTGCAGTCCGACTCCGGTGACTGCTTTGAAAAAGTTACGTAAACTTCAGTCTTCTTTCATTCATTAACCATTGAGTTTTTTGAAGAAATTGGAGATCAGCGAGCTCCAATTTAAATGAACGTTTGGAAACGGTCATTCCAAAAAAGGTGGCTGATTGTTAAAAGGTTCATGAAATAACGGTACTTG
The DNA here is from genome assembly GCA_963556175.1 of Tipula confusa. Classification (NCBI taxonomy): domain Eukaryota; kingdom Metazoa; phylum Arthropoda; class Insecta; order Diptera; family Tipulidae; genus Tipula; species Tipula confusa. The sequence continues at coordinate 188,834,567 of OY744475.1, read as the reverse complement.
ATGGTAGCACTTCACAATTAACGATACAAATTAATACAAAACTAAATTAGTAACAATTAGTAAATTTACTATATTTTATTTACAGTTCGCATCTATTATACATTGAATTTTATGCACAACTTGCAATTTCGCCTCGGATCCCATTTACCGACGTGGTATAACTATCTAAAGTAGTTTCAATGCACGCATTTGAATATGTAACACCAATCGAACGATATAAGGCCAATTTACCTTCTTCCTCATCAACCCATTGCGACCAAACATATGGCCATCCATGTTCAACCTCATCCCAAACACCCTCGAGGAAACTTAAAACAGTTGATTGATTTGTAATCACATTATAGGCACCCATACCGTAAAATTGTACATGCTGTGCGGTTGTTGATTCTCGTTGAATTAAATTGATTAAATCGAAGTAATTATCTCGAACTGCGTCCGATAGAAAATCATAGGCAGATTGTGCACATTGTTTAGCCTGTTCAGACGAAGATACACCAGCGGCGACTAATCTACCGTTTAAACCGATTAGGCAATCATTTTGATTACCAATATCGGCGGCACGATCTAAAATTTCGTTGTATACTTCGTAGCGAAGATTTTGTATGTCCGTGGTTAAGATGGCGTGTTGCGATAGTAATTCTTTATTCCAGTCTTTTAGCAGTGCGCTTACATTCCAACGACTGTCACGTAAATAATAATCCATTTCTCGGTGAATTCCATGGAAACGAGCACGAAGGTCTTGGATTTGTGCCTCAAATTCAGCGGTGTTCTGTCCAGAAACCTATATTATATAAATTCGATTAGTATTCATAACAAAATCAAATCACACTATATTAACACTTACAAAACCGGCCGCAATGGCTAATACGACAGTTAAACTTAGTAGCACCTTCATATTGGATGGCGTTCGATGGATTAATGTGGCAATGGTAAAAATTTTTAAGCACACTTAATCTTTTAAGTTCGTTCATTTAATCTTTATAGTTTAGCATTCGATTTTTATTGCACCTAATTGTGTTTTGGCTTATGATTAGATTAACTTATTTTTTATTTTTTTAAATTTTATTGTAATTATGAAATTATTCCGTTATCAAACGTTGTAAAAACTAAACAAAGGTCGTCAGCATATTGTCGAGCACGTTTAATAATATATAATGTAACATTTTAAGTATTCGACTGGTGGCATGTTAGCAGTTATCTATTCATCCAGCACTCATAAACTAATCTTCTCTTGAAATACGGAAATCGGTCAAATGGTTTAGATACTTACGTTATTTATGAATTAACGATATATAAAGATAATGAGTTTTAGCCGTATAATTGTTACATTCTGATAACAAAGTACAGACCAATAAATAAAAATTGAATATGTAATTTAATCGTAAAAATTGTCTTATCCCACTTGGAAGCGGTACGTTCTGAGTGCGATTCCCTTTCGATAAAATGACAGTGAAAAAAAGAAATTATCATCAAGTTTTCATTTACATTTATCATTTTATTTTACCATCAACTTCAAAAACGTGATTCCAATTTACGAAATGAAAAAATTACTTTAGTTCAGAGTATTTACGTGTGATGTCAGGGCAAATAAATATAAAAGATATATGAGTTGCAGATACATTTAGGCGTAAACAAATAATTTTATCATATAAAACTTTTCAGCGACAAAATCGAAATGAAAACGAAATTTGACGCAAGATTATCATTTATCACAAAACGAGAATCGCACGATTATAATTTTTGAGTATCATTCCCAGAATCGCACCCCAGTAGTAAAATCTTTAGGAATAATTTAAAAAAATCAACAGTATTACAGGCCAAGTATGTGACGCTATACTGAGATCTTTTGCAAGGTCTTTCAGATTATATTTTTACAATTGGTGATCGTTGTATGTGGTCAGCTCAACGAAAGATTTTACACACAATTGGTGACGGAGTTCTGATCAGTGGCGGCGATCGAACTCACGACTGCGGTGTGAATAAGCCAACGCCTTAACCATCACTATACGACCTGAGACCCAAGAAGAAAACAAACACCAAGATTGCCGACACAGTCTCCACTTATTTACCATCGAGTTTCTTGGAGAGCAACAAATCCAAACGACACTATTTCATGGCTGATATAGTGCCATCAAACACGCCTTCTTTTCTTAGCGACTGCACGTCCTACATACCAATCCTATACTGTGTGTTCATTATCATATGCGTGGGTGATACCTTGGTGGTATCCATAATTCTTTTTGTTTAGACTTTTAACAATTGGAGTTTTTACGGGTGCGGGTAGTCAGCCTAGCGATCTAAGTTTTGTGTAGTCACCTCCTACGTCAAACCAAGGAGGCTGTGATGAATTCAAGGATAACATGCTTGTTTAGAATTATTTTACGAGGCATGGGAGGGTGTCTCCCAACCACAGGGAACTATAGTCACTTCACTATATAATAAAAAATTGTGCAGTTCTCTAATTTCCACTTTATTTACTGAAAGGCTAGTGCTCTTTCAGAATTAGATGTTTACAGTCTCTCTTTTAACTTTTGAAATATTATTTTCTATATATTTACTATTTTTTAACATCTATAAATAAAACTCCAATCAAGCAAGAAAAACTTACGGCATCGTCTACAAAATGTTCTTTCTGCTTTTGTCTAAAGGACAATAAGAAAACCTGAAATAAAAAAACAATTCAATGCTAATTCTTAGAATTAAAAAAATTAAAACTTATTTAAAATCACAAATCATTAATTTTAAACATAAAAAGTTTTGATCTAAAATAAAACAAAAAACACTTAAAATAAATCCTTTTTTTTGGCAACTAATAAGTAAAACTCTAACAGTTTGATTTTAAGTACAAAAAATGATATATTTGGTCATATTAAATTTAAACATAAAAGGTTTAAAATATTAAAAATTTTCTGTTAAATATTAAAATTTAAAACATAAAAGTTTTAAAATTGTCCATAATAGTTCTCAACTTAACAAAAAAAACATAAGATTAATTTTTCCATATTAAAAAATTGAACGCATCGAAGGTGTAATAAACGAAATTTGCATTGTTTCTTATAATTCACTAGAACAACGTGATCATATGAAGTATAAAAACCTAGTATAAACCATGAGTGTTTTATAGATGAAAAAGTTTAGGCTAAGAATCTTAACTAAGAAAATTTATGTAAATATTAACCAATTAATTATTTTTAGGGAAAAAAAGACAATTTTGTAGTTGCCTGATAAGACTCCGATTTTTTTTAATTTGTATGACATTATCTAATATAGTTCATATTCTCATTGACCCTCTTTCAAAGGATGATGGCCCACTGTCCTCCAACTGTCCGGCAACACAACACTGAAGGGCTTTTCGAAATATGCTTCGCTGGCATATTGTCGAGAGGCATTCTAATGGAATGGTTTGCCTGAAACTCCCAACGGATTTTCAAGTGACCAACCATATTAGCTGGTTGAAAATTTTCTTCTGCCTGCATCCTCAAAGCCACAATTGCAGCTTATTTTTTGACAAGTGCAACGGAATCAGTCCTATAAATCTCTCCATTGCAGCAGTCGGGTAAGTTCTTATGGGCCTTATGATTGCTAGAAATTACCAATATATCATTTTTGATTGTAAGCCCCAGGTACGTCCATAGAGCTTTTGACAGGCCCAGAGTGCCTTAGTGTCTCCAGTTGTTGTCTTCAGCTTAGTTTTTGATCTAGAATGACGCCTAGATATTTAATCTCACTAGAAAAATTAACAGTAACACCGTTTAACGAAAGAGCTGTAAGCGCAAGCTTTGTCCTCTTGGTAAAAGGCATACAATAACCGTTTTATTCAGATTGTCACTAAATCCTTCCTGAAAACACCATTGCAATTTTAGCCCAAGTCATATTTAACTATTACAGTCAAGTCATCCACGTAACTGGACATCAAGTCCATGGCTACTCAGAAGGGTCAGCAGTCGATCAACAACCAGTGACCGTAGTAATGGAAATACCGCTCACTGGGGACATATTTGTACAGTCTTGATGGTTACTAATACCTAATTGAGCGGCAATAATTCTATATTTCAGCATGCCTTTTCGCATGCTGCCCTCTTTATAGACTCATAAGAAGTATTATCAAAGGCACCCTCAATGTCAACAAAGGCGCAAAGAGCGAAAGATAACATCAAAAGTGCTTTCTACTTTAGTGATCAGACTCTTAAGAACTATCACCGTAGGTTTGCCAGCCAGATAAGCAAGCTGATTTCGATGAAGTGGGTTCCTTTTTAGAACCTCACTTCTTATATGGTAATCCAAAGCTTTCTTCATCGTTTTTAATAGACTTTCTTCATCGTTTTTAACGACGTGAGGCTAATTGGACGATATGCCTTGGGCTGGGTATCTGGACGACCCCCTCCTTTTGGTATAAAGACCACATTTTTTCTCCAGAGTTTTGGAATGTAGTTAAAGCATAGATGGCTCGAATGAATCTTTTCAATACCCCTCTACAGGAGAGCTGGAAAAACACCAAGCTCATTTAAATGAGATAACAGCCCATCCAACCTTACTGGGTGTAAATATGTTGCTTGAAAGACCTCATATCATGTTAAGAGCGGTATAGACCACCTCACCAGAACCTTCGTATTCCGAAATTCTGAGTCCGGAAAGTGGGTTTTTAAAAACAAGCTTATAGTTTCCCTCCGGTTCTCAGTAAAACTTGCATCGACCTTTAGAAGAAAGCTTATGCCATTTGAGTGGTCATTTGCAAGAATCTTCTGAAGCCGAGTTGCAGCGGGCAATTCGTTTATTACTCCGCAAAAACTGCCCCAAGTTGTCCTCTTTAATCTCCTTAACTCGATATTGTACTCTCCCCTTTTATTATAGCCCCAAACACTGTCGCATTTGGCCTTGTTATTTAAACATTTTGCTTTTTTCCATAAGTTTAATAAGCCCCAGTCGGTTAGCTTTGGAACTCTAGTTTCTTGCGACTGCATGATCAGTGCCTCTAAATCATATCTGATGTGCATATGATCAGAAATAAAAGCCTCCTTAGAAACATGCCAGTCTTTTATGAGGGAACTGCTGACAAGCTAGGTTCAAATCTAGGACCTCTCGCCTAATTGCATTGTAAAATTAGGTTTATTTCTCGTTAAACCTAACAAAGAAAAAAGACGTGACGTTGGTGGTTTTAGACCTCATCAGTTCACCATTTCATACTGGGCATCATAGACACACAGAATTTAATGATCACTCCCCATTTCTCTGAGACTCTCCTCCAAACAGGGAAAAACAATTATGTCTGTGGTTCTGTTAACTTGTTCTATAGTTGAATGTTGCTCCCCGAAACCAAATTGTTGGGAAGAAATGCGGTCTCTTCGTTCTAAGATTCATTTGAGCATATTAGTCATTTTTTGAATAATTTTAAAATTATTGGAACCAATAAAATCGGCCTGCCCGTTTTTAGTTGCGTATATTTTATTTCTCTATACATGCGTTTGGCAGCCAATATTAATTTACTATATCTCAAATTTATTTTTTTCAGATGGACACACTTTGATCGAATCGGTCTCAATTATGCATTACCTCGAGGAAACACGTCCACAACGACCATTATTACCGCAAGATGTTCATAAACGGGCTAAAGTTCGTGAAATATGCGAGGTAATCGCATCCGGTATTCAACCACTACAAAATCTAATCGTTTTGATTCATGTTGGCGAAGAAAAGAAAAAAGAATGGGCCCAACATTGGATCACGCGTGGTTTTCGCGCAATCGAAAAACTATTATCAACGTCCGCGGGAAAATTTTGCGTTGGTGACGAAATAACAATGGCCGATTGTTGTTTAGTGCCACAAGTATTTAATGCAAGAAGATTTCATGTTGATCTACGACCATATCCAATTATATTGCGAATTGATCGAGAGTTAGAAGGGCATCCAGCATTTAGGGCAGCCCATCCATCGAATCAACCGGATTGCCCACCGGAAGCGGCCAAATAAATAATTATTATTGATATAAAATATAAACATAAAAAAAAATTACCTATACAATTTGCTGAAAGTAAGAAATGTAATTTTTTTCGTTTGTTTTCAATTTCTTTTATAAAAATGTGTGAATTTCTTTTGTTTTCTTAATTTTTTACGCGATCATTTATAAAATGATCGTTTTTAATTTTAATTTGTTTAAACTATCAATAATAATATTATGATTCCAAATACCTACTCTCTATCTAGTCATTATTGATTGATGAATTTATGTTGAATAAATTTAATATAAAAAAAAATGTATCACCATTATGGCGAATTTGATTTTGTTTTTCTATATACTATGCTCGCAGCTAGATGTCACTACATACATCAAATTTAAATGTTGCGATCATATTTGAATAAAATATTTGGTTTACTTATTATGGTTTTAATTTTATTTTAATGATTGTACTTACCAAAAACATTTTTAATTGTCTGAAGAGCATAAAATTTACCTAAATACATACATAAATATATATTATATAATATAAACAATTAGAAAACCAACATCGTATATAGTGTTTTATTATTGTTGTTTTAGTGAAATAATTTTTGGACTTCCTTATCTTGAAATGTATGTTTTTATCATTGTAACTTAAGTTGATAGCATAAAAAAAATGTATTTAGCGTTTGTAAATTTTTATGCAAACTAAGTACATAGTCGAATGTTTATTTTTAAATTTGTATTTCAACATTAATTATGAGGTACGAGTATATGATCAGCAGCTGACCGTTTTGTTGACAGTTTCTTTTTATGTTTATGTAAACACGTGCAAAAAATTATCGTTCGAAAAACGAAGGTCGTATGATAAGTTTTTAGAATCGGTATAGACAAAAACATATTTTAGGGTTCGTGATTTATAGAATGGTTACGTGCGTTATCTGTGCATTGTCTTGGCAAACAATTTTTTTATCAACATTTTACCTTGAAAAGGTAAATCGAAGTGGATTTTACATCATACGTACATCTTAAAAATTATAACTAATTTCAATGTCGTATTGCTTCTAGCTATCAAAATCAAACTATAACTAAGATATATTTTATGGTTGACCCACAGATAATAATAAATCTAGATATGAACGAATGTTGGTGCATGTGAAAAAATATTTTTACAAAATATGTTGCTTAAAAGACATTGGGCAATATTTAGCAAGCCAAGTTTTCAATAAGACTAGAATTTTTTGCAAATATAGCAAACTTTTATTTAAAAAAAACCTACATCTTTTTGGAGGCTTCGATTTTTTGAAGGTCAGCTGGTCGTTGTATTCTTAGCAGTATCCAATAATAATTTATAACTCACCCGACAGCAAGAGTTTTGGGTGTCTGTTTATACGATGAGACTAACTAGAATTTAGATATTGCTGTATCTAAGCTTACAAGGTGTTTGATTATTACAATCAAATCTGCATTTTTTTTTCAAGAAGCAAGTTCCATATTAAAAGGTCTTTCTTTTCATTGCTGCTTCTAAGATTTCCTTTATTCCAATTTGTTAGGATTTTGAGGCGGTATTAGTGCAAAATATTCTGAAATTCCTTCATTTTATTGCAACGTTTTGAACTATGAGCATAACATATTTTATCCAGCAAATGCATAATGGTTAGCCTATCAAAACTGAGGAAATGATGCCACAAATCGAAAAAATCCAAAATCCAGAAAATGCATGATGGATGCCATAAATCGGAAATGTCCAAAATCCAGTAAATCCAGAAAATGCATGATGGTTAGCCTATCAAAACTGAGAAGATTATGCCACAAATCGAAAATGTCCAAAATCCAGAAAACGCTTATCAAAACTGAGAAAATTAAGCCACAAATTCCAAATATCAAAATATCCAGAAAATGCATCATGGTTAGCCTATCAAAACTGATAAAATTATGTCACAAATCGAAAATGTCCGAAATCCAGAAAATTCATGATGGTTAGCCTATCAAAACTGAGGAAATTATGCCACAAATCGAAAATGTTCAAAATCCAGAAAATGCATGATGGTTACCTATCAAAACTGAGAAAATTATGCCACAAATCGAAAATGTCCTAAATCCAGAAAACGCAGGATGGTTAGCCTATCAAAACTGAGAAAATTATGCCACAAATCGAAAATATCCAAAATCCAGAAAATGTATGATGGATGCCACAAATCGGAAATGTCAAAAATCCAGAAAATCCAGAAAATGCATGATGGTTAGCCTATCAAAACTGAGGAAATTATGCCACAAATCAAAAATGTTCAAAATCCAGAAAATGCATGATGGTTACCTATCAAAACTGAGAAAATTATGCCACAAATCGAAAATGTCCAAAATCCAGAAAATGCATGATGGTTACCTATCAAAACTGAGAAAATTATGCCACAAATCGAAAATATCCAAAATCTAGAAAACGCATGATGGTTAGCCTATCAAAACTTAGAAACTTATGCCACAAATCGAAAATATCCAAAATTCAGAAAATGCATGATGGTTAGCCTATCAAAACTAAGAAGATTATGCCATAAATCGGAAATGTCCAAAATCCAGAAAATCCAGAAAATGCATGATGGTTAGCCAATCAAAACTGAGAAAATTATGCCACAAATCGAAAATGTCCTAAATCCAGAAAACGCAGGATGGTTAGCCTATCAAAACTGAGAAAATTATGCCACAAATCGAAAATATCCAAAATCCAGAAAATGTATGATGGATGCCACAAATCGGAAATGTCAAAAATCCAGAAAATCCAGAAAATGCATGATGGTTAGCCTATCAAAACTGAGGAAATTATGCCACAAATCGAAAATGTTCAAAATCCAGAAAATGCATGATGGTTACCTATCAAAACTGAGAAAATTATGCCACAAATCGAAAATGTCCAAAATCCAGAAAATGCATGATGGTTAGCCTATCAAAACTGATAAAATTATGCCACAAATCGAAAATGTCCAAAATCCAGAAAATGCATTATGGTTACCTATCAAAACTGAGAAAATTATGCCACAAATCGAAAATGTCCAAAATCCAGAAAACGCAGGATGGTTAGCCTATCAAAACTGAGAAAATTATGCCACAAATCGAAAATATCCAAAATCCAGAAAATGTATGATGGATGCCACAAATCGGAAATGTCAAAAATCCAGAAAATCCAGAAAATGCATGATGGTTAGCCTATCAAAACTGAGGAAATTATGCCACAAATCAAAAATGTTCAAAATCCAGAAAATGCATGATGGTTACCTATCAAAACTGAGAAAATTATGCCACAAATCGAAAATGTCCAAAATCCAGAAAATGCATGATGGTTAGCCTATCAAAACTGATAAAATTATGCCACAAATCGAAAATGTCCAAAATCCAGAAAATGCATGATGGTTACCTATCAAAACTGAGAAAATTATGCCACAAATCGAAAATATCCAAAATCTAGAAAACGCATGATGGTTAGCCTATCAAAACTTAGAAACTTATGCCACAAATCGAAAATATCCAAAATTCAGAAAATGCATGATGGTTAGCCTATCAAAACTAAGAAGATTATGCCATAAATCGGAAATGTCCAAAATCCAGAAAATCCAGAAAATGCATGATGGTTACCTATCAAAACTGAGAAAATTATGCCACAAATCGAAAATGTCCAAAATCCAGAAAATGCATGATGGTTAGCCTATCAAAACTGATAAAATTATGCCACAAATCGAAAATGTCCAAAATCCAGAAAATGCATGATGGTTATCATATCAAAACTGAAAAAATTATGCCACAAATCGAAAATTTCCAAAATCCAGAAAATTCATGATGGTTATCATATCAAAACTGAAAAAATTATGCCACAAATCGAAAATGTCCAAAATCCAGAAAATGAATAATGGTTAGCCTATCAAAACTGGGGGAATTATGCCACAAATCGAAAATGTCCAAAATCCAGAAAATGAATAATGGTTAGCCTATCAAAACTGAGAAAATTATGCCACAAATCGAAAATGTCCAAAATCCGCTACTTCACAAAAAATGTCAGATTTTAGGCCTTTTATGTTCTTTACCGGAATTTGTAGCTGACACATCATTAGATTAAATTCAGAAGATCTACAAATCTATCAGCCGATTAACATTTTTTTCAAATAAAAAACGTGGACTACTATGATTTTGTTGCAATCATATTCGTTTCTGAAGTCTTAAGTTGTCTGTCAACCCGTGAAACACAAAGTACATTTTGCGACCGAGTATAGAAACTAAAGTCGATTTCGGTCGGGAATAAAAGTCTATTATTTGACCGATTTTAGAAAACATGGATGCTCCCAGTCATCGACTGGTTCCAAAATTTGGGTGTGTAACACATCGGTATAAGACCGTCATTATAGTAAACTAAATTTAGGCGCAATTTCTTATATTTGAACACACTGTGAACTACAGACGAGCCTTTCTGGAGATGGCGCCAGAGCGCCGAGTTCTTCTTTCATGACTGCTTGTCGCGATCCTTTGAGCGAGTGGTTGCAAAAAGGATTTTTTGCACATAATTCAATCGGTTATGACGATAAAAAATCTAATATGATCCACGATAAAGAGTAAAACTCTATGATAAATACAAGTATACCTGCATCCACGCGTCCTTGATTTAAATGACAACGGTGAAAGGTAAACCAAGAATTTTTTTATTACTAACCTAATATGGAGGGTAAATAATAAAAATTTGGCAGCTGCTTTATCCTGTCCTTCAGCTAAATTAATTTGTATCGAAAAATAATTTTAGTTTTCATGAGAATATTTGATATGGGTAGGTCAAGATTTGGGCTATAGAAGAACCGAACAACTTACCATGTAAAATTTAATTATGTGCACCAATTAAAGTACTTTATGTCAAAGGCATGAACCACATTCATTCACCTTTCATCCACATTCATCCACCTTTATGCCAAAGACATGCCTTATGTCAAAAGCATGAACAGGAAGAACATAAACATAATACATACTATCAATTAGGGACTGTCTAAAAGAGCGGTTTATGTAAGTTATTTCTACTGATAACGAGCTGTAATTTTTGAAAGAAGTAATTATGCGTGAATTGCCAGATGATGAAATTCATTACCCAAAATAATAAGAAAATATGCACGATTCAATCAAGAAATAAATTTTAAAGATGGTTTGCTATTCAATGGTAGCAATGTTAACAAAAGTATAGTGCCTGAAAATGAAAAAACCGGGCAGTTGGTGCAGTGGGTAAAACGGTGGTGTTTGGATCGGAAGGTACCGGGTTCGAATCCCAAACGAGGGAAGGTTGAAAAAGGGATTTTTCTTCACCTGATGTTGATCGGTGATGACGATGAACACAACTATGACCCCCTGTTGGAGTGCAGAATTCATGAGCCGATCCATCGTCCATGCCAGTACAGGCTGGTTGCGGATGCAATCTGCAGATGGATATTTAAAGTGAAACTGTATCCGTGCGTTCTCGATTTGGCTGGTGACGGCTAAGGTAGGAGTACTGATCCATATTTAGTCGATTCACGCGAACGCCAATACCAATAAAAACTGAAGAATTGAAACCAATAAATGTGAAGGACGTGTCAGAAGAAATAACGAAATTAAGGTTAAATCAAAAACGAGAGTGACTCCAACATTGCTATTAAGGGTTGGTGACAAAGTAAGATTAATAGTAGCCCACCGAAAATGAAAAAGTACCGAAATTGTTGAAATAACGGAACAACCAAGAACTGTTATTGTGGAAACAGCTGAAAGAAGGATACAGGCGAAATATTTTCCATTTACACAAAACAAAGGCAAATATTCGGTCAAGTATTGAAATTTCGATTTGTCAAAGTCAAGTAGTATACATAACATACAACCCTCGACACATACAAAGAATTTCATAACATAAATTTATACTTTAATCAGAACCATAAATTATATGCCCAGGTTTGTGTTGTAAACGATATTTAACACATTAATATAATTGTATAAAAATGTTAATTAAATCGCAGTCAAATTATTTAAGAAGTCGATAAATTCGTTTATCGTTCTATATAAAAGATTAGACGAAAATGTATTATTTCGTTATCAGTTTAGAAATGGAAGTCTGAATAAAAAAAAAAAAAAAAAACAATCAGTGATTTATATATTCACATTAAATAGATTAAAAAGTTAAAAATTTAATTACTTAACGCAATATAAAGTACGCATACGAACGAGTGTAGCCGATACTGATCGTACATAACACCCTAAATATAAAAAAAGTTGAATAACAATTCAACTGTGCTGATATAAAAATACGATGAGAGAATTTTTTTTTTGTTGTTTTCTTATCATTTTGACGAAACCAAAACATACATTAAATTCATATAATAATAAACATTTTTATATTTACTACTGATAACAGCACAAAGTTTGAAAAATTAAATAAATTATTTAATGCAAAATATATTGATATGAGATGATTGAAACATATATATCGATCAGCGATATAGTACATAGGCTCGTATAGGGAAAATCGGGCTTCATAACCTTTTTCCAATAATCTTCATCGGATTGGCTACTGCGAAAATTGGAATAAAGATTTTCGAAGGTAACTTAGCCCTAGCAGCAGGTTGTGATAGAAATTCATCTGTCAAGCTAGAACAAAATCATTAGAACGTTTCTGATCAGAGACTGTATCCTATATAGGAGAGCGGTTGTGTTCCTATATTTTTATTTTTATTTTCTTAATTAAATGTTGAAGTTGTTCACAACTTATTTCATCAGTTCCAAAACTATTGAAGTATTTTGTTTGAAATGATGCTGTTGAGGTGAAATTTCGTAAATCGACCGATAACGAATTTCTCAATCTGATACCTCTTAGAAACAATGACGAATTAATGATGGTGGTTCTGTTATTTGCGATTTGATTGTAATCACTCAAATTGGCATCACTCTGATTGGTCTAGTTTGTTTGTCTTCGTGTGCCAATAGTGCTTTTCTTCATTGAGCATGTTTATTATTTGTCGGTAACTTCCACTATCTTTCAAGTTTCTTTTGAAGTTGTTTCCATTCATCACCTTTGCATTAAATTGATCTGTTGCAGTTATTGTTTTTATTTTTTCATATAGTGAATCATAATCTTTGATTTTGGTGGGGGTTAAGCTAGTTTTTGTGGCTTTTTTGTTATAACCTATGGAATATTCAGTTGTAATTGAGGCGGAGATGGGGTATTATTTCGTTTCCTTTTATTCCTTCGATTTATAGCTCTTACAAACTCCGTTTCCCTTGCTAGTTCTTCTGTATGGTACTCTTGCACGGCTGTTGTTATTTTATTAGTTGCACAATTCACTGTACAGTTTTTTGACAGTTAAAGAACGATTGCAGTTCTCTTGCAACAGTTCGTTTTTCGGGTTTTTTCTTATTTTTCAGGACGATTTGCTCCTTTTGATGGACTAATTTGATGTTGCCTTCCAAAAAAAGGCTAGTGACTTTTGTAGGAGATCGAATTAATTTCTTACTCCTTTGGAATGGATATGAAATATCGTTTACTGTTGTACTCAATTGAGTATTATTATTTTCCCCTAACATATCTCGGGATTGGTTGTAATAATTATAGTATAGCAATGATTGATCTCCCCCAAAATCTGTGAGACCGATCTCCAAAGAAAGTGGATTTCTCTGAGCATCAGTTATACCACCTGGAGTAATTTTTTCCTTGTTTCTTTCACTCATTACGTTTTTATAGTGTATTGATTGCACTCGGTTCTATAGTAATTAGTCGATGAGTATTCCATCGTTGTCCGGGTGTTACCACTTGGAGGTATACTAGACACATTTGGTGGTTTCTACATAGTTACAAAGTTAGAATATAAATCATGGTAGTCATGGCTATAGACAATCAACCCCCATCCTATTGAGACACACCTAACACCCAAAATTTCCAAAATTGATAAACATCGTAAACAAAAACCAACCCAGAACCGGACCTTTGTGGGACTCTCGATTTTATTTTACAAGTATTAGAAACTGATGAGTCAAAGTGAACTGTTTGAGAACGACCTTCAAGGTATGATAATAAAAAACGTGAAGCTGTATTTGTAAACCGAAATTTCGATGATTAATTCTGTCAAACGCTTTACTAAAATTAAGAAGTACCATCATACACATTTTGTTATGATCAATTGACCTACGGATGTCGTCACTTATATTTAGCAAAACAGTTGTAGGACTATGATGAGATCTGTAAGCCGATTGATAGTTGGAAAATAATTTTAATTTTAATTTTAATTTTAATTTTAATTTTAATTTTAATTTTAATTTTAATTTTAATTTTAATTTTAATTTTAATTTTAATTTTAATTTTAATTTTAATTTTAATTTTAATTTTAATTTTAATTTTAATTTTAATTTTAATTTTAATTTTAATTTTAATTTTAATTTTAATTTTAATTTTAATTTTAATTTTAATTTTAATTTTAATTTTAATTTTAATTTTAATTTTAATTTTAATTTTAATTTTAATTTTAATTTTAATTTTAATTTTAATTTTAATTTTAATTTTAATTTTAATTTTAATTTTAATTTTAATTTTAATTTTAATTTTAATTTTAATTTTAATTTTAATTTTAATTTTAATTTTAATTTTAATTTTAATTTTAATTTTAATTTTAATTTTAATTTTAATTTTAATTTTAATTTTAATTTTAATTTTAATTTTAATTTTAATTTTAATTTTAATTTTAATTTTAATTTTAATTTTAATTTTAATTTTAATTTTAATTTTAATTTTAATTTTAATTTTAATTTTAATTTTAATTTTAATTTTAATTTTAATTTTAATTTTAATTTTAATTTTAATTTTAATTTTAATTTTAATTTTAATTTTAATTTTAATTTTAATTTTAATTTTAATTTTAATTTTAATTTTAATTTTAATTTTAATTTTAATTTTAATTTTAATTTTAATTTTAATTTTAATTTTAATTTTAATTTTAATTTTAATTTTAATTTTAATTTTAATTTTAATTTTAATTTTAATTTTAATTTTAATTTTAATTTTAATTTTAATTTTAATTTTAATTTTAATTTTAATTTTAATTTTAATTTTAATTTTAATTTTAATTTTAATTTTAATTTTAATTTTAATTTTAATTTTAATTTTAATTTTAATTTTAATTTTAATTTTAATTTTAATTTTAATTTTAATTTTAATTTTAATTTTAATTTTAATTTTAATTTTAATTTTAATTTTAATTTTAATTTTAATTTTAATTTTAATTTTAATTTTAATTTTAATTTTAATTTTAATTTTAATTTTAATTTTAATTTTAATTTTAATTTTAATTTTAATTTTAATTTTAATTTTAATTTTAATTTTAATTTTAATTTTAATTTTAATTTTAATTTTAATTTTAATTTTAATTTTAATTTTAATTTTAATTTTAATTTTAATTTTAATTTTAATTTTAATTTTAATTTTAATTTTAATTTTAATTTTAATTTTAATTTTAATTTTAATTTTAATTTTAATTTTAATTTTAATTTTAATTTTAATTTTAATTTTAATTTTAATTTTAATTTTAATTTTAATTTTAATTTTAATTTTAATTTTAATTTTAATTTTAATTTTAATTTTAATTTTAATTTTAATTTTAATTTTAATTTTAATTTTAATTTTAATTTTAATTTTAATTTTAATTTTAATTTTAATTTTAATTTTAATTTTAATTTTAATTTTAATTTTAATTTTAATTTTAATTTTAATTTTAATTTTAATTTTAATTTTAATTTTAATTTTAATTTTAATTTTAATTTTAATTTTAATTTTAATTTTAATTTTAATTTTAATTTTAATTTTAATTTTAATTTTAATTTTAATTTTAATTTTAATTTTAATTTTAATTTTAATTTTAATTTTAATTTTAATTTTAATTTTAATTTTAATTTTAATTTTAATTTTAATTTTAATTTTAATTTTAATTTTAATTTTAATTTTAATTTTAATTTTAATTTTAATTTTAATTTTAATTTTAATTTTAATTTTAATTTTAATTTTAATTTTAATTTTAATTTTAATTTTAATTTTAATTTTAATTTTAATTTTAATTTTAATTTTAATTTTAATTTTAATTTTAATTTTAATTTTAATTTTAATTTTAATTTTAATTTTAATTTTAATTTTAATTTTAATTTTAATTTTAATTTTAATTTTAATTTTAATTTTAATTTTAATTTTAATTTTAATTTTAATTTTAATTTTAATTTTAATTTTAATTTTAATTTTAATTTTAATTTTAATTTTAATTTTAATTTTAATTTTAATTTTAATTTTAATTTTAATTTTAATTTTAATTTTAATTTTAATTTTAATTTTAATTTTAATTTTAATTTTAATTTTAATTTTAATTTTAATTTTAATTTTAATTTTAATTTTAATTTTAATTTTAATTTTAATTTTAATTTTAATTTTAATTTTAATTTTAATTTTAATTTTAATTTTAATTTTAATTTTAATTTTAATTTTAATTTTAATTTTAATTTTAATTTTAATTTTAATTTTAATTTTAATTTTAATTTTAATTTTAATTTTAATTTTAATTTTAATTTTAATTTTAATTTTAATTTTAATTTTAATTTTAATTTTAATTTTAATTTTAATTTTAATTTTAATTTTAATTTTAATTTTAATTTTAATTTTAATTTTAATTTTAATTTTAATTTTAATTTTAATTTTAATTTTAATTTTAATTTTAATTTTAATTTTAATTTTAATTTTAATTTTAATTTTAATTTTAATTTTAATTTTAATTTTAATTTTAATTTTAATTTTAATTTTAATTTTAATTTTAATTTTAATTTTAATTTTAATTTTAATTTTAATTTTAATTTTAATTTTAATTTTAATTTTAATTTTAATTTTAATTTTAATTTTAATTTTAATTTTAATTTTAATTTTAATTTTAATTTTAATTTTAATTTTAATTTTAATTTTAATTTTAATTTTAATTTTAATTTTAATTTTAATTTTAATTTTAATTTTAATTTTAATTTTAATTTTAATTTTAATTTTAATTTTAATTTTAATTTTAATTTTAATTTTAATTTTAATTTTAATTTTAATTTTAATTTTAATTTTAATTTTAATTTTAATTTTAATTTTAATTTTAATTTTAATTTTAATTTTAATTTTAATTTTAATTTTAATTTTAATTTTAATTTTAATTTTAATTTTAATTTTAATTTTAATTTTAATTTTAATTTTAATTTTAATTTTAATTTTAATTTTAATTTTAATTTTAATTTTAATTTTAATTTTAATTTTAATTTTAATTTTAATTTTAATTTTAATTTTAATTTTAATTTTAATTTTAATTTTAATTTTAATTTTAATTTTAATTTTAATTTTAATTTTAATTTTAATTTTAATTTTAATTTTAATTTTAATTTTAATTTTAATTTTAATTTTAATTTTAATTTTAATTTTAATTTTAATTTTAATTTTAATTTTAATTTTAATTTTAATTTTAATTTTAATTTTAATTTTAATTTTAATTTTAATTTTAATTTTAATTTTAATTTTAATTTTAATTTTAATTTTAATTTTAATTTTAATTTTAATTTTAATTTTAATTTTAATTTTAATTTTAATTTTAATTTTAATTTTAATTTTAATTTTAATTTTAATTTTAATTTTAATTTTAATTTTAATTTTAATTTTAATTTTAATTTTAATTTTAATTTTAATTTTAATTTTAATTTTAATTTTAATTTTAATTTTAATTTTAATTTTAATTTTAATTTTAATTTTAATTTTAATTTTAATTTTAATTTTAATTTTAATTTTAATTTTAATTTTAATTTTAATTTTAATTTTAATTTTAATTTTAATTTTAATTTTAATTTTAATTTTAATTTTAATTTTAATTTTAATTTTAATTTTAATTTTAATTTTAATTTTAATTTTAATTTTAATTTTAATTTTAATTTTAATTTTAATTTTAATTTTAATTTTAATTTTAATTTTAATTTTAATTTTAATTTTAATTTTAATTTTAATTTTAATTTTAATTTTAATTTTAATTTTAATTTTAATTTTAATTTTAATTTTAATTTTAATTTTAATTTTAATTTTAATTTTAATTTTAATTTTAATTTTAATTTTAATTTTAATTTTAATTTTAATTTTAAATTTAATTTTAATTTTAAAATTTGCTCTTTTGCTCTTGTTAACAAATTGTCGATGGACGTATCATTCAATATTGCTTGTCAATATTGGCTGCTGGAAATAGATTGGAGCTCTGTTCCGCTATAATTTTGATGACCCTGGTTGCTACATATGGTGCCAAAGACATCCCTTATATTAAGGTCTTTAGTATAAATTGTTTTAGGTTATTTTTAGGAGCTGAACGCCAAACAATTCTTTGATATCGACGATTACTTGGGTGCATCCAGATCTGTCGATACATCTTCTTTGCATCTCCGGTAAAAACTATCTTAAGGGGTTGGAATCGTATTAGAATATCGCTTACCGCAGGTTGGTGGTGTTGGTCTGGTTTAAAGAACGATATTCTAGTATAATGGATATCCTGAACTGGTTTTGACGAATGCGTCGAATACTTCGCGTAACTTAATGGTGGAATACTCAGAATACTCTACTAAATAAACGCACGCAGATTATACATTGGGTGGTCTTCAAGCAGAGATCCGACTATGTCAGAATATCAAGGTGCTTTAAGTGCCATGTATTTGGACATATTGCCAAGTTCTGCAAAGTACCAGGTCAAATTTTTGGAAAATGCGCCGAGTTCGGACATGACCACAAATCATGTCCAAAAAAAGCAGAAAAGGCTTAGTGTGTGGGCTGTAAAAGACCCAACAAAGCCTACGACCATTCCTTGAAAAGCAGAATATGCTCGGCTTACAAACAGGCTCAGAACTTAGTCGTCCGAAAAACTGTTTATGACGATTAAAGCCCAAATAAACCGTCAATTAAGAACTGTCCAACTCAATATGCAAAATGCAAAAATCGTTGGACATGAAATTAGAGAATGCGCGCATGGTAAGAAGATTGATATACTCGGTAAGCACTCGGTAAGCAAGAACCCTAAAGAGTGGGTGGTTTGGTAACATCAACAAGAGTAGTCACTGGTGGTGATGACAGCAAAAAGGCGGTTTTAGGTATCTTCAATAATGACCTAGAGATACTGAGGGTCTCACAATTCTGTGACTCACATTGTGTATGTGTTAAAGTAAGATCTGCTCCGGGTAATTTTTATCTAATCAGTACCTACTTTTAATACTCTGATGAACCAGTGGATTACATCAATAGGCTCGATAAAATGATGGAAGGCTTCATAAACCTTCTAATTATCATTACGGGCGACTTCAACGCCTAGTCTAGGAATCTTAGTTGAAGAGTTTATTGCAAGAATAGACCTCTTTTTTTATAAACAAAGAAGGTCAGCCAAGCACCTATTGTCACAAATATCAATATAACACTTGTGAGTGGTGGGTTGTTGAGGAAAGTTACCAAATGGAGAGTAAAGGAAGACTGGACTTGTTGTGACTGTAGAGCTATTGTCCTAACTTTAAATTCTTTAAGCGTACATAATAGCAATGGCTCACCAGGCACGGTTTTCTAATATGCGCTTAAACGTTCTAATTGGGACACGTTCGATAACTTATTGGAAATATCTTGGCAAAAGAGGATGTTGTACATCAACATTTGCAATAGAAGCAAAAATCATGAGCTCAATAAAAAATATCTGTGACAAAAGTATACCACATAAACGTGCGCACAAAGGAAAATTACCCCGGTGCAATAACACGCTAACCATCAAAAAAGCAACAGTTGCAAAAATACGAAAGGTATATCAAAAAGAGAAGGATCCCGCAGTAAAACAGCTAAAGAAATGCCTTTACAAATGCCGTAATGTATACATGAGTGATATGACTAAGACAAGCCAACTTACTGTAGAAAGATTCATTACACAGCATGGTAATGCAGAATCATGGGGCTCCATTTATAAATTCAGTACTGGAAAACTAAAAACACCAGAAGTTTTAAGCACTCTAACAAACCTAGCAACCATTTGTTGGAAGGATACCACAAAATGTTTGTTTGATGCACTGCTTCCCGATGACACTGAGTTAAGTGAAAGAAGCGAATAAATATCTAAGAGCGCAAAGATTTGTAGCACCAATAATTTGCGCCATGGACGAATTCAGTAATGATGAAACAACGAACGTAATAATGTCATTGAAAAAGAGAAAAGCACCCGTTCTCGATAATATCGAACTCGAAATGATACAGAGAGCATGGCCTAGAATAGGACCCGCAGTATCACGCGCTTCCTAAACGAATGTCTTAAAACAGGGGTTTTTCCGAAAGCGTGGAAAAACGCCAAATCATGCTACTAAAAAGGCCAATTATGCTACTACCAGTTTGGGGAAACACCCAAAGATTGCTCGTCGGCAACACCCAAAGATTCGTTCAATGGCCATATATTCAATTTAAATTGCAGGCTTACACTACCAGTCAAAATCCAGCCGAAATGAGTGTTGTAAGCGTAAATATTGTTATCTTGATCCTTTAATTACTCAGGTTTTAGGATTTTAAAAAATTGATCGGGACCAATAAGTAAATCGATTTTTAATGATGAATGAAGATTGATATCATTTGAATTGGTTTAACCTTAGCGATAAATGGAACAATAAACGCAGACACCTCTGATGTATAAATATTACGATAAAGTGAGGAGAGATAACTACATCAACGGTCCCTCGTATGATATAATGCTTGGAGTATATGTGCGCGATAAGTATTGTGGTTGAGCGATGGTTATGTTCATGTAACTATTGGATAATAATAACTTGGTGTATTCTAGTTGTTGGTTACTATCTATAGGAATTGCATAGTCTTACTGTAATCGTATTACTAACGGATTTACTCATAATCCTAATATCGTCTAATACACTGTATATGGGGATATATTTACAAACAGAATTTTAATCAATTATCAAAAAAAAAAAAACTGTTTGAGTCTAAAATATACAATAGTCTTTATTACAGAATATTGACTGTTTGATAAAAAATAAATTTAACCATAATATATACATACACTCAAACATATGTGTCTCACTCTCGTATGTGTCAGAGTTATCAACATAAAAATAAAAAAAATTTAAATTTGTTATCAATATTTTTACCCAGTGGAGAAAAGGTTATCAGTTTAAGTTCAAATTACATTTTGAGTCGAACAAATATATGGAAGCAAATAGAAAACAGTATGAATTCGTTTAAGATTAAAACTGACTAATGCCAGCCAATGTGCATACAATACTATATAGTAATATATTTGTTTCGCATGTGTGTATGCTGGTCTACCAAAAACCGATTACACGAATTGCTCGTAATTTTAGATTTTTACATCGAGCCAAACGTAATGAGTATACGCCTCATAAATTAAAACCAACAACAAAAACATTACAAAATTGATAAAAAAATATTGTTATCAGTAGTTGAATTGCATTCATAAATATAATTGGATTTTTTTTTTTTTTTTTTTTTTTTTTAATTTCTTACTAAAAAAAAATATTAGATACATTTATTCATTGGAGTAGATTAGGGATTACCAAGAATATTGAACTACACAGCATGTTTGAAATTATAAATACCAAGGTCGTATCATAAGTTTGAACCTGCCCTCGGCCAGAAAAATCAAAACCCTTAAGTAAAATTCTTTTGTGTTGAGCAATATCTTCAAATTTGGATCTGGAAAACGTTACTAATGACAGAGAATGTGGTGGTTGCGGAAACACTCCAATTACTTCGAATATTTCGGAAGAATAACAAATCGGTCTGCGCTAGGATAACTATCGAATACCCAAATTTGCTGCTAAAGAAGTTATGGATATTGGAAGGGTAAGAATCTACATGGCCTAGAAAAAAATGGTTCAACTGGGATTGGTTTTGAATTTCGAAAAGCGTAAAAGTCTAAATTATCATATGTAAACAAGGACACGATAGATGCATTTAGGATTCTTGATTTGAGTCTGTGTAGAAAATTGACGAGTTAACTTGTCGAGAAAAATTTAAATTTCGAAGTACAACGAGTTACGTGGTACTCCTTTGTTAAAAATGACATATCCTATAAACAGCCTGAGGGCCATAGTTGACCCTGTACCAAGGTCTTTTAAAATATATGTATAACCAGTTTTTTACAATTGGCGATCGTTGTAGGTGTTAAGCTCAATACTATAATAATATCAGAATATGTGTAACCACGTTACTAAGTAATAATTTACAACTCTGTCAAGCACCTCTTTCGTTGGGCATTTTCGCTATAAGCCTCTATTATCAATCCAGCGTCCTCACACGATATTGGTCATAAAACGGTTCATTTAATTGATTCGTAATGTTTAACCAATTTGTTTTAAATCTAATTTGTATTAATTTTAATGTTTTGTGTCAAATAAAGTGTAAATAAATTAGATTTTCGATGATTACGTGACTTATTGGTCATAAAACGGTTAATTGATTTGTAATGTTTAATCTAATTTATATTATAATTTTTATAATTTTATATTTTGAATTATGTTAAAATTAATTATATCTCAGTTTTAGACAAAAACTAATCCAATTTATTACAGCCTACAGCTTTGAGAAATTAGCCCATTAATAGGTTATTTTTCCAGAGAAACATTGTAGACTACAGTTGAATGGTGGCACACTGGAGATGCTGAGAAGAATTCACAGCAGTTCATTATCATTGTGATTGTCTTATGCTAACATAGTAACAGTAGTTTAAATATTGGCTACCAGGAAACCGGACCAATTCTGTTATTACTGACATACTTTTTTCTCTATTACACAAAATATTTACTAACTGTTGGACGTAAAGGCGTCTGGAACCGGGTCGATCTCAATAATTTAACTAGTATACTGCCTTATTCTTCCAAGTTTATGTAGAAACGGGTGTACGCTGGGCTTGATCCGCAAAGCAAAACAATTTTGTTTAATCTTGTATTAGCAGTTTAAAAATGCTGTCATATGCATGCCACAATGTAGGAGCTAGCACCGACCATTGTTTTTGTGTCTCTATTGCTTTCGTACTTAAAACTTTATTTCTAAAGTAATTAGCAATCAGCCTTGTCAAAAGAAATCTCTATACTTAGTAGAATGTCTAATATGCACTCCCATTTTTAACATTCAATATGACTACTACACAATATTTTTTGGAACCTCCTTACATCTGAAATCTGCAATCGACTCTCGCACCAAATCAACCACGAGCCTAATCGCGCCACTGGTCGGTAGAGCCCGCCTTTCGGAATCCATCCAATCCTAATTTTTTACTAGCCATATCCACCAAAGAAATTGAGCGGCGTGGTAATGAGTTTTCTAATGCCTTCGACCCTTTCGGTTGAAGTACCAGCACTTGGTCTTTCCACTGCAAAGGGGATATTCTTTCCTCTAGGCAAGTATGACATCAGCTAACAAACCGCTCCGGTTATTTTATTAGACATTTTATCACTCATGATTTTAGAACCTTCTCCATTGACCTTGGTAAAATTACTTCTACCTTGCTCCTTGGTTCGATGGTTCTCACTTAACCATACTATTGTGAAAATAACGTAGAGACAATATTTTTCAACAGTTCTGTGCAAGCCCGTTGCATTGTATGTAACCTAGAACCTTTTCCTATTATGGCTTGCTCCAAGAATCTCGCCTACCTTTTCACATAATTCTTGAAAGCATCGCTGTTTGCTTGCTCTGATGGAATACTTAAATTCTGAGCGTAAATCGCAATATTCTTTCCGTGATATAAGGGTCTAGCACTCGGACTCATTTTTTACGCAGCTTGACTATTTTCTGGGTCCACCAGTATTCTGGAACCTTCCAGCTATCTATTGATCTCCATGCACTGCTGCATCATAAGCTACACGTAATTTTCTGCTGTACCTAACCAAACTCACAAGATAAATATCAAACATTTTATGTTTCCAACCATTAAATTTCCGTTTTTTCAAGACATCTCTTAGTTGTTTTCCATCATGCAAGATGTACACAATGGCATTGTGTGTGTAAAGATCACTTACTTCCCAAATTAATACTTTAGTTAGGAGATACTCAGCATCACCACTGAAAGTAACGAAAATACTTCCAGTAGACCTTTGCCTCTATTATTAGTAACTCGACTTTCCCATTCAAGGGCCCCGGCATTAAAATCACCCGCAATTAGCAATGAGCTATGATTGCGAACATCACTAATCTGACGATTCAGAAATAATTTGACTTTCTTGAAGACTGATCCTTCACCCTATAAAACCAGATTCAACACCGCTAGCATTTTCTGAAAAGTGTAACTTCCCACAGTACTTCGTCCTTTGTAGTCACAATATTGATGGCCCTTTTTTACTAAGGCTTCCTGTGTCAAGGCTTTTACATCAGCTTCCAGACCTATACTTTTCTCCAATAGACATTGGAAAATAGTTGTTTCCGGTTGGTTTCCAGTGCTTTCCAATTCTAGCAAAAGGTCTCCTTTCGTAGTTTGGCGAGTCAGCTTTGACTTCCCTTAGCAGTTTAGCACACGAACAGCATCTTTTTTAGTCAAAAGCACATCCGATCGATTTGGTTGTTCTCGATTTCTTTTTCGCCTCTTTGCTGCTACTTTTCCATTCTTGTTTGTCTCCTAACGCTTCTTTTTTCAGTTTTCTTTCTGGATTTGTCAGAGTATGCGCATTTGTTGAAATGCGTTTCTTTTTGCCTTTGTTGACCTGTCAGGGGCAGTGAAGCTCAGTTCTTTTTAGTATCTACATTAGAAGCTACCAGCGTTCCGTTTATCCCTTTATCTAGATTCATCTAAATGCCTGTTGATTTGGCACTAACAAGGGATCTCGAATCGCTATCTTCAAAGCCACTTCGGGCTTTACCAATTTCTCACGGAGTTCTTCAAATTCCTTTTTCACCTTATTATAGGATAGTTTAATCAACCGAACAATCCTCTTTATTTCGCCTTGCACATTGTTCCTTTATCCTTCAAATATTCGAACAGGTTGTTTATCTGCTTTTTGAGGGCAGATAATTTCGAAACACTCGGACGTTCGAAGTTTTTTTTGCCTTCTTTTACCAGGCCGTTATTAGACCACGAAATGAGACTGCCTTTTACTTTTCTTGAATGGTTCCACTCAACTAGATGGGGACTAATTCTCAAAACTTGACCTAAATTTGAACTCTCCTTGATTAGCTTCAGCAGCTAAGTTTTTCACTACAGAAACTTTGCGTTTGTTCGATTTCGACGACTGAGAGAATATTCGCTCACCTCCTAAAGCTGCTGGTACGGGGGTTCCGAATCACTGCACTGTAATTGTATCATTGTTCTTCTCCATTTTTGGTTTTTTATTGGGATACCTTCCCCTAGTATTTTATACCGACTACCAGATTTTGTTTCAGCCGTCTCTTATATGAGGAACATATACTGTTTAAAGCTGCATCTCCTGATGAACAGCCGCTGCGTTCAACAGACCCTCGAATAGTATTTTATTTCTAACTTACCCACCGGCAATCCGGTTAGGGGTTTCCTGAATCCACCACCCGGGGACGCACCCGGTGGGAGATTTCCAACCACACAAAGGCTATTTATGAGTGTGAAACTTTAAATTTGAGTGCTTTTTAAAACCGAAAAACGGGTAATAGATACAACAAGAGCACATTTACATTAGAAAAATCCACTTTGGCCATCAAAAAATGTAGTAATCTCATGCGTGTGAAAAATTAAAGATAACACAAAACGAATGCATTTCCTGATGCAAAAACAGTTTTTTAATAACTTCTCGTTACTAAATATTTAATAGACTCGACAATCGCGGACATAAAATATTTACAAATGTACCGGACATATACATTAATGAAATTTTTAAAATCACTGAACCAAGCAAAATTTGTATATTTTTTATGTATACGCGAAACGTGTCACCAAATCAGTTACCAAGTATAGTGTGGCCCATTTTTAATTGATTTTTATCGAATGGGTTTGTTGTCCTGCCTATGTAAATATTTTGATATGTATATACACATGAAATACAACAAAAAAATGGGTCAACCGACTATAGCAACTAAACACATGCTCGTATTTCAATTATCTGTAAAGTATTTTGAGAATAGCATACACGAAATATCGAATTACATAAATATTTATTTTTAATATACTTGTACATCAAATTATTAGTTTCAATGACACCATGACGTGTACTATGTATACATAATTTACAATTTCAAACCAGATTTTCATATTGTGTACAGGGTGTGACATATCGATGTGTTTATAGCAATGTCTATAACCATCAATAAGTTTCCACTGTGCTTATTGGGTACCATGTGCTCTCGCAAATCGAAATTGTACTATTATCGCTCCTAATCATCCATTACGATCTGATCATAGTTTTATAAAGCACCTGTACGAGATCGAAAAGGGGTTGTAATGGTTGTGTATATTGTAATCTAAGTTGCTTTTGACTCTACTTGTAAGCGTGCTACCCGTCAATAAACAACTCAATAACATCACTTTAATAAACTTTTTAACTGGAGTTAATTTATTTAAGAAATATTAGATTTTCAGACTATAATCAGCAAAGAAAAACAGTGACTTACAACAAGTGTATATTTTCAGATATTGGGAGTACAAAAACCCTTGTGAACATTTTATCAACATCAACTAAATACTATTATTTATTATTATTGACTGATTCTGATTGCAGAAACATGTTCAGCTTTAAAATCCAGAAATCAAACAGCATCCATCAATGAGCCGGAATTAGTTCCGGAACTTAAATCCAGAACTCAAAACGAAACTTGAACAAGATCCATCAATGTTCCAAATTTAATTCCGAAGAGGGTCCGGTTCCAGAGCCAAAAATGAACCTTAAACGGAACTGAAACTAAATCCAAAAACAGATCTTCAAACGAATCCGTTTTCGGATCCGGTACTGATCCAATCCGGTACTGATTCAATCCGGTACTGATACTAAATCAAGAAAAGTTTCGAAAACTTATCTGGAACATATCAAGACGTTGATTGACAAATGACGTAATAATAGACATCCCGATATAAAGGTACAAGTTAGTATCGCGGGACCGTAAAACGCTTCGCAATTTGGTTTAGGGACATTTCTGAGTCGGTTTCTAATTCTTTTAAGTTTCCTGTCAGATTTAGAAATAATCCAAATTTAGTACCAATTCTGAAACCAAAACTGAACCTAAAAACGGAACTGAAAAATGCTTCGAATTCTAAAATGAAAACGTATCCGACTCCAAAATCCAAGCTCCAATCGTATCTGTTTTGGATCCAATCCGGAGCTGATACAAAATCAAGAAATATTCCTGAATTCATTGATTGTGAAATACCGAAATGATAAATACCATGATAGAAACCGAAGCCTGATTACGTTTTCAAATCTAGTATTGGGTCACTTCTGGTTCTGTTTATAGTTCCTTTCCGTTTCCCGTCAGATCTAGAAATGTTTTAGATTTTAGATTTTGTTTTTATCGATGTGATAATCACATCGATAAAAACTATCCGGGACTGACTATGTTTCCAAATCTGGTACTAGCCCATTTCTGGACTTTTTTCCAATTCAGTTCTATTTCACCTTAGAGACAGATATGTTCTGGATTCAGTACCGTAAACGTATCCAATTCTTGAACTAGAACTGATCCTTAAATCGGAACGGGAACCAGATCTGTGAGTTCTCTGGATTCTGAATCGGAAGGAAACGTGTCCAGCTCTAAAACCAGATCAGAAAATATATCCAGTTCTAGCTCCAAAAACGGAACTCATACAAAATCATAAAATATTCCGAAACCTGTTCTGGAACGTATCAAGACGTTGATTCAGAAATACCGAAGTGAACAACAGATCCAATCCAGTATGCCGGGCCTGAATACGTTTCCAGTTCCCATCAGATTCAGAAATGAACCGGCTTTAGTCCGTAATCGTATCCAATTCTTAAAATAACACTGAACCTAAACCGGAAGTTGGAACCAGGTCCGAAAAGTTCCAGATCTTGATACGAAAACGTGTCTAGGTCCAAAATCCGGAAAACGAATCCGGTTCTAGAAACAAAACCGTAACTCAAAAAGGAATTTCAACAAGATCCGCCAATGATCCGGATTTAGTTCCGGAACCAAAACCGTACCTCAAAACGGAACTCGAACAAGATCTGTCAATGATCCGGATTTAGTTCCGGAAACGGACCTGGTTCCGGAACTGAAACCGGAACTCGAATAAAATCCGTCAAATTTCCGGAATCAGTTCCAGAAACGGATCCGTTTCCAGAACTTAATCTGAAACTTAGAACGGAACTCGAACAAGATCCGTCAATGTTCTAAATACAATTCCGAAAACGGATCTGGTTTTGAATCTTCTAGTTTCGAAAATGACTGGACCTTAAAACGGAACAAAATTGTAAAATATTCCAGATTCAAAAACGAAAACATGACATCAAAAGCATATTAAACGCTTCAGTTTTTTGATTCAAACCGGAACAGATACAAAATCAAGAAATTTTCCGAAGTCTGAAGCAGAACATATCAAGACGGTGATTAAGAAATAACAAAATAATAAACACGCTAACATAAACGCTCTTAGCTTGTAATGAGGGGCTTGACACGGAGAGGAAGTTCAATACAAAGTTCAAACAAGTAAGAGTTTTCAACTTAGGATGCAATGCTATACTCAAAACAAATCTCTGTAAATAGCGCCAAAGTAAAAGAAAGCATAAGATATAATGCCTGGCTGTTCAGGATAAAAGACTAGAACCTATGGGCGAGCTACTAAAAAACAAGAACAGAGATTAGGGCATTAGAAAATATATCGGCGAGCCAAGTTAAAAAAAATGAGGACCACAAGTAAAACTAGGGAAACCATTTACTACCTTAATTCTAGTTTATACAAACTATGCATGTAAATACTGCTTCTATTGAAATGAAAAATTTCAAGACCTGTAGTATATCAGCAAACTAGGTTATCCAAATATATCCCCAAAAAAAACTACACAAAACTTCTTAAATCGCTGGGATCAAATTTGTTCCCCAGAATTGGGGATATTCTGGGTATTACCTGCTTAAAGCAGGGTCCTGCTTAAAGCAGGCAAAACATTATAATGTGAGTTTCACTCTAGTAAAAAGTTAAATTCCTGGCTTACGGACCCAAATAAAATACCAGACCTTCTGGACTTATAGTACCCCCAAAATTAACTCAGCAATAAAAAAGGCTATCATAAGACCACTCTGGTGTTTTAATGGCATTAAAAAAAAAAGCCCTCCAAGACTAACAAATAACAAAACAAACTGAGGATACTTTCGGCATCTAGTCGAAAAAAACGTGAATCTATTGGATCTCGAATGCTTACATGACAGAAGAAGAGCTGAAAAGTCTAATTGAAAGAGTACAAAAAGCGTCCTGGGAAAAGGATTACTTTCCTCAGCAAGGAATATTACAAAAAATATAAATTATCCAGTTAAAGTAAGAGAGATAGTTAACGGAAAAAAAGAGCTTGTCAGACTTGGCAGGAAACTAAAATTAAGAATTCGACTGTTTTTAGCTGCCTTAGTAACCAAGTCACCAAAGGTTTGAAAATACCTAAAATACCTAAAATATCCTCCTAACTGCCACCCATAAAAATGATTGGTTAGCAAAAATCTGTTGTGTGTGCCAAACATCTTGAAAATACCTCCAAATCACACACTGGGCAACCGAATAGTGAAATTTAACAGCTATAATCAAAATAGACGAGGTACCTAAAAACGACTTGATAGCGAGGTAAATAATTAAAGCCTTACCAGAAAAAGCCCTAAGAAAGCTACAGCAAGAGATGAAAAATGGCAAGGGTTCCACAACTTCCAAAAGGTAGTGTTCTAAACCCTAGATTATAACTTCAGTAAACAAATGGTCTACCAAGTATAGTAAAAGCTAGAATAGGAACCAGTCTCGTCTTGTTGCTGTCGAGCAACAGACTATAGCCTATAAAGAAATGCGAATACGTTGTACAATCGCGCGGAAGAGTTTGTAGACGGAAAAAGCGTGAATGGTGAAAGGCTAAAATCTTAAGAGTACAACAACTTAGAGATGACCACAGTTCTCGAAAGTTCTTTAAAGGAGTCACCGGACTGAACCATACCGTAGAATCTAGGTCTATCGTCATTTGGGACCAGGATGGAAACCTTCGTGTTGACATCGATGCAGTGCTCGACATTCGCCTGGAATTACTCGCTTGGTAGAGGAGATTGTAGGTGACTACCAAGGAGGATTTCGTCCAAATTGATCAGTCACTGATTAAGTTGTTTCTATCCATAGGGCTAGCTTATGGTTTGCTTTGCGATGTCTGGGAATACATGAGAAATGGTGCAGCGATCTCTTTGAGGATAGCCGCAATTTCACAGAACCAGAGGTCACTGTTGGTGACGATGGCACCTCAGGGTAGAGAACGACTTGTCTTCTTCATGTTGCCTCGAACAATACGAAGGACAAGCTCGGTGTCGAAACTGATGGAGCCCAAATTTTGAATCAGGCCCATGCCAGTAACGGTCTGTAAAAGCCGTTTTACTATTATTAGTAAATTGTATCAACTGCTGCATTTAGAATGAAAGTATGAAAGTATGAAAGTATGAAAGTATGAAAGTATGAAAGTATGAAAGTATGAAAGTATGAAAGTATGAAAGTATGAAAGTATGAAAGTATGAAAGTATGAAAGTATGAAAGTATGAAAGTATGAAAGTATAAAAGTATGAAAGTATGAAAGTATGAAAGTATGAAAGTATGAAAGTATGAAAGTATGAAAGTATGAAAGTATGAAAGTATGAAAGTATGAAAGTATGAAAGTATGAAAGTATGAAAGTATGAAAGTATGAAAGTATGAAAGTATGAAAGTATGAAAGTATGAAAGTATGAAAGTATGAAAGTATGAAAGTATGAAAGTATGAAAGTATGAAAGTATGAAAGTATGAAAGTATGAAAGTATGAAAGTATGAAAGTATGAAAGTATGAAAGTATGAAAGTATGAAAGTATGAAAATATGAAAGTATGAAAGTATGAAAGTATGAAAGTATGAAAGTATGAAAGTATGAAAGTATGAAAGTATGAAAGTATGAAAGTATGAAAGTATGAAAGTATGAAAGTATGAAAGTATGAAAGTATGAAAATATGAAAGTATGAAAGTATGAAAGTATGAAAGTATGAAAGTATGAAAGTATGAAAGTATGAAAGTATGAAAGTATGAAAGTATGAAAGTATGAAAGTATGAAAGTATGAAAGTATGAAAGTATGAAAGTATGAAAGTATGAAAGTATGAAAGTATGAAAGTATGAAAGTATGAAAGTATGAAAGTATGAAAGTATGAAAGTATGAAAGTATGAAAGTATGAAAGTATGAAAGTATGAAAGTATGAAAGTATGAAAGTATGAAAGTATGAAAGTATGAAAGTATGAAAGTATGAAAGTATGAAAGTATGAAAGTATGAAAGTATGAAAGTATGAAAGTATGAAAGTATGAAAGTATGAAAGTATGAAAGTATGAAAGTATGAAAGTATGAAAGTATGATAGTATGAAAGTATGAAAGTATGAAAGTATGAAAGTATGAAAGTATGAGAGTATGAAAGTATGAAAGTATGAAAGTATGAAAGTATGAAAGTATGAAAGTATGAAAGTATGAAAGTATGAAAGTATGAAAGTATGAAAGTATGAAAGTATGAAAGTATGAAAGTATGAAAGTATGAAAGTATGAAAGTATGAAAGTATGAAAGTATGAAAGTATGAAAGTATGAAAGTATGAAAGTATGAAAGTATGAAAGTATGAAAGTATGAAAGTATGAAAGTATGAAAGTATGAAAGTATGAAAGTATGAAAGTATGAAAGTATGAAAGTATGAAAGTATGAAAGTATGAAAGTATGAAAGTATGAAAGTATGAAAGTATGAAAGTATGAAAGTATGAAAGTATGAAAGTATGAAAGTATGAAAGTATGAAAGTATGAAAGTATGAAAGTATGAAAGTATGAAAGTATGAAAGTATGAAAGTATGAAAGTATGAAAGTATGAAAGTATGAAAGTATGAAAGTATGAAAGTATGAAAGTATGAAAGTATGAAAGTATGAAAGTATGAAAGTATGAAAGTATGAAAGTATGAAAGTATGAAAGTATGAAAGTATGAAAGTATGAAAGTATGAAAGTATGAAAGTATGAAAGTATGAAAGTATGAAAGTATGAAAGTATGAAAGTATGAAAGTATGAAAGTATGAAAGTATGAAAGTATGAAAGTATGAAAGTATGAAAGTATGAAAGTATGAAAGTATGAAAGTATGAAAGTATGAAAGTATGAAAGTATGAAAGTATGAAAGTATGAAAGTATGAAAGTATGAAAGTATGAAAGTATGAAAGTATGAAAGTATGAAAGTATGAAAGTATGAAAGTATGAAAGTATGAAAGTATGAAAGTATGAAAGTATGAAAGTATGAAAGTATGAAAGTATGAAAGTATGAAAGTATGAAAGTATGAAAGTATGAAAGTATGAAAGTATGAAAGTATGAAAGTATGAAAGTATGAAAGTATGAAAGTATGAAAGTATGAAAGTATGAAAGTATGAAAGTATGAAAGTATGAAAGTATGAAAGTATGAAAGTATGAAAGTATGAAAGTATGAAAGTATGAAAGTATGAAAGTATGAAAGTATGAAAGTATGAAAGTATGAAAGTATGAAAGTATGAAAGTATGAAAGTATGAAAGTATGAAAGTATGAAAGTATGAAAGTATGAAAGTATGAAAGTATGAAAGTATGAAAGTATGAAAGTATGAAAGTATGAAAGTATGAAAGTATGAAAGTATGAAAGTATGAAAGTATGAAAGTATGAAAGTATGAAAGTATGAAAGTATGAAAGTATGAAAGTATGAAAGTATGAAAGTATGAAAGTATGAAAGTATGAAAGTATGAAAGTATGAAAGTATGAAAGTATGAGAGTATGAAAGTATGAAAGTATGAAAGTATGAAAGTATGAAAGTATGAAAGTATGAAAGTATGAAAGTATGAAAGTATGAAAGTATGAAAGTATGAAAGTATGAAAGTATGAAAGTATGAAAGTATGAAAGTATGAAAGTATGAAAGTATGAAAGTATGAAAGTATGAGAGTATGAAAGTATGAAAGTATGAAAGTATGCAAGTATGAAAGTATGAAAGTATGAAAGTATGAAAGTATGAAAGTATGAAAGTATGAAAGTATGAAAGTATGAAAGTATGAAAGTATGAAAGTATGAAAGTATGAAAGTATGAAAGTATGAAAGTATGAAAGTATGAAAGTATGAAAGTATGAAAGTATGAAAGTATGAAAGTATGAAAGTATGAAAGTATGAAAGTATGAAAGTATGAAAGTATGAAAGTATGAAAGTATGAAAGTATGAAAGTATGAAAGTATGAAAGTATGAAAGTATGAAAGTATGAAAGTATGAAAGTATGAAAGTATGAAAGTATGAAAGTATGAAAGTATGAAAGTATGAAAGTATGAAAGTATGAAAGTATGAAAGTATGAAAGTATGAAAGTATGAAAGTATGAAAGTATGAAAGTATGAAAGTATGAAAGTATGAAAGTATGAAAGTATGAAAGTATGAAAGTATGAAAATATGAAAGTATGAAAGTATGAAAGTATGAAAGTATGAAAGTATGAAAGTATGAAAGTATGAAAGTATGAATGTATGAAAGTATGAAAGTATGAGAGTATGAAAGTATGAAAGTATGAAAGTATGAAAGTATGAAAGTATGAAAGTATGAAAGTATGAAAGTATGAAAGTATGAAAGTATGAAAGTATGAAAGTATGAAAGTATGAAAGTATGAAAGTATGAAAGTATGAAAGTATGAAAGTATGAAAGTATGAAAGTATGAAAGTATGAAAGTATGAAAGTATGAAAGTATGAAAGTATGAAAGTATGAAAGTATGAAAGTATGAAAGTATGAAAGTATGAAAGTATGAAAGTATGAAAGTATGAAAGTATGAAAGTATGAAAGTATGAAAGTATGAAAGTATGAAAGTATGAAAGTATGAAAGTATGAAAGTATGAAAGTATGAAAGTATGAAAGTATGAAAGTATGAAAATGTGGCGGCGCTGCGAATTCGTTTAAAGTTGTTTTTAGGGTTGTTTTTAGGGTGAAATAGTATAATCCGAGAGAAAAAGAACGAAAAGAAAAGACGAAAAGAAACCTTTGGTAAAAGGAGCACATCGCAGTTGAGACGCCATTGTGATATAACCAAAAATAAAATAAAAAGTTAAAACAAATTGTATTAGTTTTAAATAATTTGGTGTTACGTGATTTACTTAAAGCTGAAAGAAACGTGTGTTGTTTAGAAACCAATGTCCACCCTCCAAAGTGGGTGTAAAATACCCCCCAAAGTGGTGACCCCCGATGGAGCTAAAATATTAATAGACTTTAATAAGTACGTATTAGCGTAACTAAACGATTTTTCATCATCCAGCTGTGTGTAAAAACCTCCAAAATATCTGGTATTGGCGACGCATCAGCGGGATTTGAAGTACATGATAAGTTTGTAATTTAAGCGATTACATTATTCATATTTATATGAATATAATTAGCGTTTTAAAAAATCGTAGTACAAGTGGCACTCAACTGACGTTCGTCGCATAAAACGGGTTAACATATCAGTGTAGTAATTGTGATAAGAGTTTTTCCTCGTGCATTCGTTTTTTCTCGGTTACATAGTTCTATAGTCATTCTATATCTATAGCCTTTCTATAGTTCTAACCAACTACGGTAAATCCCTTACCAAAAACCATCATACTAAATTATAAGGACTTAAATATAAGTTACGAAATCTCTGGTTGTCTAAGAAAATACATACGCAATACATACATTTTGATATTCATCTCACCGCCATCATAAATATTAAATCTTAATTCCTGTTTTATCAAATATGACCACCACTTTGCGTATTATGACAAACAAATCTTGACCTTCAAAAATACGTTGGCATAATTTTTTTGATAGTTTCATGAAATTTTAACACAGCCTTTGTTGTTGCATTTAAAAATAAAATCTTTTTCTGGATTTTGACTCAAGTTTTGTTTTCTTCTTCTTAAATGCGTACGTAATATGAGCTAAACAAATTAGTTTTTTTTATTAAAATGAGTTAGTTTTGCAAAAAAAATATTTACAAAATGGTATATGATATAGTCAAAAGGTAATCATCGATATATGCGACATAAATAAACAATTTGATTACACCACATTTTGTAATTTTAAATATTGCTATTCACCAAATTTATTTATAAAGATGTGAGGGTCTAACTATAGGATCTACACTTTTACAGTATATAAAAAAGATTTCAAGGACAACTAAACGACCTTACATTCATGTCATCTGTTCTTGGGCCGAAGCTCTCCCAAATATTTCACGTGATTTTCAAGTGATGAAAAATTCCTTTGGCAAACCTCCTCCGTTGTGATCGGAACCCGGTACCTCCCGACCCAACATTGCAGCTTTAACGACTGCGCCAATTTCTCGGATGTAAAAATATATCGAACCTTTAGTCATCATCAAACAAATCAAGTAGAAAATTTAAAATGAGCTTGGAAAATATTCAAAATTAAGCCCAGACTGTAAAGTACTCAAACCTGTTTGGAGATTCTACTTTGGGGAGCCACTTGCGCTATCAACTTAAAAAAAATTGTAACGAATTCAGTGACCGGCTATTGTGTATGTCTGTAAATCGTTCTTTGATTTTATAGTTGGCCCTAGAGCTGATCCTAGATTTCGTCAAGAACTTAGTCTTGTGTATTTTGATTTTAAACCCGAGTCGTCTGGCATTTTACTCCTACGGTATGAGATTATTTATATCATTCCATCTTTGACCGAGCAGAGCTTATTTACGTATAGCCAAGGATTTAACTAGAGACATTTAAAACGTAGTTCTGTGTCTCCATACAGCATTTTTTATCACCTACCTAAGCGTCAGATTGAATAAGATAGACGCAAATGAATCCTCTGCCGCACACCTGATTTTTTCTAAAGGGGACCAGATACTATTCTTTCAATTACTATTCTCACTTGGATTCAAATGTAGTTAATTTGCATATAGAGACGAGTCGGATTATGAGAAGGGACAAAAAATATGGCGGATCAATCTTGAGGGAGTTTTTCTTAATCTCAAATTGCAAAAAATAAAACGTAGAGCTAAAACACAAGAGTGTTGTTCCTCTGTTTTTACAAGCTCGGAGCTTTAGCATTCTTTAGCGTTAGCATTCTTTGATTTATCGATAGTGGCCCTGATGCAATCACTAAGATCGAAGTATCAGAGCAATAAGTAAAGCTATCGGAGATCGTCTTCCGAACGTGGTTTTTGCTGCGGTTGTAAGGCCTGATTGTAATATTTCCCACTGCTTCTGGATATTGAATGAATCTTCATGAAGGGTTTGCCATTCTAACTTTTGTAAATTCCTTTTTGAGAAGAGAATGTGCTTGAAATCACTAGCTGTTATATTGTTTATATTGAAGAGAATGTAACCATTGAAAGTACCATGAATTGCAATCACCGGCTATCTGAGCTCTTGCAGGACCAACACATCGAGTGAGTAATTATTCGTGTGACTGGTTAGTTGTTTGATTCCCCAGGTCTTATCAGGCTTAGGACATTCCAGTTCTTACTTTTATCGCGGTCCATGTACCATTTCCGAGGTCATTGTCTCGGGCTTATAACATAAAAATTGTACATTTGTATAGGTTATGTATAAGTTGCAAGGTTCTTGGATATTTATTTATTTTTATTTTTATTTTTTTTAATTCTAACACGTAAATGGGTCAAAGTAATTTCATTGCCCAGACCTCCTTTTCTAGTAAGAACCCCCGACAAAAAAACCTAAAATAGAAGCTAATTTTAAAATATTGAGCATGGATAATAACTGCTTGTGAATTATAAATTTTAGGGCAACATCATCTAACAGATCTTTAGATACCAGTCTTGAAAGCCGGAAATAATTTCAGAAATGATGAATATAGGGTAGTGTATTTTTTTTAATCTCCTGCCTAACGGCCAGCACTACGGCCTAAAAGATCATTTGTGTTATTGGGTTTGTTAGTCCAAGAGCTTTTTCATCTTCCTAATAAAGGCGAGAATGCTGCTTGCAAAGATCAATTTACATTTGTCTACATGGTCCCAATACCTCTGTTCAAAATAAAGCGAGCTCAGGGTACACAGAGCAACACATTCACATAGTATGTGCTCTGTGGTTTGTTTCTCTTCCAAACAGAGTTGGTCCACATAGACGTGGACAGATTTATTTTATTCAAATGATATTTCAGATTACAGTGACCTGAAAGAGAACTCACTAGTTTCCTGATATTTCCTTTACTGAAATTGGTCATCAAGTTCTTATGGTGAAATGGTGTGATCAAACATTTGGCCGTAGGAACAACTCCAATAGCAACTCCAATATTTCCGGTGACGTCTTTGTGACCAGGCACCCATCACAACCTGACTTTGTAATGGCAAGAAAGGGATTGTAGCAGTTTAGAACACCACTATCCATTTTTGAACCATCCGTGACTAGGCTGTTAGGTTCCATAGGAGGTCCACCAGTATCCCAGTCTGTTCTGTCAAGAACCGTTATCACGAAATTCCTGCTAAAGCAGAGTTCTTTGGGCATCACGTCCGGAACTCTAAATAACATATCTAAGTCTGAAAGTTCCTTCTAAATGTCCAGGTGACCTATATGATCACCATAACTATATTGCACTAGCAATTCACTAGCTGTAATCTAGCTGCATAAGTCAGCTGCAAAATCAGCTGCTATTTTTTGACGTAGATATGAATTGAAGTGAGTCCGATGAGCGCTTCTATGAGAATAGCGCCTGTGATTCTGAGCCATGCTAGCTTCTGCAATTAGGTTAGCTTGTTTATAATAACTGTTTGCTGTAGCTTAGGCCATCAAACTTTGGCCTCACTATCATGATGTTCATTCAGTAAATCATTTTAGATGTGAGACTCCATAGTGATATTATTTAGGCTCAATTTACGACTTTTGATAAAGAGCACACTTTTGCTAGGGTTAATCGAAATGTCCTCTTTAGTGCACCAATTTGAAATAACAAGGCACTGTTTTACTGTCGTAACCGTCACTGATTTATTACCTAGTTTGGATCTAATCTTTCTACTAACCAACAAGGAACTAATCCAGTGGTTTAGTCGGATCATCAATACCTCTACGCCTGGTTGCCTTAGCAATTGAGTCATATCTAGTATTGTTAAAAGCTCCCTCAATATCCAAAAAAGCACACAGAGCAATTCTTTTTGAGTGGTAGGCCGCTTCAACCTTGGTGACAAGTATATGCAGCACCCCTCTGTGGATTTGCTTTTTCTGTAGGCAAATTGATTAGGATTCAGAGGTCTTGTTACAGTTAGTTTAACAGTATCTGATATAATGGTCTAACAGTCGTTCCATAGTTTTGAGAATAGACGATGTAAGATGTAAGATTGAAGTACTTAGGGAGTTCACTTGAGCGATTGCCAAGCTTTGTAATAAAAACCACAATGACTTGGCTCCAAGCCTGTGGCATGTGACCGAAATTGAAGCTAGTTCTAAATAAGGCTACCAGAGCAGGTGTAATCAAGTCCAAGCCCTTTTGAAGGAATGCTGTGAAGATTCCATCTCCGCCAGTAGCCTTGAACGGCTGAAAAGAGTTAAAGATTGTTGGCCCGACCTACAATTGCACCGATATGTGTACCAAATATGGAGTTAGTAATTGTATTTGTGTCGCATATAGTACAGCCAAAAGCCGGGTTACTACAAGTTTTACTCCACGTAAGTCGTTTGGAACGCCTTCAGTGTCGTAATTTGTTAGGGCTTGCCTATATTCGTTCAAATCATTAGAACGCTTTGCCCTATTAAAAAATTTCCTAACTCTATAATTACGGAGTTTAGCTAGCTGTCCATTCCCATGAAATTTTGTGATTAACCACAACGTTATGTGTCACACACAAATAAGTTGCAGTTTCTAAGTCACCAACTGAACTCAGAAATGTTGGCAGCATGTCTGCTTTGATAAATAAAATATCCCTGGTGGTAGTGTTAAAAAACACTAATGTTAACAAATATGAAAATTTGATCAAAAGCGTTCCTTTGATCACCTAATTCTAGAGGTTTAGAAAATCGGCATCGGGTATAACATACTGATAAATTATGAGAACCTTGTTGTGGCAGGGAACAAACCGGTTGAACTGTGAAGGTCTATTTGAAAAAAATAAATTCGCCTTCAAAAGTCAAAATTTTTCAAAACTTAGATAAAACATACTGGTTAGCTCATTAAAACTGAGAAATTGTTGACACAAAACAACTCAGTTCAACAGACACTCACGATGATTGATTGAAAGAAGTAACCAATCCGTTTTGCTCCTATATTAGTTGTACCTGTACTTATAGAGCTCCTTACAACCGGAAATCCTAGCAAATTTTTTACCACATGTGAATAAGACCCGGTTTCATGGTTAAGAATCAGTAATTTGATTATATGCTTGGTGTCTAATATCAGGTCGTTCTTTAAACCTGACATTTCTTCATTTAACCAATTTTTATCAAGGTAAATTTGGCCAGAATCAGATACATGTCATAAAAAATAGAAAATTTCATAATTTTAATTTAATTTATAGTATATGTCATCTGAGATTTACTTCAACTATAAATAATGAGTTAAAATATGCATCTTAGCCAAAACCAATTCAAACGGTATATAGTCAGTTTTTTAGCGGTTTTGATCGTAAAAAAATATGAAAATTAATACACTACAAAATTTTAAAGAACTTTGATGGTCGAATGCATAGGAGTAAATTTGTAAATTTTTATTTTGATTTATATCCAATTTAGCAGAATAGGGCTACAACTAGGCCGAAACGTCTTACTTCATTGAAGGCTACTTTCATTTTCATCCACGTTTTGTGAAGTTATTTCGGTGCTACTAACACAGTACTTCTCCAAGTCATTGCTGGTCTTCCGAATTTCCTATTTCCTTTCGGGTTTCAGTCCAATACCTGATTTCCATTTCTTTACTTCGTTCTCAATACTCAACTACTAGTTACTAAAACACATCATTTCATATATATATATATATATATATATATATATATATATATATATATATATATATATATATATATATATATATATATATATATATATATATAAATATATATATATATATATATATATATATATATATATATATATATATATATAAATATATAAATATATATATATATATATATATATATATATATATATATATATATATATATATATATATATATCATATAAATGCAAAATTAACGGTTAAAACGCATCAATATCTTAACGAAAATTATCAATTTAATCCATAGACTTAATTTAACAATTATAAGCTTCTTAGAAATTATGTTTTAGTTTTTGTTTTTTATACTCGTTTCCATTAAGTTAACTTAACGAAACTTTTTCAGTTTAACGATCCAACAAAATATTTTTCTATTTTGCCATATGACGTTTTTCAAAAATTAACAAATAATTTGTTTTTATTTACACAAAGAAATTAGCGAGTATTTAACGAAACATTAAAATGTTTTTAAAGGTAAATTAAAATTACTGATCGAAACAATTTTAAACTTCAAGTAATTCAGTTTAAGACGTTACCAATTATTTACAGGCCTAATTTAAGTGGAAGTAACAGTTGTACATCAGTGTGAAAATAATATCTTTAAACTTTTGTCTGTTTGGACCAAAAAGTCAAAAACTATTTAAATACGGACTTAACGAAAATAACTTATAGAAAATTAGCAATTTAAACAATAGTTAACTCAAAGGTTATTTATATCATTAGTAATTTATTTAAACAATGCAATTTATTTACTTTCAAAAACACTTATTCGTTAAGTTAACTTGACGAAACTTTTCAAGTTTAACGAACCAATTAAACATTTTTTAATTTTGATTATAACGTTATTCAAAAACTACCAATAAAAAATTATTAAATTTTACTCAAATTACTTAACGAATATTTAACGAAACCTATTATAAAAGTGGATCTTACAAGTTTTTGAAAGTAAATTGACGATTTAGTTAAAGGTGTGGAAGAACACTAAATATTATTAGAGCTGGTAAAGTTTCCCCCACTTAAAATATAATAGCTGTTGTTGTGACAACACAAAATACAAACTAATGGTGATAAGTTTTAACACGCATTAAAAATAAGTTTAAATAACTGATTTAAATGTGTTTATGAAACTAGTGATGGGCAATTGGAAATATCATTGTAACTTAACACTTTAGTTAAACATTGAAAAACTTAACGAAACATTTTTTATATTAAATTATAGCGTGATCCAATAATTTAAGTAACTTAACGAACAGTTTAGGAAATTTAAACTGAAATGGTTTATTTACTTGATAGGTTTTCATCTTAAATTTCGAAAGCTCCGGGCATATTGTACTTAACAATTAAAAAATCAGAAAAGCACAGAAAAGGGTAGAACAGAGAATAAATGTTTAGCAAGGTCGTACAAACTTTGCTGAATTATTCATATAAATGT
Organism: Tipula confusa; assembly: GCA_963556175.1. Taxonomy (NCBI): domain Eukaryota; kingdom Metazoa; phylum Arthropoda; class Insecta; order Diptera; family Tipulidae; genus Tipula; species Tipula confusa. The sequence goes on along the minus strand of OY744475.1, from coordinate 188,793,048 downwards.
GTGTATATTTTTGTGAGGAAAATTACTGCTCCTTATGAACAGTTGATTTGTGATACAGAAGTCTGCGAATCTTTCTTCATTTTTCAGATTCCCAATCAACCCAAATACAAAATTTTACCGTGATAAATGTACTAATCGAAAATACGTAAATATACGACGAGACAATAAATATTTCACGTGCTTTACTAATATAAAATAAAAATAATTTGTTTAATTTAATTAAACGTAAATTTGTAAATTTTTGCAACCGAATTTTAATTGACGGATCATAATAAATTAAGACGTGCGGCAATATGTGATTTGTTTGTTATTTTTAGTCACATTTTGATGCCAAAAATGAAAAAAATTTTGTGATGATTTCATTTTAAATTTTTCACTAATAAACAAAATATAATGCAGATGAAGATGATTAGAAGATTTATGGTGGCTATGCACACATATACAAATACACACTAACTATATAAAATTTAAAATTCCGAAAATTTAAATCAATTTGAAAATTCCAAAACAAATTTTTTGTTTTTATTTTCCGTATTAAAGTGTGAAACATCATAAAAAGTTAATAGTCGTGTCGCATACACTGACAGTGTTTATACGAGTAGTTAACGATCGTTACATTATTCATGAGTAGTGCTAACTGATATGTTGACATTAAATTTGTGATAATAAAAAAAATTTATCCATTGTGAATCATAGTGTACTGAACTTGATAATTTGATGGGGAACAAGTAGGGATTTTTTTTGGTACAAGGTTAAAAATTGTATTTACGTCGTATTTGACTTATTTAGTAGGTTTAGTATCAAGGTCAAAATGAATTAAAAACCTGTATGTAATTTGTTAAAACACATTAATTAGCAATTAACGTGCTTAGTATTTAAGGGCCCATCTGTCAAAGGTATCAAAAGAATACAACCAACTTTTAAAATTAATTGAGTTATTAACCGAAAAGACAATTGAATTAATCGACAGTGTTTTAAGAAAAGAGTAGAGACAAGCAACCTCCTAAAATAGATAAATAATTAGTAAAACTCAACTAAGAGTGTACTAATGCTAACTTAAAGCAAAGAAGGACGGTTATAAAAATTTAAATTTTTGGATTGATTGATTGATTGATTGATTTAGAATGTACAGCCAAACATGAAGCAATATGTAAGGGAAGGCGTGGGGCTTACCGTACACCCATTTTTACATATACTTGGAAGGACAAGGCAGGATACTAGTTAAATTATTGAGATTGACCCGGTTACAGACACCTTGGCGGCCAATAGTTAGTAAATTTTTAGGTAAGGAAAATCACCGTAAATCTAATTTATATACACTTTAATTGACACAAAACTTTAAAATTAATATAAATTGGATTTAAAAAAATTTTGTTTTAACATTACAAATCAATTAAATTAACCGTTTTATGACAAATACCGGTTATACAAATTTAATTTGTTTGATAAATAATTCCAATCACTCTTAAAACGTGATACTATACGCACTACTATTTTTTATTGTTGAATCTTGGGGTCAAAACTTTCTTATCTCTTTAGCGGTTAATTTTGAATGTCCTTCTTTGTGTCATTGCCAGCCAAATCGCGGACGTTCATATTTAAATTTTCCATCTGCATCGGGTCATAGTTGTGATAATTTCTTACATCGCTCCCCCCATGGTATTCGAACCCGGTACCTCCCGCACTCAAACACCGCAGCTTTAACCATTGTGCTAGTTGATTGGAATTGTATAAAAAATTAAAAAATAAAACTTAGGGGCAAGTTAAAAGTCCTCCGTGTACTATTTTTAGAATAAATTGGCAAAAATCGGAGTCAGTTTAAGGTATCATATTTATTTGTTCCAGGTGCTGTTAGGGCATCATGTCAAATTAAAAGATCAAATGATCTTAAAAATTATTTTCGTTGTAGATAACTTTTAACGTTAACTAAACGCGTACTTTTAATGCGTTTAGTTTCTTTGCAGCAAACTTAAGGATAAATGCTTTATAAAAAGGCGAGCTACTGCTACCGCTTCACCATTGTTTAAATTGACAATTCTTGCAGTTTCCAGCAAGTTTTTGAGAACTTACTATCCCCTAAAATCAATGACAAAATCAAGTAGTTTTAACGAAAGTTAAACTTTCTAAAATCGTCTAAATTATATTATAAAACCCATTACATCTACTATTACCGGAGTTACACATATTTTAGCCCATTATTAACGGAGTTACAAGTCTTTGATATCAGAAGAAACCGAAAATTTTAAAAGGCTTGTTCCTAGTATTTTTATGCCTACAAATGATTTGTGGAAATGCATGAATATTTCCCAACAGTATTTATCCTGATGACGAGAGCTTTTGATGGTGTCAGTCATCATAATCGGACCCCTATTACGGGTGCTTTTGAATGTTAATTCCTATTCGTTATTTCGTATAGGCTCACTTAATGACATACTTTAATGCCTACAAACAAAACTTCCTATAGTATACAAGCCCGATAGCCATTTTCTTCATTTTCTTGACCATCTATACTTGAAAGTATTGGTAATCGGTACACTATAAAAATTTTTTATAAAAAAAAAAAAATTATTTCTATGCTATTTTCGCACCAACACAATCAAGTATAGAGGCATTAGACAGTATCTGCTACTCGATGCAACAATCAGGCTTGTAATACCCTCGTGTTGGTTTTGCCTACAAATCTAAATATGATCCGATTTAGCTCAATCTTTTTTTGTCGTGTTCGCAATTTCCAGGAGATGGCTCTAACGAAAAAGAATTGGAAAATCTACCGGAAAATTCGGAAAATCGAAAAATGATGTTTTTGTACGGAATCGCTCGTATCCAATCCAAATGGTCTTTTAGAAGAGAAAATTTGGAAAATCTAAGTGGAAAACATAGAAACTTTCGGAAAAACCCGAAGAGAAAATCGAATTTTTTTCTATGAAATATGGAATTTTTAGCATGTTTTGATGATTTTGGAGATAAAGCATGAAAAGTCGATGCAATACTTGGAAAATCTCAAAAAATCGTAAAAATTGATAAAAATAAATGCCACAACCCAATAGATGTTGTTCAACTTGACAGGTGTCCTTTTTGTATAGTCATTTTCGAATGTGTGAACGTGTTATTTTCCTGCTGCAATTAAATTGGTAATTTGTGTCATTTGAAGTGCGGTGTGATTTCTACGATTTCGATAATTTTTTCCAGAAATTTATTGGTGTGTGAAAAGTGCGATTATCAAATTGGATTGCGGGATTAAGATTGATTCAATCGGTAAAATAAATTTTGTGGATTAATAACTTCAAATTAAATTAGTCAAATGGATCATTGTAATTTTTAGGAATTGATTTTTGATTAAAATGTCGGCTATCAGACGATCGAACCTAAGACGAAGTAACCGTAGTTCACAAAGAATACACGGTGTTCGTGAGAATAAGACGCAAGAGCAACGCGAAGAATTCTTCGCGTTGCTCTTGCGTTAAATGAATAGAGACGTACTCATATCGGACAAGTTCGCGCCGCACGAGCACCAGCTCAGGTTAACCGTCAGGTTACAAAACGTAACTCGACAAAGAAGTGCGATGAACGTCGACTTAAATCGCGCTGCTTGCAATTATGACCATACAATCGCCTACAAAAAGATCTTCGATTCGTTGATATTGGCGCATTGTCTGCCGTGTGGTGATATTGCCAAGCATTGAAGTTCCAAGCAGAAACGCGAGAGCTATGTTGTGCCGATGGCAAAGTTAAATTGCCAGTGTTGACTTCGCCACCGGAGCCATTGCTTACTTATCTCTATGGAGATACAACGCTAACCAGACATTTTCTTGCACACACTCAATAATACAATCAATGCTTGAACCTGAAGTCATTTGAACCCCATGTTGTTGTTTATCAACTCGGCTACAATCGCACCTATAAGATAATGACGACACCACGTGTTCATCATTTCGATAATGTTGATCGATTATACTCATCATATCCAAAACTGCCCACTATTTTAATATTTCAAGAACAAATTTATCCACCAGCGAATAAAGAACCCAAATTCATCAGAGTAGGCAAAAGCCAACCGGAAGCCATGTACGTCAGTACAATGCTCCCACTATCGAAGAAGTTACAGTTGTGATTGTTGTGACAATCACAGTTGTGAAAATGTGGAATCGCGTGATATTGTGATCAAGCGGCGTGATGACGGACGATGGAAAATGCACAAAACAGTAACCACCTCCGTTCCTGGCATACACAATAAATGGAAACGACGGTTATCGACTATATCAGCGTCGTTCACCCGAAGATGGTAGCAGATCAGTCACGATGACGGTGAAAGGAAAAGATGTCGTGATCGATAATCGCTGATCTTTCAATAATGCAGCACAACGAGCAGAATAATCACCAGCTACAACATTTACGAATTTCTTCGAAATTTGCCAAGGCGATCCGTTCGCACGAACATTGCTTTAATGGGAAATACCACGCTATTATATTTGGAACCATTCAACGAAGAAGTTTCAACGACGAAAGAAAGGTCAACTTGTTGCAGGATTCGTCGATGTGTATTCGACTGATGCGCTTGGCCATGTGTACACCGGTCATCCACAACAAGACGAATGCTTTTATCTTCGTTTGATTTTGCTTCAAGTTCGTACTCCTACTTCGTTCGAATCGCTTCGAACTATAGATGGTGTGTTATGCGCTATTTATCGAAAATCTTGCCAACGTCTGAATTTGCTGGAAAACGACTCACATTGAAACTAAACACTCGCTATTGTCACTGTTTCTGAGCATTGAAATTGTGGAACAAATACAATGACGAGATGGCGGACGACATTTTGCATCGAGTTTGCACTAAAATGTCCCACTTTTGAATGCACAGCAAAAGAACTCATCAACTGCTGATTTTAGTTCTTCATGGTCACGAATGAAGAGCTTATCACGACAGTGTTTCTGGACATCCACCGAAATTATATGAATCACGATTGGCTCAGCAAACGAGCGATTTTGGCAGCGAAAAACAAGGATGTAGACAGTCTGAATTACTTGATTCAAAATCAAATCGCTGGGAAAATGCGAAAGTCCGTTGATCATGTGACCAATCAAGACGAGGTAACCAACTATCCGACCGAGTTTTTGAATGCGCTTAATTTGCCGGTAATACCGCCTCAAAACGTGATGGTCAAGGTCGGATCAATGAAAATTGTGCTGCGCAATCTGAACCAGCCGAGATTGTGTAACGGAACGCGATTGGCTTTGATGAAACTAATAAACAACGTGATTCAACCGACGATAATCGAGGACAAATTCAAAGGTCATTCTAACTGACATTCCGTTCGACTTTAAGCGCATTCAGTTCCCTTTTCGTTTGGCGTTCACTATGATGATTAACAAATTGAAGGTCAATCGTTGGAAGTATGCGGAATAAATCTGGAATGTCCGTGTTTTTCTCATGGTCAGTTGTAAGTTGCATGTTCGACAGTTGGCCAACCATCGAATAAAAATTCGAATAAAATACAATGAATTCTTTTGAGTTCCACCTGACTCCAATTCATTTCCACACTGAGAGGAAAAATCCAAAAAACAACTCAATTTTCGATAGCTGCCTGAGTTTCATTCAATTTTCTTTCATTTTAAATTTATATTAATTTTAATGTTTTGTGTCAAATAAAGTGTATATAAATTAGATTTTCGTCGATTATATGACGTATTACTCATTAAACGGTTGATTTAATTGATTTGTAATATTTATTAAATTTTTTTTAAATTTAATTTGTATTAATTTTAAAGTTGTGTGTCAAATCAATAATACAGTTAGTAAATTTTAGCAGAATGAAGGCGAAATAATAATTTTGTAATTTACAGGTTAAACTAATGCCATCTGTTACAGTTTTCGACTTGAATAAATTGGTTCATTAATACATTTTTTTTCTTAGGGAACCTTTATGGATTATATTTGGATGGTGGCATACTGCAGCTGCTGATAAGAGACGTCAAAATGCAGAGCAGTTCAGTAAAATTGTGATTGTCATGTGCTAATAATACCGGGAAACCGAACAAATTCTGTCATTTCTTACCTTTCCTGCCCCTACACTAAAAAAAAACTACTATTTATCGATCGCTTAGGTGTCAGAAACACTGTCGAATCTGTTATAACCAACGTTCCTTACACTCCGTCGGTTTTGTTATATATGTAACACGGGTGTACATTGGTGCCCGGCCTTCCCGGGAGTTCCTGGTTCGTCCTTGGCCGTACATTTTAATCAATCAATCAATTATGGACACGTTCTTGTTGTACCGTTTTAGGAAGTGAAAGTATGTGATTTTTGATTCAAATGCAATTAACAACAAATTTATTAAGTTCTTTCTAAACTAGTCCTTTACAGTTCCTTATATAGTTTTTGGGTTTTTTCAAGTTATCCATCTTATCGGTGGGAAGAATATTTTCAGTATCAATTACTTTATAAACCTCAAGCGGTTTTAACAGAGCTTCTCATCTATTTGTCTGATATTTTCTATGTCGGGCTAATTCAGTTTACAACACTTACACGTTTTTTACCTGTATCAGTTCTAGAAAATATGCGGCGATGTCTAGATATGTAATGTTCAGAGTCTTGTGAATGAAGTACATTTTGATAACTCAAATAGGTTCATCAATATTATGTTTAAGTATCTGAATCGCTTCCTACAAATGTCTTATTACTTTTTTGTCCTTTTACATGCCATTGAAAAATAATTTAATTTAAAAACTAGCAGTTTAATGAAAAACGATGGTTATATTATCGCACCATTCATCATATGATGAATTTTTCTAAACATTTTTTGCATCATAATGCAATTCAACATAAAAGTTAAAAAAGAATTTCAACTGACAAAGAGTTTTACTCTAGAACAAATACAACATAAATATTCGTTCGTATATACTAAAGAAGCAGAAAGCAAAATTTGAATAGCAAAGCTTTTTCAAACAATTAAGTAAAAAGCTTTTTCCATTCTTTATGTGATATACTTTTACATAATAATGATAATATGGCCATAAAATATGACAGACAAACTTTTGTTTATTTAAAAGAAAAATCATTGCCGTTTGAATATATTTTGGGGTAGGATGGGCGATGTGTAAGGGAATATATTGCACCTGCGTCATATTCTATATTATAATTTTGCGAAGTGATTGATAAAATACAAACAATCTTATGCTCTGATAAATAAAATAAATTATGTAATATAAAACCTGATTTATTTTACTAGGTCGATGTGATTTACCCGTTATAAATTAATAAACACTGTAGGAGGATTATAGTCAAAGAAGTTAACTATCGTAGGAAGGGATTAAGAGAATCAATCCGCTATAGGGCTATTAGGATATTTGTAAAAATATTTTGGAAAAATTTACTCTTTTTTTTTAATTTATGGTATCTTTTCTGGGGGCCAAGTTCAAGTAATTAAAATAAATTTTAATTCCTCCCCTCTTAGGTTTCCAACCCGGTATATCCTATACCTAACGCAGCAGCATTAACTACTGCGAAAATGGCTCGCTTAACTTTAATTGAAGTAATAAAAATAAAATCATTAACAGGCTATACAAATGTGTAGGTAAGTAATAATTTTTAATTCGTATAATAAATGTTTTGTTAGTAGTGGTTCCATTCATATATTATCAATCCCTATGACCATATGATCCTTATTTCCTTATTAAGGAAAATAAATTTAATTTTCAATTAAACTGGGAAATATCTTTAAAAATCAACATACACAATTGTGTAGGCACTGTTGTTGAACGCAACCAACCATTTTGTAGATTGGTATGTAAAGAATGCATGGATTGAGTACCGACTCGGCAGTAAAATATATTAGGGATCTCTAAATTTAAAAAATAGAAGGTAAGGACGGTTTCCGCTTAGAGGAATATAAATCTGGCATGCATTTGCGAAGAAAAACTGCTTTAAAAAGATTTCTGTATGCAGCGTTTAAATTGAAAAAGCCATCCAAACAATAAAGAAAGGCTTTTCTATCTTGTTCTGCAATCCAGCAAAGCTATATTTCACCTCACAATTTACTGGAGCCTCAAATGCATGTCATGTTTACAACGATAAAGTTTTTTGAGCAGTATTATTTGTTTATTTATTACTTCCAGTAATGCTAGATGGATCAGCTGCAAAACTATCGACTACCTTTTTCATTACAGACGCACGATCCGCTGTTATAGCAAATATATCAACATTAAGAAAAATGTCATACTTTTCTAATTTATTGCCAAACCTTTTAACGCTTCTTTTGGCCGACATTGATCCAACAGAAACATTTAAAATACCGATTTCAAAGGTAAAAATATGTGGCAACAGCACCATCTATTTAAAATGCATTTACTGAAAATACATCTAGGTAGTATCCGCACCATCTATTAACAATACATCTACTCCGCAAATACTTTTGTATTATTTGTATTAAATGTTCGTAGAAAAATAAAAAATTTCAATCAGTCTACTATATAATTCGAAACTAGAATATCGTCTTTTAATGAAAGATTATTAATAGATTTACGAGGATCGTAAATCTCACAGTGGTGACTTACCGACAATTTAAAAAATACGCATACTTTTTTTTTGTATAATTTTTGTGAATATAATATTCTATGTCTTCGTGATACTATCGGAAAAATTATTAGGGCCACGTGTAAGCAACCAGATTAAATATCTAGCCGGTTATTAACACACCATTCGTAGAAACGTTGTAAATCATTCAGTAACAACGCGAAATCACTTATAACAGACACTGGTCAGAAAATCTTTAAATCATCAGCATAAAGTAAATATTGAGAATGCTGAAAACAATTTATGACGTCATTAATAATTAACAAGAACAGCAATGGGTCAAGATGACTTTCTTGTGGAACACCAGAACTGGCATCATGTATATCCGAAACAAAATCAGACTCGATCAGATAAATAAGATTTAAACCAAAGTGGCAGACGAGGATGAACACCAATCAAATGCAGTTTAGACAATAGAATATCATAATAAAATCTGTCTAACGCTTTTTTAAAATCACTGAACACAACATCAACCTACAACCCATCTTTAAAAGATTCTATTGTGAACCCAATAAATTCCATGAGATTAATTGCAGTTGAGAGACCTGGAAGAAGCCATGTTGCTTCTTGTTTTTTAATAGATTAAACATTATATCACGAACCAGACATTCAAAGACTTTCGTAACTGCGCAGATAAAATAGAGAAAGGTCTATAGTTTTTAACATTAGATCTGTCACCACTCTTAAAAGCCGCACTTACGTCAGAAGATTTCCAGCATTTAGGAAAATATCCAATATGCAATGACCTATCAAAAATTAACTTCAGAGGGAAATCCAGAGAATGAGCACATTCACGGGTATATAATCGCTGGTAAATCATCAGGACCATATGAATAATTAATCTTAAGTTTATTTAGACATTTAAAAATTTCCTCAACTTCCAGTTGCAAAAATACGAAGCAATCGCTATTACTGTTTACTGGAGACACAGGTGTTTCTAAGTTAACTGGGCTTGACAAATTGGAAGAAAAGAATGATGCTAACAAATTAGCCGAATTATTCATGCAACTGGAGATATTATTATCAAAAAACATGGTACCATGATATCCAGATACACCACGTTTTGAATTAACGAAAGACTAAAATTTTTTGGGATTATACTTTATACCTCGCTTAATTCTATCAGCATACTGAAGGTACTTTAATCTTTAAGCCTCTTAAATTTTTTTTGAGTTATCTGAAACCATTGATTGTAAAGTGCGTTTTTCTTTTTAACCTTAAGAGCCTGTTCATTCTATTTTTTGAGCCTTTAATTCCTTATCAAACCACAAAGGTTTGTGCTGCGAACGAGTTCTATACGATACGGAACAAAAATATATCTATATCTCAGTAATCAAAAAGCTTAATCCAATTAAAATTACACAAAAAAGAATTCAATCAAACGTAATCACTTTTTTTAAAGTCCAAAATTATCGATTTAACAGGTAAAGTGAACTCCTTATAACTAATATCGATACTAAGCAGAAAAGATTTGTGATGCTCATCGTTCTTAACTAAACAATCAAGATTTTCCTCTAAACAATAATTAAATTCAAAGAAATTACCAGAAACAAAAATCAAATTAAGTAATCGATTTCCCATCAGTTATTGAACTAATTATACTAATGTGAGAATCGTATGTTAATATATTCGATGACGGTGGAATGAAGTGAGACCCAATAGCAAATTTCCATGGTTTTATATAAACTTCGACCCAAACCGCCACACTGTTAAATGGGTCAGAAAACAAGGCAGTTTAGTTCTTATTGCAATTAGGGCTCCACCGCCACGCAAAAAACCATATTCTAAAAACCATATTCTCAGAAATACAAAGTCCAACATTTGTAAAATCAGCATTGAACTATGTGTTCGTTAGAACGATAATATCAAAACCAAATTCAACTAAATTCAGACAAAAGTTATTAACTAAGGCTATGTTCGAAACCCAAGATAAATATTTTTGAATACATTTTTTGACGTTTATTTAAAAAATATTACAATTTTTTATTACGCTGTTCGAAAAGTATAATAATTGATTGAAATATTTCCCCGCATATTTTTACTATGAAGAAAAATTTTATTTAATTGTGTGCATTGGTTATTGAAATTGTCATAGCAACGAAATATATTTCAAATTTTTCTTATATGGTTTTTGATTACTTATATGGTATTATTACAAAACCAAGGTAGTGCATTTTATATGTTTAATTGTATATCCGAGTGTGCTACGCGATGAGTGAGTTTGGCTTTTATTATAGAAAGTTTTGGCATTTGTCAAAAATTATCATAGCAACCGACAGCGATAATCAAATAAATGTTTTTATGTTTTTATCAAATAAATGTCAAAAATTTGTATTCACAAATATTTATCATGGGTTTCGGACACAGTCTTACTATACGTAAATTTTACTATGGACGAATTAATATTTACATGAGAATTAGAATAAAATCTATTTATTTTACAAGTTGTAGACAAATTTACTTTAGTTCTACTGGTATTGAGTTTTTTGAACGATTAACTAATTTACGTGCTAATACTCCAGATATCAGGTTGTTGCAGCTTGTTAAATAATGAAGAATCATTTACACCAATCTTAAAGAATATGAAATTGAGCTGATTTACATCCTGATTCGCCGATACAAGTAATCTACAATCCATAACATGTTTTGCTACAGCTAGTCTTTCACTCAAGAATTTTTTGAATGCTTTAGAAGTGGTTGTATTAATAAATCTGAAAGCATAGATTAACTTTTTATCAGGTACAGAATTGACTTGGCCATCAACATTGGTGGATGATCCAACAATATTCTCCAATTGTGTGGATAACTGTGTTGATTAGAGAAGCCACAGTTGCTGTTTCACTAGTCGAACTCGATGTGTTACATTTTTTGCAACGTTTTGACATTGTAAATTTTGATTTTGGTTTGTTTATTATACTCCACAATAGGTTCAAAACTTAAATAAATTACGAAATATTCTATTTACGGTTGAAAATTGGTTTGATTCTTAGATTATAGTACGTACACATATATTACATAAAATATGACACATATATTTTACAGTATATCGTATTTATATTCAAAAAACTTGGCAGTGTCCGGTTGTTGAATGAATTTGGCGGCACTATTGACAGCTATCAATTTTATGAATTTGTACTTTTTATCAAATAATTAATTTAATTAACCTCGATAACACTATAAATGTAATAAGTAGCTGTTTATGTTTGACAAAACACTAACCAAATCTAGCTTGCACTATTTTAACTATTATTTATTAATAAAACTAATTTTGCGATTTTAAAGCGATTTGAACGTTTTGACATTTGAATATCGAACATGTGTATTAATAATGTGGAGGGAATATACCAACCACCTAGTCAGGAACAACATAGTGAAATCAATTTCTTCTCCAAAATACCAAAATGCTTCTACCAAAATATTCCCGCATAGGGCATCGTGGCTGATACCCAAAAGTTCAATATGGAATTAGCTTTGCTAGAACCCTTCCTGTTACTGCTGCTAACTGGAGTTATCGATACTGCTTCTGAGCAACGAAAATTTGAATGTTTCAATGCCCAATTGATAGCACATTTCTCAAAAAGCAATCAACGTTGCATAAACCGATTGCTTTCAGAATACACTCGGAGATCTATGGCAAAACCAATTATTCCATGAATTGCACTGCGTAGCCCCAGATATAATGAATAATGAGGCCGTTAAAACGTTAAGTGCTCAACGCTTACCAGAACATGCACGAGTATTGCATCAACTGGTACTGTCGAAGCAATAACGAGAATTGCCGATGTCATCATCATTGTTTCATTAATCATTAAAATAATAAACTTACCAGAAATATGGAAAAACTAATGTCGCAAAATGGCCAAAACATCAATTGGAACCGAAGTCAAACACAAAGCAGTGGCGTACGAAATTGCAATTTACTACCAGGCTACTGCTGGTATCACCTGAAGTTGAGGATAGAATAACGAAAATGTAGAGTTGAGGATAGAGTAACCCATGTCGTTACCATAAATCCAACGGGTCAAATGACTATGATTTACATAGTTTGTGATTCAGTGGATCATCCGAAAGTAAACATTAGTTATATCGAAAATCTACTAAATTGCTTCTTATTTACACTGGTGCCGATGTCTCCATTTTACCAGCGTATCGAAACAAACTAACTCCTGGAACAATAAAACTTTATGCAGCACAAGCCTCACCTATATCAAACTATGGCACCGTAAAGTTCCAGCTAGGATTTGGATTAAAACGACCGTACGATTAGGAGTTTCTCATTGCCAATGTTCAAACACCTATTTTGGGCTATGATTTGACACATCATCTTAAAACGAGGCATGCTAATAGATCGGGAAACTCAAATAAAGGTGAAGTGGGTAAATCACAAGGTTAATGCTTCATCGCTAAAATGTTTTGTTGAAATGGAAGAGCGATTTAACGCTCCCCAAAAAAGTAAAAGTAAATTCGGAAGTGTGTCATGACATCGAAACGACAGGTCGTTTCGTTTATTTATTTGGGAATGAAAACTTCTCAAAGATAGATTTGCAAACAGAATATTTTGCAAATAGTTAAAACTATTAAAATTAACTATTAACTATTAAAAAACTTTTTAAAATTAGAACACCGGCTAATTCGGGTTTCAATTTTGGTTCGTTTTTAGCAAGTAGCCGGTTTCGGCAAATTCATAAAACAAAAATTGATTATGGAGAAACATGATAGAAGTAAAAAAAAAAAGCAAAAAGCTGGAAATGGCGTAATTTCAACGCCAGTTGACATAACTCGAAGTGCAATAAGTTATTTACTAATGAAATGGCCGCTGCGCTGTTGGCTGCGGCTTTAGGCTCCCTCTAGCTCATCAGAATGACGTGGGATGTGATCAACAATAGATAGTAAACCTTGCTTTAGCCGCAAAAGGGATAAGATACATTTGGACCACCCACTCGAGAAAAAAAAATGTGAGCCCTTCTAATAGGTCATGGTGGAGAGGAAACAAATACCCAATAAAATAAAAAAATTAAAAATATATTAAAATTCATTTAATAAGACCAAAATAAAAAATAAAACAAAAACAAATAAACAAACTAACATAATTCACCACTGCTCTCTCAGCGGTCGTCCGTCGACCACCTGAGTGGCTTAGACCACCCGTCTTTTTCACGGTTTTCACCAAACTTTCAAAAACTTCACAGAAGCGTCCCACCAACAAAACTTATTGGAAAAATAACCAATAATTTGTGGTAAGGACGGTTATATATACCCTCTAACTCAATAAGAATTATTGAGTCAGATCAGTTTTAAAAAATTATGCTAGGATTGCATAAAAGAAATATTAACAAGTACACTGCACTTAATGTACTTGTTATTCATGACAAAAAAAAAAATTTCTGTATAAAAAATTTATAAAGATTCTTATTAGATTTTGATTTAAGACCTGTGCGTTATTGCAAAACAAATATAATATAATTTTGCAAAAAACGCAAATACTAAATTTTAAAAAGGTTTCTCCAGAGATCAGTGCGGTCAGAGACGTTTTCATACATTTCAGATTATTACAATTTTACAGAGACATAGTCATTATTGTAATAGAGTTTTTTCTTACTCATGTTATTCCCAGCCGGTATTAAGCAAATTTCAATAAGAACGTTTTTTACCAAGAAGTCCCTTGCAATAAAAAATTAGTTTAAAGTTTGGCTGCCCAATAGGAAAAGCGATAGCAATCAACTGTTGAAGCCCGAATGAATATTACTAGCTCAGGAACAGTTAATCTGTTTCTATTTTTCTAAGTAATTTTATTTTTATTTATCACGTATTACTAAGTTCATGGGATTTGGATATAGGACACGATATGATTTTAGTTTTTTCTTTCATTTTTATTACATCAACCAGTGATAAACTATATTATGGGCAAACTATAAATATGAAAAAAGGTTTGAATAATGTTAATACAAAATGCTATAAGTAGTAAAATTCTATTGTCACTTAATGACGACATGCGCAAAACCAAACCAGTTTTGTAAAGGTAAAGAGCATACCTTTTAAATTACTAAATCATGGATCACAACTATTATCTGCCACAACATATTTTCTGAGAGCTAGGCATTTTAAATTTTATTTTTTAAAAAGTAGTATAGTATTTTATCATCGAGGATCAAATGATCTTAGACGGAAGAATAAGTTTAACATTTCATCCCTATAACTACATTTCCCTGATCTTTTCAGGTGGGTTGTCTGCATTAATCGATTAGCAATAACACTGAGCTTGAAATGCAATGTTACTTACTTCCACATCGATGAATTTGTAAAAAATTTTAGTTTTTCACAGACTGTAAGAATAAAAAGGTTGTAAGCAAGCTTAAACGTCCAAATTTGTGTTTTTTACTAAAAAAAAAATACATGTTAAACCTTTTTCAAAATTCAAATGAATGTAAATTCTGTAAATTGACAAATTTTAGATCTGGCTTTGTACTTTTAATAAAGCCATGCGTACTATATACCCACTGTATATTCTATTAGAGGAGCCATCGTCGCTGACGACGACCTCTGCGCATGCCTTACTTTAATTTTAAAGCCTAACTTTAATTTCAATTTTAATGGTATGTCATATACATATATACATGGCTTATATACCGCAGTTTAGATTAGTTGAGTATGTCACTTACCCATGTTAACATATATTTTTTAGAATATTAAAAAGGCTTGCTACGACCTCCTGAGACAATGCAAAAAATAGCACATTTGACAGGATAAATATAGGAACGTCATATGGCAGACATTTTGTGAACGTAAGGCTAAACTAAGGTTGCTTCGCTGAATAACAAAGAATAACTGGATATTCTGCCAACATTTTAGAAGACCCCGCTCACGTTTACAGATACGTGGTTAAGGATTGCGAATGGCATATGAAAGAAACCCACACAATATTCTCACAGTGAGGAAACCAAGGACGTCTGAAAGCACATGCCAAGAAAAATAATCGTTTAGAACTCGTTGCTGAATATCATGATTCCCAAGGCCATACGTTACTTTACAGGAAAGATTATCTCGGCAATCTTGGTGATGGATTTCTTGTAAGGATAATAGATTTAGAAAATATCGTATGTGTAAGCTACGACTACGCATGCAACGTGCCAACCTGTCAAGCATTTGTTTTTATATGCCTATACAAGTCAAGGATCACAGGAAAACGAACCATACGTTTTAATTGTGAGATCTGATAAATGAAAACGAAGATCAAAATATCAAAATATTGTGGGAACCAATCACCATCCTGGAGCGCTATTTGAGAGTACGATTCGTAATCGAAAGTACAAGATTCGTGCTGGATTCATATTTGATTTAAATAAGATTAGTCGAGTATTATTTAAAATCTAGTACGAATCTTGTACTCTTGATTACGAATCGTATTCCCAAATAGGGCCCCTTATGTTATGAACAATCTATGGGAGGTATTGAATACTGCACGTTATCTTCAAACCTATTTCTACTGGCATTTGTGACAAGGACGAAAACCTTCGTATTTATTTCGATGCTGTGCTCGACCCTTGAAAGGAGAATTTCTTTAATTTAATTAATGTTTATTGTGAAACTATCTTATTGACCTTATTCGATTAGGTGTAGTAAAGCGAAGTTATGCTCGGTGAAGGGAAAATGACAATAATTCAGCAACTGCGCAAATACTGCAGCCCCGCGCTCAAAGTAAAGCTTTGCAGAAAAATCAGCGCAATTTTGCGTTCAAAAATTATTTTACAAACGCAGCCTAACTCAGTTATTGCAGTCTAAATTGCGCTGCTTTTTCTGCAAACCCAAATTTTTGATCGCAAAGTCGCAATATCCGCGGAGTTGCTGTATTTTTGAATGCTCCCAACATCTTATATCGGCAGTCCAACCAAGGTTTGGCATAAGCAAATGGCAACGGAAATGAACTACTCAATCCACTTGTACGGTTCCGTTGGTCTCAAAATCATTGAGTCTAAAACAAAATATATACTCAATGGCTTTGTAGACCAAGGCTCAATGAGTTTTAGTAGTGGTGATCACACATTTGACGGAGTCTCTTTTTTTTTAAGGAGGCTCGGGACCTAAAATTGTGGAGCTAGATTGTAGATTCGGTACGAACCAGCAGTAGCCTTCAAAAAAACAATTTATTACTATTATTATAACGGGTTTTCCAATAAGAGGTTCCATTTTGATATTAAACAGATATATCAGCCCAATGGCCGCCACGACTACGCTTGCCGCACCATGTCCTTTTCATGAGCAATTCGCACATTTGTGGCTGTATGTCCTCGATAACTTCGCGAATCCCATCTTTAATGTCTTATATCGATTGTGGAGCATTAATATAGACCTTACATGGCTCCAAATAAAAAACTCGGCCAAATGTGATCACCTCTTCAAAAAATAACACGGTCAGGAAACTTTGCTTGCAAAATTTCGGCAGTAAAAAATCATTAGTCATAGCTCGGTAGTGCAATCCATTCGCCGTAACAGTTGC
The DNA here is from genome assembly GCA_963556175.1 of Tipula confusa. NCBI lineage: Eukaryota > Metazoa > Arthropoda > Insecta > Diptera > Tipulidae > Tipula > Tipula confusa. Next base: position 188,775,984 of record OY744475.1, on the reverse strand, counting down.
ACCAGTCTCATTTTCGTAGTGAATTTTAACTGAATGTTTAACTCTAGTAAAAAGTCGGCACTACCATAAGGGTGTGAGGCATGGAAACACTAAAACAACCATAAGGAAGCTGTAGTAAATAAGCGCCTTTGGCGATTATTGAACTGCACTTTAGATCACCAATCCTTGACGCCCCGAGATCGAGCAATATTTATGTTTCCGGCTACAACAAGTTACACATAAAAACAAATTAATCGATTCACGGTTATTAATAAATTTTTAAACGCCCAGCCACGTCATAAGAATTAAAGATAAAAATTACGAATATTAATTTAAAGTTATTGCATCACCACGCTATTATTTACACTTGCAGTTTTAAGAAACTAAATAATTACTTAATAAATATAAGATTGAAAAGCAAATTCAAAAGAATAAAATAAACATCGCCGTATTATTTTTACCAGTAAAAACTTTTACTTTTCGAAGAGAGATTCATTTACAAAAAAAAATAAAAAATTCACAAGTAACATATTTCTCAACAACCTGTCATTATGAAATTAGGTCTGGCACTATCGAAATTGGCATAATCCAAAATAAGATATGCTTAGATTAAGAAATTTGTCTAGTCTTAGGCATAAAATTACACTCAAGTCTCCGATTTCATATCATTTCCATTTTTTATTTGTTTTTTTTTTATTTGTTGTAATCAACCTTGAATACAAACGAAGATTTAAGCATAATTAAAAAAAATTGTATTTTGAGTAAATCACCTTCATCCATTATTATGATCCTCGACTGATCACAACATATGATGTAATCATTAAATTCCAAAATATATTTTCGATAAGTTCACAATGTCATGTGTGAATTAATAATTATGTGGTACTTAAAAATATATTTAGTGGCAAAAATTAAGTGTGACCTTGAATGATGTAACTGCCTATATTACAATTACGAATTATAATATAAAAGTAAATACAGGGAATCCATAAATCGATCTACTATCTGGTAACATATTTTTGCACTCGCACAGCGTCTAAATGGCAAAGTTGGGCAAAAACATATAAAATGTCGATTACATAACCTGTATCTAGCTATAAATTTTATTTACCTACTTTCACTTTTAGAGGAAAAAATTTTGTTTTGTTTAATTTCCATTTAATAATCTATGGTATTTGAATCGAGTTAAAATTCTTGTTTATAGTCTATCAATTCAGGTATTTCCTTAAGATATAGATTTTATATTCCATAAATCTTAATAATGCAACTCATTTCTAAACGGTTGTCAGATTAACATTTTGTTTCATTTTTTTTATCCAAGGCTGACACATTAAATGTTTACTTTATTATTTTATGGCACAAGAGTTGCTATAAAGTGTGCTCCAAGTATACGATGATTCGATTGGAAAAAGTTTAGTTGTTTTGGTCTCATAATTTCATAATTCTGCATATAGCTTCTTAACCGGAAGGTTTTATTCTATATAAGGCACTTTCTATTGACATGAATCAACAGAATTGAAATTGAGTTAATATTTAGATAATTCAGTTGCTATTTTGATAATTGAGCTACTGAAGTGATTTGGGTGTTCGAATGGTATTTATCACTTCAGATAAATGTCAAAAAAAATTCATTTAAAATTTGGCTTTTGTTTACTACAGCGGGAATGAAAATAAAAAATAAATACATGCATATATTAAAATCATTAGAACTTGCTATAAAATACAAAAAATATACATTATGTATATAAATATATATATATATATATATATATATATATATATATATATATATATATATATATATATATATATATATATATATATATATATATATATATATATATATATATATATATATATATATATATATATATATATATATATATATATATATATATATATATATATATATATATATATATATATATATATATATATATATATATATATATATATATATATATATATATATATATATATATATATATATATATATATATATATATATTAATATATATATATATATAAATATATATATATATATATATATATATATATATATATATACATATATATATATATATATATATATATATATATATATATATATATATATATATATATATATATATATATATATATATATATATATATATATATATATTCTAATTTTCAAAAATTTAACGTGAAACAGAAAAAAATCAAAAAAAACAAAAACAACAACCATTTTAAATGTGAATTAACTCCACGAGCAAAATACACATTCAGTTATTTCAGTTGCTCAATATTTTTAACTGAGTTGACAGGTCCGAATAGAACAGTCAAATCACTTCAGTTGATTCAGTTAATTCAGTTAATTTTGTTTATTCATGTCAATCGAAATCGCCTATAGTAAAAGTAAAGTTGTTAGAAACTTCCTTAGTTTTGCTCTAATGTTTCTCTTAATATTTTTTTTTTAGTTACTGCCAATAGCTTTATTCTAGAATCTTTTTTTATCTGAAACTAACAAGAAGTGTGGAAACTTACAATCTAATATATCTTATACTAAGCCCTTACCTATGTTAGTACTTATATTGGTATGCGTATTTTATAGTTTCAGTAAATCTAGTGGGTCTGTTCTGCGAAGACGTCTATATTTTGGCTGCCTTAGTAGTTCCCTTGCTAATTCAATGGGATGAGTTTCCATTTTTTAATGGTACTTCAAACTTTATGCTTTTATCATCTGTTTTACCGTTTTAAATTTGTAATACTACAGCAGAATTTGTAAAAGGTGTATATTTGATGTGCTGGAAGAGCCCCATAGTTGAATTCCATATGTCCAAATGGGGATTAGGATGGCCTTGTATAGTAGAACTTTGCAGTGAAGGTACAGTTTTGATCTTCTTCCAATCAGCCAGTACATTTTGGAGAATTTTATTTTTTTTTTGTTTGCACTTTGTTTCAATGTGCTTTCTCCAAGTCAACCTTCTATCAAGATGAAGGTATTTGACATTTGTTTGTTGAGGAATCGTGACATTGTTTAATTTAACCGATGGGCATGTTCGTTTATTCAGTGTAAACGTTATGTGCGCCGATTAGTTTTTATTCGCTTTTATGCGCCACTTTTTTGCCAGTCCTCAATTTTATTTATGTGATCGTGTAGCTCTCTTGATGCAGTTTGTGGGGATTTTTATGTAAATACATAATAGCAGTGTCATCAGCAAATGTTGATGTGACCACCACTTTCAGTGGTTGGTAGATCAGCTATGTGGGAACCGTTTAGAACTGGACATTTTAAAACTGGATATTTCAAAATAGGATTTGACAAAACAAGATAAGGTACAAAACTGGATATTTCAATACGAGATAAGGTACAAAACGAGATAAGGTACAAAACTGGATATAGTGCAACACTGGATTTTTCAAAACAGGATATTTCGACATATGATTTAAACTTAAAATGATTTTTTAGGAATGTTCTGGAATATAGACAGTTGGAAACGAACTCAGCGAGTTCTTAACTGATTTTGATGAAATTCGATATGTAGGATGGAAATGGGATTTTAAAATGATTTTAAAATCCCATTTTTATCTTACATATCGAATTTCATCATAATCAGTTAAGAACTCGCCGAGTTCCTCCCTAATTGGCCATATTCAAGAACTTTCCTAAAATCACATGTCGAAATATCTTGTTTTGAAATATCCAGTTTTGTACCATATCTCGTTTTGTACCTTATCTCATTTTACAATATCCACTTTTGAATTATCCCATTTCGACAAATCCAGTTGTAAAATATCCAGTTTCGACAGGTACCCGGGCCTGATAAACAAAATAAAAACTCTGCTCCCGAACAAATTTCATGCAATTCTTGAAAATTACCTGTTCGAAAGAAAATTTCAGGTCAAGCAAAAGGAAGCCATTACCGAACTAAATCTGATAAACGCAGAGATTCCACTAAAAAGCGTTTTGGGACCAGTGAAGTACTTGTTGTACACAGCTGGGTCACACTTTGTCAAAAGCTTGTGCAATATCCAGAAAAACGGCGGAACAGTATTTATTTTCCTCTAGAGCTAGTTTAACTGCGTTTACAACTCTATGCACCTGCTCTACAGTACTATGCTGGTCACGAAACCCAAACTGGTGGTTTGGTATAATGTGCTCTGCAGATAATATTGGTTTTAATTTTTATAGTAACATTTTTTCAAAAAGTTTGGAAACTGTCGGAAGAAGACTTATCGGCCTGTATGACGCGACTTGCATTTCGTCCTTACCAGGCTTCGGGATCATTATAATTAGTGACGTTTTCTTGTTGTAATTCTTTAATCATTTTTCCGGAAATTAAATCAAGTCCTGGAGCTTTCTTTGGGTTTAGACTTTTAATAGTAGTTAGGATTTACGATATAATCAACCTTTGCATAATCCGGCAGTATACTAACACTGCTTTCCTCATTTGGTGTAAATACTTTTTTTAAGTGGTTGGAGAAAATAGTAGCCTTTTCAATGTCACTTCTGGCCCAGTGACCATCTGGTTGTCTAATTGGTGGATTTGACAGGGCTGATCTTCTTAATTTTTTTGTTGCCTTCCATAGTGAGTAATGCGTTTCTTCCGTTCCTGAGAGTTCACTCAGGTAATTCTGTATTCCTTGATCTGCTTCCTCTACCAAAGCTCGTTTTAGAGCTTTAATAGCTTTATTTAATTTCTTTTTGAGTAGTGGAGACTTTTGGTGCTGCCTTTCGTATATTCCGTTTTTCTTGAATTAACTGCTGAATGTTAGGTATTGGCCTATTGACTCTTTCAGAGCTAATAACGCCAGATGTAGCCTTTTTGGCAGCGAATCCCATTATTTAAGTTAAATTTTTTGTTGGTAACTTCAATATCTTCTGGTGTGGATAGAGGGATGGCCAGTTCGCAGATCTGTTCAATGACATTTCTATATTTATCCCATTTAGTAAATTGTTAGACGTGTAGGTGGGTCAATTTTTAGAGTATCGGTTCTCAATTTGACTATAATTGGAGAGTGATCTGATGATAGGTCATAGCAATCGTCTACTTAGCATTTAGAAGTCCAAAACCAAAAACCGCATTAGACCTCTACTCGTATTACCAAACCCAAATGCAAAGTCAACATTTGCAAATTTATTTCTTAGGGGATGAAATGCAAGAATTAATTCGGCAAAATATTAGTATATAGATGTTTTAGGGCTTCCCTTGATAAAATACCTATACTGATGAATAAAATGCGAGGCAGTTTTCATTTTTTCATCTTTTGACAAATCAACTAGCTGTTGTCATTTTTGGTTCCAAATGTGAATATCGCAACATGGATTGCTCTGACATTCTAAGTCCATCAGATCGCACAGAGAGTGAGCTCCCAAAAAGTTGAATCCGTTTTGAGCCAGACTAGGACAGGTGCATAACAAATGAAGAATTGTTTCCTTCTCTTCTTCGTCCTTGCAGTTACGACAGTAATCATGAAAGAAAACACCAAGTCTACTGGCATGATTATCGATAAGACAGTGTCCAGTAATGACATCCATAACTATGCTAATATTACGCCGTTGCATAGATATTAACTGGTTAGACTTTTTTAAGTCCAAAATAAGTTAAATCTGTCTAGTAATTACACATAAGGTATATAATTTGCCCATCTAAATCTAACTGTTCATAATTTTATAAGCTTCTTCTTTAAGGAGCAGTTTGCAAGTAGCAAGTAAAACCTCTATATGTCCACCTTGCATGGTAAGATGAGAAAAGTGCGATGCTTTGTCGCGAGAGTCCATCGGCTTTTATATTCCCGTAATATTGAAATGCTCCGGCACCCATAAAATATGGATGTTGAATTGTTAAATTATCTCGTTAAGAGACGAAAGACAGCTCCGGGCTACTTTCGATGTGATAAAGGCTCATTGTAGAACTTTAATTGCAGTCTGACTGTTCGTTTTCCATCAATTTTCGAGCCATCTTTAAAAAAGTTAACAACACCTGATTTTAAAACTGCTCCCCTCGCCCAGTCCTCTCTGGGAAGAATTTCAGTTATAAATAAAGATACGAGTGTCCCATAATGTTACAGGACCACAGAGAAATTGATTTAAGCTCTATAGCTATACTTGCATGGCCAAGATATTAAGAGAGATGAGATGAAAGAGATTCTCCATTGCTTGAGTAGGAGTGCTCCTATAAGTGCACCACTAATACACTAAGCAGCAGTAATACACTTTAAACTTTCATTATTCGATTTTTAAGCTTCCAGCTTAGTTTGCTTTCCAAAATAAGCCCCAAAAATTTAACTTTATCTGCGATATTCAAAACAACTCTATTAAGAGTTAGAGGGTCAAAACGAGGAAATGTTTACTTCCTGGAAAAAATAACCAGTTCAGTCTAAAATGGGTTAACACTAAGACCACAACTATTGGTCCATTTAGTTAGGATGCCAAGAGCATTCTGCATAATATTTCTGAGGGTACAAGGATATTTACCGAAAGCGCCAAAAGCAACATCATCCGCATTTAAGGCCAGTCCCTTCCAGTTTCAGTCAAATTCAGAGACCAAATTCCAAAGAAAGGGGATAATACACCAAAGAAAGGGGATAATACACCACCTTTCGGTGTACCTACAAATTTACGAATGATACACCTAGATTCGTCGTTTTCATCCTGCCTATGAGCATTTGATCAATCCAGCTTCCAAGTGCCACATCCACCCTCAAATTTGAAAGTGCCTGTGTGCTCTATATCACAAAGGGTCACCAAAGACAATACCTTATATTCGAGAGATTTCTCGATAGGACATAAGAGAGAATAATAGCAGTTTCCACCGATTTCCCCTTACAATATACATGCTGAGACGTTGCCAGCTTTACAGGTTTGATTGAGCATTAACGGTAAGCCTCTTTTTGTCTTACTAAAATTTTCAAGAAATAAGAAGATAAGCTAGTGGGCCTAAGGTCTAAATGATCGATGAACCGATCAAAAATCCACCCGATAGTGCATGCTGTTTGCAATGTGTTCATTTATTTTTGTGGAAAGGGCGAATTTCATAGCACGTTTCTCTCCAAACTCATCGCTCGGTTTTGATCAGTCTACTGAATCTTAGTCACGCGATGGGCAACAAAAATATTCTAGTTGTGCGGCTCTGCGCTGATCCAATACAACGTGATTATCTAGTCAGTCCAATAGAAATAACGGTTGATATTTGATTGGTCGAAAATATCCTGCTTGAGCCGACTGACCAGATTGGTCATAAGTTTAGCTGCTAAAACTTCCAGTCGAGCGATACCGACAGTTTTCGTTAGAACCACCCTTGATTTGGTGCAAACCAAACGACGGGAAATTGAGCCATCATCATGAATACTTCGTAAATACTCACTAGTTCTGTATGCTTTTTCATTGGGATCCGAAAATGAGTGGACTTTGACAAACTTGGGGGTGTCCTTTCGAAGGACGAATCAAGGAATGGAAATTTCCTTAAGAGATGTCATTTGAGTTTGAAAATTAATCCATTTTTGGGTTAATTAATTGCTTATTGGCTTGTCCCAAGCCTATTGGCTTGTTTGACTAATGTGTCAATCTCAGACAACACGAGTCTCTTGATAATAGGCGCCTTTGATTCTACCAGCTGGTATGTATATCGAAAGACATCTAGTTCAGGTTGCTAAATTAATCCCAAAGTTTTGGTGACAATCACATCTTGGCTGTCGATTTACATAGATTTCTCGTGGAAATTCCTCAATTGGCGACAATATTGTGTCGCTGTTAAAACAAAATTTGCTCAATGTAAAATCTCCTCTCTTCAAAATGGCGATCGATTCGTTCATAATTTCTGTCAGCTCATAAACCGAATTCGCCCTAATCATCATGTCGTTCACTTAAAAAATCTTTTGAAGTACTCGAGCACCGATAGGAAATGCTGCTTGCTCGTCATCTGCGAAGCAATATAATGTCTTAATTACAAGGTAAGAACCGGTCGCTGTCCCATAAGTCACTGTGCAGAGTCGGAGAATTTTGACAGGTTCCTTGTCGCGCCACAATATCATCTGAAAAGCCAGAGTGCAATATATTATTGAGGAAAATGCCCGTGGAAGTTTTTCACGACGTGTGTGAGAAATCTCCAGGTCCTTTGTTGAGATTGGGATCGCTGAATAAAATTGTCAAATTGTCGAGACAAGACGATATTGTAATGAAACATATTGCTTTGGAAGTAGTTGTTGAAGTAGTTGTTGACCGCAGCATTAACCACTGCGCCAATGATCCTAAACATTTGTTGACCTATAAAACAGTTATTTTTATCGTTTATTTACACGAAAATAAAATCAATAGCATTACGGGACAAATTGACCCGTTACTGAAATCTTTTACAAGATCTTTCATACCAAATTTTGGTCACCAAATCATGATCGTTGTAGATGGTCAGCCCCAACGAACGATTCTACACACACTTCGTCACGGCGTAATGGCCAGGTTGGAGATCGAACTCAAAACCGCGGTGTGTTTAAGCCAACACCTTAAGCATCACTATACGACCGGTGGCAGTTTAAAAATGCATGTTCAAAAAGTTAACAGTGCCAATCGACACATCACTTAACCACTACAATACAAATAATCACTATCACTAAAATATAACCGTATAATGTATTGCAATAAAAAAATGTATGACATTTTATATTGTAAAACTGACCTCGACACTTGTGAATCAATTACTGTACTTTTCGACATTTCACAAAAATAATGTAATAAAATTATTTTGCAAGTACGAAAAAATAAAAAATCCATTTTTGCATCAGACACAATTTTAACCCTCAACCATTTTTACTGTTTCGATTTATAATACTATAATCAAATAGTTATTACAATAATTTAGAAATTAAAATGCTGAAAATACAATAACATAACCTAGAATAAAATTAAATGTGAATTATGATAATTTTTTTGTTTGGTATATGTGTATGTATATACCGAATTGAATTAATTTAGGTTTTTTACCGTTTTACCTAAATCCTTGATTAATATATACTACATGCATAAATTCTTCACTAATATATTATATAGATGTGGACGAAGGGTATCAAAGCACGGTTGCAAATGGCACGACACGCTATAATATCAACTTCCGCACAATTAAATATATCTTTAGATAGGTATTTTTTAGAAGACGCCTATTGGACGATCCTTTGACAACGTAAAGCCAAAGTGACCTTAAAGTGTATTTGTTTTGTAACGACACGATATTTGAATTCGTCTGATAGCCGGATTCCGGTTATATTTTTCGTTACCGAAATTCAGTCCTGGGATTCCTCAAAATTTTAATTTTAAATATAAACGAATTCGGAAATATAACAAAAACCATGCAGTTTTTTCACATACATTAGTGGCGGCAACATAAATGCTATCAAATTTGCATCCAGTTAAATCTTCTTCATCATTCGGTGAAAGTTCATGGTTACGGTTTTCAGTTCTGAAGCTTAGAGTTAAAATGTGACTGATGGAGCAAGTGGGATGAAGAATGTTGGAAAACTATTTATTACCAATAAATTAGTAATTTTGCTTGGACTCAGTGTACACCTAGCGTACACTAGAGACGAGAAGCAGAAGTTCTCCGAAGAATTGCTATATTGTAATGATAGAAATAAAAGACACCACAATTCGGGTCCAAAGATCAAACGATGCTAATTGATTGATTCATTGATTTGACTGAAAAACCAAGCTCTAGCCAAGTGTTCCGGATACGCCGGTCCTATTCCCACAGCCTAATTACATTTAATAAACGGTAGGAGAGAATGGTTTTCCATATATTTTTATTTATATAAATATATTTCCATGCATTATAGAAAAAACCCGGTTTCAGTGACCTGATCATAACGGAACAATTCTATTCTAATTTTTTTGTTAAGTATGAAGTGGTTAACTCTAATCCAAAATCACCAAAACCATTATAAATAAAATTTTATTAAAATAACTAAACATTCAAATTCACCGTTTTATACCAAATAAATACAGTACTTCAATGAAAATTCATTTATATTAAATTTACTCGATACAAAATCACCGAATTTGTTACAAATAAAACTTTATTAAAATAATCAAACATTTAAATTCGATCAAAGCCACCGTTTGATGCCAAATGTACCAAAAATTGTCTGAAAATCCTATTTATATTTACTTTAGTCGAAACCAAATCACCGAAATTATTATAAATAAACTTTAATAAACATTCACATTCGATCGAAATCACCATTTTATGCCAAATGCACGAAAACTTGCATTAAAATCCTATTTATATTCACTTTAGTTGACATAAAATCACCGAAATTATTATTAATAAAATTTTATTAAAACAATTAAATGTTCAAATTCAATCGAATTCACCGTTTTATACCATGTACAAAACTTTGCATAAAAATCCTATTTATATTCGCTTTAGTCAACACAAAATCACCGAAATTATTATAAATAAAATTTTATTAAAATAACTAAACATTCGAATTCGATCGAAATCACCGTTTTATACCAAATAACATTTTATTAAAACAATTAAACAATCGAATTCACCGTTTTATGCCAAATACACAATGTAATTGCCTGAAAGTCCTATATATATTCACTTTACTCAACACAAAATCACCGAAATTATTATAAATAAAATTTAAAAAAATTAAACGTTCAAATTCGATCGAATTCACCGTTTTATACCAAATAAATACAGTACTTCAATGAAAATTCATTTATATTCACTTTACTCGACACAAAATCACCGAAATTATTATTAATAAAACCGTATTGAAACAATTAATAGTGCAAATTCAATCGAAATCACCGTTTTTTACCAAATACACAAAGTGCTTGCATGAAAATTCTATTTAGATTCACTTTACTCGATACAAAATCACCAAAACTATTATAAACAAAATTTTATTAAATAATTAAACATTCAAATTCGATCGAATTCACCGTTTTACACCAAATACACAAAGTATTTGTCTAAAAGTCCTATTTATATTCACTTTACTAGAAACAAAATCACTGAAATTATGATCAATAAAATTTTATTAAAACAATTAAACGATCGGATTCACCGTTTTATGCCAAATACACAATGTATTTGCCTGGAAATTCTATTTATATTCACTTAATTCAACACAAAATCACCGAAATTGTTATTAATAAAATCGTATTGAAACAATTAAACGTTCAAATTCGATCGATAGTACCGTTTTATACCAAATACTATTTAGATTCACTTTACTCGACACAAAATGACCGAAAATGTTACAAATAAAACTTTATCAAACATTGAGATTCGATCGAAGCCACCGGTTGATGCCAAATGCACCAAAAATTGCCTGAAAATCCTATTTATATTTACTTTAGTCGAAACAAAATCACCGAAATTATTATAAATAAAATTTTATTAAAACAATTAAAAGTTAAAATTCGAATTCACCGTTTTGTACCATGTACAAAACTTTGCATACAAATCCTATTTATATTCACTTTAGTCAACACAAAATCACCGAAATTATTATTAATAAAACCCTATTGAAAAACTAAACGTTCAAATTCGATCGCAAGCACCGTTTTATACCAAATACACAAAGTGCTTGCATGAAAATCCTATTTACATTCACTTTACTCGACACAAAATCACCGAAATTATTATTAATAAAACTTGATTAAAATAACCAAACATTCAAATTCGATTGAATTCACCGTTTTATGCCAAATATACAAAGTACTTGCATAAAAATTCTATTCACCTTACTCGAAAAAAAATCACCAAAATTATTATTAATAAAACCGTATTGAAACAATTAAAAGTTCAAAATCAATCGAAATCACCGTTTTTTACCAAATACACAAAGTGCTTGCATGGAAATCCTATTTAGATTCACTTTACTCGACACAAAATCACCGAAATTATTATTAATAAAACTTGATTAAAATAACCAAACATTCAAATTCGATTGAATTCACCGTTTTATGCCAAATATACAAAGTACTTGCATAAAAATTCTATTTATATTCACTTTACTCGATACAAAATCGCCGAAATTAGTATAAATAAAACTTTATTAAAATAATTAAACATTTAAATTCAATCGAAATCACCGATTTATGCCAAATGCACGAAAACTTGCATGAAAATCCTATTTATATTCACTTTAGTCGACACAAAATCACCGAAATTATTAATAATAAAACCGTATTGAAACAATTAAAAGTTTAAATTCAATCGTATTCACCGTTTATTACCAAACATATAAAGTACTTGCATGAAAATCTTATTTGTATTCACTATATTCGAAACAAAATCACCGAAATTAGTATTAATAAAACTTTATTAAAACAATTAAACGTTCAGATTCGACCGAATTCACCGTTTTTTGCCACATACACAAAGCACCCATTCACATTCACTTTACTCGATACAAAATTGTATACACACCCACGCAAATTGTACGCAAAATGACATCAATGCGTTACGCCAATCAATAAAAAACTATTTCCTAAATAACCCTTTAAAATGGAAAGAAAACATCTCGTCAACGCTCGAACACTTTAATCGTTTAAGAGTCGTAAAAATCGTTTACGATGAGAAACAAATGTTATTAGAATTTTTTAATGATTTAGTCCCAAAAACAGTGAAGCACATTGCCTGTTTCTACTGCTTATCTGTTTGAACAAAAGAACGCTAAACAGATTTAAGTCGTATAAGTAATACTCTGATCGAGATGGAGCGCAATCTAGTTTTTTCTTCAATTAACAGTCGAAAATAAATAGTAGAATTATTGAAAAGGCTAAATGCTTCTGATCTTTCTAAATCACCAACATCACTTGCATCTAAACTTTCCGTTTTAAATTATGAACCTCAAAGGGTTCTCTAAAAATGGCCGAAATGAGATTTCCAACCATTTAATAAATACTAAAGCTTCTCTATACGAGACATATAAGCATTAAGCACCCTTTCCATTTATTTGTAGGAATACTAGTATCGCACGTAGAATAAAGCTTACTAATTCCACATAATCTGCAATAAGCAGTCAAGTTCAACATGTTATCACTTTACATCTCACATTCGTAAAGTGACATTTTAAATAATTAAAACCGTATTTATAAATTAATTTCAGCCGCACCTTACTTAACAAAACATATTCTATTTCGTCACCACAATGCAGCATAGACACTGAACAATCGTATATTAGACTTGAATTACCCAAGAATTACCATGGTTTTAACAAAATACACTCGTGAATATTTCCTGCATTGTGATAAATTACATTAAAAAAAATGTTACAACACGGAAATTAATTTCTTATTTAGTCTGGTCTAAATTTTTTATGTTTTATTTAATTATGTCACCAAAGCTAAACTGATTGATATCGAATGAATATACAAGTAACTTTGCAAGAAGTAATTATACTTTGAAATATTATAACATTGAATAATGAGTTTAAGGTAAACCTTAGTTAAGTGGACGCATAAAATGTAACATGGAAAAAATACTACAACTTATGTAGTTGTTTCATTTGTATGTCACTTGTATTTTAACCTTCCTAATTCACGATATACGACTTATGTAAAAAATATGTTCGGCAGGTTTTTTTTTTTTTTGATTTAATTAACAAAACTAATATAATTTGTTGTACGCCAAAACAATGAAGTGTTAATCATTGCTAGCAAATTAAAAAATGAAGAAATGTGACTTCAGATCGGGATATACGAAATATACGCTAGTAATTAATGGAGTCGGTCTCCTCGTTCAGCCAATTATTTTCAAACAAATCTTGGTATTATATCATAATAATCAGAATATGTTGAGATAAAACCACACTTCGACATCCAAGAACAGTGGCTTAATGAATGCGACTCAGGCCAATTGTTGCCTAGAAATTAGTAATTTTTTAATTTAATTTATTTTTGTGTTTTTACTGGTTATTTAGAAATTTGTGAAGATTTGTGATGGCTATTGCTATGAAGTGCAGTAACATGCCAAGATTGTTTATTTTAATTTAATGCAAATAATGTTAGCACTTTAACGTCAGTACGTTTAGTTAGAGTATAATTAGCTACTTAGGGTTTTTGTGACGGTGTCAACAAAATTAATTAAAAAAATTGGGGAAAATATATAATCGAGGGGAAATATTTTTAATAATAAATTTAAAATGGTGCGAAATAGTTAAAGTAATGACAGCTGTAAATTGTACAAATAAAAACAAAATGAATAGCATCGGTACACAATATACGCCAACTTAGATTTTAATTTTATTATTTTATTACTAACCACAGTGATTTTGTGAAAATTGAGGTTATGATTTTTTAACATCACTTTGTCGAAATCCATAAACTAATCCACTTTAAACGTATCATTTTTTTAATAAAATCTTATTTATAATAATTTCGGTGTTTTGTGTCGAGTAAAGTGAATATAAATAAGATTTTCATCCAAATACTTGATGTATTTGGCATAAAACGGTGAATCCTATTGAATTTGAACGATTAATGCCCAGTTTCACAAAAATTCAAGTTAACAGCCGGTTAACTAACGCTTAGTTAACTTTCGTATGTAATTTAGATTATTAATGACAAAAACTTCAAGGCAATCTGATCAAAATAATTTATTTCTATGACATAGATCGTGATCTCTAACTATCTTGTTAACTGAACAAAATCGATCGGCTAAATATTTAAACTACGGTTAAATATGTGCATGTAAAAAAATCTGTTTAATCAGGTTGCATTGAATTTTTTGTCACGAAATAATCAAAATTACATACGAAAGTAAACTAAGCGTTAGTTAACCAGTGGTTAACTTGTATTTTTTGTGAAACCGGGCATTAATAATTTAATAAAATCTTGTTTATTCATTTTGGTCGAGTAAAGTGAATATAAATAAGAGTTTAATGCAAATATTTGATGTATTTGGCATAAAACGGTGAATTCTATCGACTTTGAATGATTAAATAATTTAATAAAATCTTATTTATAATAATTTTGATGTTTTGTGTCTAGTAAAGTGAATATAAAAAAAATGTTCATCCAAATACTTGATGTATTTGGCATAAAACGGTGAATTCTATCGACTTTGAACGATTAATTAAATAAATAAAATCTTGTTTATTCATTTGTGTCGAGTAAAGTGAATATAAATAAGATTTCCATGCAAATACTTGAAGCATTTGGCATAAAACGGTGAATTCGATCGAATTTGAAAATCCAATTATTTTAATAAAATCTTATTTATAATAATTTCGGTGTTTTATGTCGAGTAAAGTGAATATAAATAAGATTTTAATGCAAATATTTGATTTATTTGGCATAAAACGGTGAATTCCGTTTGAATATAAATAAGATTTTCATACAAATACTTGATGTATTTGGCATAAAACGGTGAATTCTATCGACTTTGAACGATTAAATAATTTAATAAAATCTTATTTATAATAATTTTGGTGTTTTGTGCCGAGTAAAGTGAATATAAATAAAATTTTCATGCAAATACTTGATGTATTTGGCATAAAACGGTGAATTCTATCGACTTTGAATGATTAAATAATTTAATAAAATCTTGTATATTCATTTGTGTCAAGTAAAGTGAATATAAATAAGATTTTCTTGCAAATACTTGATGCATTTGGCATAAAACGGTGAATTCGATCAAATTTAACAGATCAATTATTTTAATAAAATCTTATTTATAATAATTTCGGTGTTTTGTGTCGAGTAAAGTGAATATAAATAAGATTTTAATGCAAATATTTGATTTATTTGGCATAAAACGGTGAATTCCGTTTGAATATAAATAAGATTTTCATGCAAATACTTGATGCATTTGGCATAAAACGGTGAATTTTATCGACTTTGAACGATTAAATAATTTAATAAAACCTTATTTATAATAATTTTGGTGTTTTGTGTCGAGTAAAGTGAATATAAATAAAATTTTCATGCAAATACTTGATGCATTTGGCATAAAACGGTGAATTCGAACAAATTTAACAGATCAATTATTTTAATAAAATCTTATTTATAATAATTTCGGTGTTTTGTATCGAGTAAAGTGAATATAAATAAGATTTTAATGCAAATATTTGATTTATTTGGCATAAAACGGTGAATTCCATTTGAATATAAATAAAATTTTCATACAAATACTTGATGTATTTGGCATAAAACGGTGAATTCTATCGACTTTGAACGATCAAATAATTTAATAAAATCTTATTTATAATAATTTCGGTGTTTTGTGTCGAGTAAAGTGAATATAAATAAGATGTTCATACAAATACTTGATGTATTTGGCATAAAACGGTGAATTCGATCGAATTTGAATGTTTAAATATTTTAATAAAATCTTATTGTAATAATTTCGGTGATTTGTGTCGAGAACGGGAAACGTAAATAGAATGTCGGCCGAATTATTCCGATTATGCACGATTACTCTAGCAACGAACGTCGGAAGCCTATGATATATACAATAATGCGCTCTAGATAGAATGTCGTACGTTCGCCAATACGATTGAAAATTGAAATCACTGATGGTTTAATCACGCCAGTGATTTCTCATTTGGTGGATTTAAAAGTTAGAACCGAATAAAATCGTTAATGTGATGTATCAGAAGAAATTCCCGATTTAGAAAAAGATTTAAGTTTACATGAGGTTGTCAAAGTAACAAACTTTCGTGTTTAGTCGTCGGGAAACGTTCAAAGCGTTTTCCACGGGCATATAGCAAAATAATTGTTTCAAGTGTTCCGTATTCGCCATTACTCTCGAAAACATTCAAAGCACATATAAACGTAGAATATTGCCATTCCGAGAAATTCATCAAATACATCTGCAGATATCTTACCAAAGGAAGTGGCATAGCTGTAATTAGAGCAGAAAAAGAGAAGTCTATAAATGTTTGCGATTGCTAGAGAATGAGACACATTGAGATTACACTCTCCGAGATGCTGTACTTTCGTCAAATGCACATCAAATACGAACATTGTTTGCGATTATTATATCATCATGCTTCCCATCGGAACCGATTAATCTGTGCACCAAATAAAAATATGCCATGTCTGATGATATTTTGCAAAAGATTTGTACTAGAACATTAAATCCAGATTTGCAACTGATCTAGGTTAGATGATTTTCGTCTTTATCTAGCTTGCAGCTCGATTCCTTGGAAAGATATTTGTAGTCTCTCTCTCCTGTGAAGTTCTCTCTCTCTCTCTTGAAGTTCTCTCTCTCACTCTTTTTTCAATTAATTTTCTCATTGTTCTAATTTTTTGCTAATGATGTCCAAGTATATAGGAACAGTGGTTTAGATCAGGTTTCTCTCTCGGATTCTTTGTTGAGAAGCGGAAATTGTGAAAATCAAAACGAAAGATCGATTAGCTTTTTAAGAAGCAAAAACAAAGTACTACAGGCTGTATGCAAATACGTGTCACCAGCCTTAAACAACAAGACAGCAGAAATCTTTACAGAAATCGTAAAAATAATACGGAGGCACAAACCCCACAAATACAACAACTAACGGGTTTTCCAATAAGAGGTTCCATTTTGATATTAAAAAAAACACGAGTATTTTTTAAAAGAAACCAATGAATGTTTATTCCATTATTTGAAAACGATTTCAGAGAAATGGCTGCCACGGCAACGCTTGCAGTGCCATTTCCTTTTCATGAAATTTTCCATGACCAATTCGTACATTTGCGGCTGTATGCCCTCGATAACTTCACGAATTCCATTTTTAAGGCCTTGAATCGGTTGTGGAGCATTGGCATAAACCTTATCTTTCATTGGGCTTGAAAGAAAAAAATCTAAAAGTGTTAAATCACAAGATCTCGGTGGCCAATTGTGATTACCTCTTCAATTGCGATTGTTTCGTTGCTTGTGTGGCACGTAACGCTGTCTTGCTAAAAATAAACGTCGTTCATATCAATATCTTTCAATTTCGGCCATAAAAAATCATTAATCATAGCTCGGTAGCGCAATCCATTCGCCGTAACTGTTGCACCAGCCTCATTTTCGGAAAGTTAGGTCCAACCACACCGCCAGTCCAAAAACCACACCAAACAGTGACACGTTGAAGATGAAGAGGCTTTTCAACAATCATTCTTGGATTTTCTGAGCCCCAAATGCAACAATTATGCTTAATAACGTAGCCTCCGAGGTGAAAATGGGCCTCATCACTGAAGATAATTTTTCGATGAAAATCCGGATTATTTTGATGCATTTGAAGAATCCAATCAGCGAAGATACGACGTTTATGGTGATCGACCGGCTTAAGTTCTTGCGTTAACTGAATTTTAAAAGCCTTATGACCTAAGTCTTTATGCAAAATACAGTATAATGTCTAATTCCAAAGAAAGTTTGTGGGTTGTCTAATTCCAAAGATCAAGGAATTGACAAACCTGGGTTTTCTTCAACACTATGGGGTACAGCAGCAATATTCTCAGTTGTTCTTGAGCGACGCATATTGTTTCGATTCAACAGCTGTTTGAACAGCTCAAATTTTTCCACCAATTTCACTATTGCCGGCCAAGAAGGTGCTTCACGACGGTCAAAATGTGCTTTAGTTTTGCGAACTGTGACTGCAAAATTCATAGTGAATTTTAACATTTTCATTGTGTTGTTGAAGCGTGTGTCTTACCATTTTTAGTAATGGCGTAGTTTTAACTTGTCAAATGTTAAAAGTTGACAGCTTCAAAATTCACAGCTGCCGAAATAGCAGGCTATTCAAAATGAAACTTCTTATTGGGTAACCCTGTAGAACTAACCAAAGCAGCGCAAAAACAACAAACAGAAGAAATAACACAAATGAAACAACAATAACAAACCAAATCACAACAATTAATGTTAAAGTAGGGTATAGGTTTTGTCCAAAGCTAAACCAGACGGATATAGCGGGGTATCCATAGCACATCGTAATTCTATCACACTCCAGCAAATAAATACGCCAGATTTCATTTTTTTGGAAGCAGGAGCTGGTAAAATGGTCCATTTGGGCAGAAAATTAAATTAATATCCAACACGTTGGTTCACCAAATCACATAAAATGTCGAGGAAGATAATTTGGCTTCGGACCACTGAACATTTCAATTGAACATGGGGGACAATCGAATTGATTGATCGATTGATTGATGAGACTGTGAGACCAAGCGCTTGTCAAGTGTTCCGGTTAACGCTGGTTCTATTTCCACAGCCTTTTTATATTTATCAAACGGTAGGATAATCCCTACTATGCTATGGTAGGATAGGATATTTATTACTATAAATATATTTCCATGTATGATAGAAACGACCCAATTTCAGTTACCTTATCCACGAAAGTTTAATTTATATACACTTTATTTGACACAAAACTTTAAAATTATTACAAGTTAGATTTTAAAAAAATTGATTAAACATTACAAATCCATTGAATTAACCGTTTTATGACCAATATGTCATGTAATCGCCGAAAATCTAATTTATATACACTTTATTTGACACAAAACTTTAAAATTAATACAAATTAGAATTAACAGTTTTATAACAAATACGTCATGTAATCACCAAAAATCTAATTTATATACACTTTATTTGACACAAAACCTTAAAATTAATACAAATTAGATTTTATAATAATTGATTAAATATTACAAATCCATTTAATTAACCGTTTTATTACAAATACGTCATGTAATCACCGAAAATCTAATTTATATACACTTTATTTGACACAAAACTTTAAAATTAATACATACAAAGAAGAACTGAAAGGGATGGTAAAACAAAGAGATTGAGTATTACTGAAAGTAATACTCCTTGCTTTGCATAAGTTTAAAAGGGATATGAATGCGGAGAGTAAAATTATGTATGTTAGATTGAAGTAAGCTATTCGCAAGGCTAAAACAAAAGTTAGAGTGAAAATGCGTCCGAAATGACACATTGGACCACAACCAAAGATGTTTGGGAAATATAACCATGACAGGTACGTGCTATGAAACTTAAAATATGGTAAGTGATTTTCGCGAGAAAGGTTGTAAGTTTCTGGATATGTTTTTGAATGTAAAAGATAATCTGTTGGAAAATGGATGTGTTATGGATAAGTTATGGAATGCTTCAGTTGTTGAGTACCGAAGCAAAACGAAATTTGCTAAAAGTGCTCAACAAAGTGTAAATGGGTTCAAAAACACCATATTTCTTTACATTTTGCAGATGATTTTATTGTAATTGGCAGTGGCGTCGATTATATACTCAAATAATTGAGTATTTTCAGGAACGTTTAAATGTGATCAAAAGGGTGACCAAACCTAAATGAGGCGGCAATCCTGGTGTGACAAATATGTTGCGAAATATTACGGTATCCTCCAAAATAGTGTATGAAATTAGTGTGTGTATATATGGGGATGCGGCGAAAGGGTTTTTTGGCCAATTGACAAAAGTTGAGAATGCGCATGTGCGAGGGTGGTATTGGGTGAGATTAATTTAACCCCAATACACACCCTCTATTTTGAGAAGAAACTATACGAATGGTGATTAGATTTATTGAATTAAATAAAGAGAGGAATACAAAGAGATTGGGTGTATAAATCGACATACAGATGCAGAGTAATACTGAATTATTTTGTACGACGGAAACATGAAACTATGACTAAAAAGATATTTGAGAGTGAAAAGGTGGTATGGAGAGCATGAAATCATCTTTACAAATGATGGCGTAAATGTGACATAGAGTAGGTGTGTGAATACTTGTGGCATAAAGAACGAATGTCGGCAGAAATTCAGTATTTTTATGTTGATGTAACAATTTAATGGAGCCCATCACATAAAATATCGAAGGAAATAAAAGAGCTAATATGTTTGCAAAAGAGGTACTTGAAAAACTCTTTTTTATAAGGAACTTCCAGGGACTACCGGAATGATAAGGACGATTGAAAGAGTAAGACTGGTTGAAAGAAATGAATACGAAACATGTACCAAATATAGCGCAGGAGTAATGATAATTTCAATATCCTCCGGAAACGCTACCAGTCTGACTGATTGCATGAAAGCAGGTGGATGTATATTCAAGGAAATGTATGAATTAATAACAACCAAACGAGTAGAAGTATGAATGAGTTTTGGGATAAGGAGGTAGTACATATATTGAACCAAATATTAATTTTTTTTTTACAACATCAATAAATCAACATCAACATTCCGTTTTAAAATACATTAACTTTTTTAAAATCATTAAATTCATTTGATATTATCATATATACATACATATATATGCATTCCACACCCTGTATGTGTATTTTTATATTTATAATATACATTATAATTTTTTTGTTGAGTCTCTATCAAATCAACATAAAAGTTATTTATACATTTGAATTAACCTTCCTCGTTTTAAATGGGTTTTCTTTTTAGTTCGTTCTGTGTTTGGTCAAGTTTATATATACAAAAATATTTATTTTATTTGGCTATAACCATCGAAATGCCATAATTAACCAAACTTTTAAATTTTTTTAATTTTGTTGCTGTTTTGATCATCTCTATGTCACTAGTTCAATTTAAAAATAAAATAAAATAAATTTGCATAAATTGTATAAATACACATAAATTATTATAAATATCTACTCGTATATAAATATACTTGTATATATATACAATATATAGTTGTTGATGGTCATGGGGAGCCTTCTTATAGTTGTTATAAAAATATATTTGAAAGTAGAAGCGTTACTGAAAATTATAAGAACTAGAAAATCGACATTCTACCACTAACACAAACCAAAAAAAAGTCGCCTATCCAATTAATAATGTAGCTAAAAATACGATTAGAATATATTAGATTAATAACAGCTGAACATTTTACCGAATTCCACTTGTTTAAGTAAAGTTTAATTTATATAATTATTTATTTTATCCTAAACACCAAACAAACCCATTAAGCCTAGTCTCTCATATTAAATTATTTTATGTTGTGTGTGACGTATCCCAAAACATTATGGCGTGCCAACGATGCCATCATGAATAATTGTAATTTTATGTATTGGCTGAAATAAAATGTCTTGGAACAAAAATATAAATTCTTTATAATTTATGGTTGGGAATGATGTGTTTTTTTTAGTGTATGATTATATTTAATTAATAATCGTGCCAAACCTACACTCTGGCTATAAACATATTACATTAAATAAAAAAAAAATGTTGGTATTGAACTCTAATATCTATGTGAGATATAAATACAGTAACAAGTTGGATACCAGTATTTTTTTTTAAATGCAATAATAGCTCTCAATCATAAATCTTGCAAATGACCCCAGACGATTATTCGACAACATCTATACAAAAGCAATCGTGAAACTAAACTAATTTTTTTTTTTTTTTTTTTTTTTTTTTTTTTAATTGGTTTCTTTTTTTTAATTAATTTATTTTATATTTACGATGTAATCTTTAAGATAAGCAGGTAATCTGCTACTTTGTCTTTGTGGACGATTATATTGAAGTAGATGGTAAGACAGTTTCTTCTACTGTGTTATTTTCATTCCTCATTGGAGTATTTCCGGTCATAGTGTGAACTGGATTTCTTATAGCCGTCATTGATATATTATCTGCTTTATCATTAAGATTTCCATTGGATTGATGATTTGTTACATCTTGATCCTTTGTTTGATTGAAATCAGTTTCAGACGAGTTATATGGTTTAGTATTAATTCTGTCACGACGATATACTACATCACTAACCATATATGATCTATCAGATAGTTTTCCTTCGCCGAAAACTTTGATTTTTTTTCGATTGATTTTGAATGTACTGCCCAGCGTTAAGCAGGATATCCCAGAAAGCGCCGGGCCCACAGCACACCCGTTTTTACATATACTTGGAAGGTTATGGAAGGATACTAGTTAAATTATTGAGATCGATCCGGTTACAGACACGTTGGCGGACAATAGTTAGTAAATTTTTGTGGGTTAGGGAAAGGAAAAGTATGTTAGTTATGACATAATTGGTCCGATTTCCCGGTAGCCAATATTAAAACTACTGCTAGTATACGAGAATCACATTTTTGTACTGCTTTTGTGCCACCATTCATCTGTATTTTGCAGAGGTTTCCTGAAAGAAAATTTATTAATGAACTAATTGCTCTTAGCCATAGGCTGTAAGAAATAGAATTAATTTTTAATCTGAAATTACAAATTAATTAATTATTAATATAATTATACAATAATATGATTCCTACAAGCCATATGCTGTAATAAATTGTGTTAGTTTTTGCCCGAAAATTACTAATTACTCTGAAACTATTAATTAATTAATTCATAATATAATAATATAATGATATAATTTCTGCAAGCCGCTGTAATAAATTGTATTAGTTTTTGCCTGAAGTTTTATTTTTTTACCTTTATAAAAATATGAAATTATAAAAATTATAAAATAATATAAATTAGATTTTATAAAATTTGATTAAACATTAAAAATCAATTGAATTAACCGCTTTACGACAAATACGTCATATAATCACCGAAAATCTAAATTATATACCATATGAATATAAATATACCTTATAATATAATAAGAAAATAATATAAAAATATAGTAATAATACAGATACAAACTGCCACACAAATTTGGTGATGTACCAAATTTGAAAATCTAAAATCCTAAAGTGCCTAAAGGAAGGGAGCGTAAAAGAAATACAATGCCTAAGGAAGACTATGCTTGTGCAAAGAGACCCTCTGAGTACAGGAAAATCTGTTTTAAGTGAGATAATCAGTATGTACACAAACGGCTTTGTGAAGCGAATGAAAAAAGAAGCCATTTATAAGCCAGAAGAATAAAAAACCAAATAAACTTTGCTCGTACCTATTTAGCGAAACCTGCCGAGTTCTGGCGGAGAATATTATGAAACAACGAATCGTTCTATTCTTTAGATGGAAGCTACGTAAAAAATATTTTTATTCGACACCTCAATAAAGAGACTTTCGTAACATAACAATGCCAACTCGGCACAGCGGAGAAGATGAAGTAATAGGGGTATTTCATCTATAATGGCATAGATCTCATAATACTGCCGAGAAAAGTTACTTCAAATACATATTTGGAGGCCCTTAATAAATATGCAATGGTTTCCGGATGAAAATTGATAAGAACAGACATCTTATTACTGCAAAATAATGCTCCAATCTACAAAAGTACATTTATAACTAAATTTCTTAAAGATTTGGGTCAAGCAACTTTAGACTGGTCACCATAAATACTCGATCTTAATGGTATAGAGATTCTATTACCTTAAACAAAAATAACAACAACTTCAACAATATTGCAATTATGCTATGCAACAAAATCATTCAATCTTATTGACTACCCTGTCACCTATTTTCCAATTATCAATATAATAAGCAAATTCTGACATGTTAAAAAATTGTTTGCTAAAATAAATTATTTGAATACTATATATCTGTGACTATATTTTAAGTTGTTAATAGTATAATTTAGGAAAGTTAAAAATTGGCCGCCGAACAGTTGGTGCAGTGGTTAAAGCTAGCGTTGTTTGGGTCGGGAGTTTCTGGGTTCGAATCCAAACAGGAAGAAATAGTCCCAGAATCTATAAGTCAAAACCTTCAAACAGTTGGCATAGATTGGCTGGAGCAATGCAATATGTGCATATGGATGATATGCAAAGTAAACCTGAATTCATGCATTTTCGATTTGGCTTAAAGGTGAGGGCATAAAGTATAGTACGATAAGTTAACCGCAAAAAAGTTGGAAGAGATTTGGCCTCAGAAAAGATTACATGAATTAAAATATAAAAAATTAAAAAAAAATTAAAATATTGGCCGATAAAGTTATTTCAAAGAAAAGTTCCACTTGAAATTTAAAATGTAATATCATCTCTTATCTCGATCTAATTACCAACTTAATCGTCAAACAAGGGAAGCAAATGTTTATGGTTTAAAATAGCCGTTAGGAATAGCTTCAACTTATTGCAGAATCAGTATAACGCCAGAAACGCCTTAGCTGCTTCATTTAATTTATTATATTTTTAGGTTAAACTTACAAATCGTAAGTTTAACCTAAACTTACAAATTGATTTGTTAAACTTACAAATCGAGCATCCCTTTAGAAGGAAGCTACGGAAAATATTATTTTTATTCGACACCTCAATAAAGAAAGTTTTGTTACATAACAATGCTAATTCGGTACAGCGGAAGAGACGAAGTAATGGCTTGAGGGTGTTTTAGCTATAATGGCATAGGAGATCTCACAATGCTGCACAGAAAAGTTACTTCAAGCACATATTTGGAGGCCCTTAATGAATATGCAGTAGGTTCCGGCGGATGTAAAATGATAAGAACTCCAATCCACAAAAATAAATTTATAACTAATATTTCTTAAAGATGTGGGCCAACAAACTATAGACTGGCCACCACAAATCGCCGAACTTAATCCTATAGAGAATCTATGGCATTACATTAAACAAAAATAATAACAACTATTGAAAAAAACGCACAATGCAAATGTTTGACGAAATAAAACTCATTTGGGATCAAATCCTTAACCAAATTATAGAAAACCTGATCTAATTCATGCAGCATTACCTTTAAGAAGTTGTTAATAACAACGGTGGCAGTACCTCCTACTGAGTTTACGGGGAAAAGTAAATAAATTTGGATTAGTTTTGTAATTTTTAGTCAACTTTATCATGAGGTACAAATATTTTTGTCCCAATCCCACAAGCCATAAATATCAGTTCATTCGTTCCCCGACTCCACCTACACGAACTACAAAGACTCCCAATCCTCCGTCCCACCAAATGAAAAATCAACACTTAACCATGACTATACAAAAAATATTATCCCTATAGTTGTTTCATCAAGCTAATATCCCTAATAACAACTCCCGCAGAACAAACCACACCATCTCTGCTCGATACAAATAATCCCGACGACTGTATATGTGTTACCATATAAGTACGTTTTTCTACAAATAAAAATAAAAAAATATTATTAAACATTTTATTTTGCAATTTTATCAATGCATCGACGACGCAACTTGGTAATCACCTGTTAAATGAAGAGCAACAACAAAATAAAATCAAAATAACAAAAACAAAAAATCCAACAAATATATAACGAAATATAAATTACATGCAAGAAGGTGAGAGAATTAAATAAAATTTTCTCTTCTGGGAGATGTATGTACAATTCTCAACAATACAAATAATACTATCATATACTAATACAATTTATACAGTAAAACATAAACGGGAGATATGTATATAGATATTTTATTGTTTTATTTATTTTTTCTCTTTCGTTCTCTATCGTTTTCCGTTTTTTCAGAAAAATTACTATTATACCTATTTATTTAAGATAAAAAAATTCACCAACGGTACTTATGTACCTACACCAATTTACTTAAAAATAAAAATAAAAATGCAAATTAAAAATGATGCACTGATACCTGATCTCTGGGAAAACGACAGAGTACAAGATCCACTTTAGCACTTCAAAAACACTCACGCACAAAGCTACTCAAACCAAAACAAAAAAAAAATCAACACAACAAAAACAAAAGAAATATAAATAAAAAATTAATTTTAAAATTGAAGAGATCGGAAAAACACGTCCGATCTCTTTAACGATCATCGATCGACCCAGTTTTTCTTCGACGAAACCTTTGGACCATAAATTATTTTCTTTTCGATGCACTTGAACTGCAACAGGTTCTCCTACTTCCAAGTCGGGTAAGTCTAACGCAGCAGGTTCTCCACTTCTAGTCTTTCTAGAAAATATTCTCTGAACTGGACTTGTGCATAATTTGCTAAGAATATTTCTCCGGTGAAGTAAAACGAACCAAACGTCTTCTTTGATATCATTAGATTTTTTGATAAGTTGTTTAACGATCTTTACAGCAGCTTCAGCTTTGCCGTAAGCTTGTGAGTGATAGAGCGCTGAAGTAATATTCATAAAGCCCCACTGTGTTGTAAAATTGCTAAATTCATTACATGTGAAATTTTTTGCTCCATCTGTCAGAACTCTCTCTGGAATTCCATGCCTGCTAAAATTTCTTCTGGGCAGTTTATTGAACATAAGTTTTCGAAGACTAAACGTTATGAGAACTCTATCATCTTTGAATACTACACCATCTTCAATTGATAGTTTGGTTTTGTATTTCTTATACATTTTAACTTCGTCTGGCACTTTCTGAATTGTTTTCAGCCAACCGTTTACAATAATCGATATTAGCTTCTGTAACGTTACATCTTTAGCCGTTTCTGATTTGATATTCCCTAATCGATCATCGGTAGTTTTGACATATTTTATTAATTTATTTTTGTGTATCCTGCGTTCAAGTTCTTTTTGTATATTTGAACTGAAAATTTTACGAACATTTGACTTTGTCATTTGTGTCTCTTGTTGTGGAAAATCTGGCTCGATATTTGCGTCCTAATTTGCTCGTGATAATGTGTCAGAAATAATATTATTTTTTTCTTCGATAAATTCAACGTTGCTAGGATAACGCTGAAGAGTCATGAGCATTAATTGTAAACGCTTAGGACACTTCAATAATGGCTTCTTGAAAATATTTATAAGTGGCTTGTGGTTTGTTTTAATATTGCATGTATGACCAACCATTATTTGTTCGAGCCATATGCAAGCACACAATATAGCGAGAAGCTCCTTCTCAATCTGTGCATAATTGCGTTCAGTTGGTGAAGGCGTCCTCGAAGCACAAGCAATAACTTTATCCTTTTGAAAAATAGCGGCTCCTAATGCGGTACTGCTGAAATCACATTCGATTGTAATTGGTTTGGTTTTTTCGAAACAACATAATGTCTCTATATTGGATACATTTGAAATATTTCCGGTGCTGAACATATACCGAATGGCATGCGAAGCCATTTAAACTGACCAGATGGTGTCCAAAACCAGTTAACTTACTGCTCGATCGGATAGTTTGATCTGCCAGAAACCTTTCTTAGCGTTGCACGTAGAAAAAACCTTAGCTTTGCCAAGCTCTGGAAGAGTTTCGTCGATTGTAGTGAATTGATAATTAGCCGTTTAAGTGCTTTGTTTCTTTGAACAATAAGTATGTCACTGACCCAATCCGTATGTTTGCCAACATTTGCGACACTGGAATACGACGATAATT
This sequence comes from Tipula confusa, assembly GCA_963556175.1. Classification (NCBI taxonomy): domain Eukaryota; kingdom Metazoa; phylum Arthropoda; class Insecta; order Diptera; family Tipulidae; genus Tipula; species Tipula confusa. Next base: position 188,747,907 of record OY744475.1, on the reverse strand, counting down.
TTGAATTACTGGTGAAATATTTTCATCAATCTCCAGTTAAACATCTCACGGTATTAGACCATAACCCTCAAAAATATCGCTTTATTTCTCGACAATTTTATTCTGCATTTGCACCATTGATGTGTTAATCCAGACATTTGTTTATATCACAGTTAGCCATATTATGAAATTTCATTATTAGAATTTGAACTTTTCCTACTGACTCGATTTGATTGCCATTGAAATCAACAAGACCTTAACCGGTGGGGAGCATTTGAGGATTTGTCTCGTTCATTAAAGTATTGTATTGTTCCAACCCAATAAGGCATGCATTTGAACCTGAGTCGAGCATACACTCGAAATTCCATACTTTTCCAAATTTCAGCAACAAAACAGCCATCACATTGCCTTTGACAACCAATGAACCAACCTTTGCTATCATCAAAACATCACCTTTATCATCACTGTCATTAAATTTGATTTCTTTAACAGCTTTTCCTGTATTCATTTTAAAATTAGATTTCTTCTTATTATTTTTATTATGTCGGGAACATGCCTCATAATGGTGCTTGTAACTGCAAGTTCATTTCGTTGCGAAACAATAATATGTCCAGTTCGCTTCAAATATTTGGAAATTTTCTCGTATTTCCCCGTTTTCGACCTCAAACGGTGCTGGACATGGAATATTATTTGGTGTAAAAGCAACATTTGTTTCATCTTTTGTTTTATTAAGTCTCATTTGAAGCACATATGCATAGTTAAATTCGTCTTCACTGCTGATTGTGGTTTAACATATGCCATAAACTCCTCCAATGGTTTTATTAATTTATATTTTTATTTTTTTGCTGGTTTCACATTAAACTAATTTAATGCTGGGCACCACCGTACACCAGTGTTACATACAATAAAACTGAAGGACTGGATGAAATGTTAGTTATGACAGACTCGACCCGGTTACTGACACCTAACCGATCGATAGTTAGTATTTTTTTTTGTGGCAAAGGGAATGGAAAGGTAAGTCAGTAATGACAGAATTGGTCCGGTTTCCCGGTAGCCAATATTCAAACTTTTTTTAGTTAGCACAAGATAATCACAATTATAATGAACTGCTCTGCACTCTGTCATCTTTTATCAGGAACTCTATTCTGCGACAATTTTTCTGTAATCTGCAGTGTTTCTCTGAAAAAAATCTATTAATGGGCTAATTTCTGAAAAGCCGTAGGCTCTAATAAATTGAATTAGTTTTCGCTTGAAACTTACAGTTAAATTATAAAAATATAACAAATATAACAAATAAAAAATATTAAAATATAAAAAAAATAAAAATACAAAAAATACATAAAATATAAAAAATATATAATATAAAAAAAATATAAAAAATATGAAAAATATAAAATATATAAAAAATATATAAAATATTAAAATATAAAAAAAATTAAAAAATATAAAATATAAAAAATTTATAAAAATATATATATAAAAATATAAAAATATAAAAATATAAAAATATAAAAATATAAAAATATAAAAATATAAAAATATAAAAATACAAAAATATAAAAATATAAAAATATAAAAATATAAAAATATAAAAATATAAAAATATAAAAATATAAAAATATAAAAATATAAAAATATAAAAATATAAAAATATAAAAATATAAAAATATAAAAATATAAAAATATAAAAATATAAAAATATAAAAATATAAAAATATAAAAATATAAAAATATAAAAATATAAAAATATAAAAATATAAAAATATAAAAATATAAAAATATAAAAATATAAAAATATAAAAATATAAAAATATAAAAATATAAAAATATAAAAATATAAAAATATAAAAATATAAAAATATAAAAATATAAAAATATAAAAATATAAAAATATAAAAATATAAAAATATAAAAATATAAAAATATAAAAATATAAAAATATAAAAATATAAAAATATAAAAATATAAAAATATAAAAATATAAAAATATAAAAATATAAAAATATAAAAATATAAAAATATAAAAATATAAAAATATAAAAATATAAAAATATAAAAATATAAAAATATAAAAATATAAAAATATAAAAATATAAAAATATAAAAATATAAAAATATAAAAATATAAAAATATAAAAATATAAAAATATAAAAATATAAAAATATAAAAATATAAAAATATAAAAATATAAAAATATAAAAATATAAAAATATAAAAATATAAAAATATAAAAATATAAAAATATAAAAATATAAAAATATAAAAATATAAAAATATAAAAATATAAAAATATAAAAATATAAAAATATAAAAATATAAAAATATAAAAATATAAAAATATAAAAATATAAAAATATAAAAATATAAAAATATAAAAATATAAAAATATAAAAATATAAAAATATAAAAATATAAAAATATAAAAATATAAAAATATAAAAATATAAAAATATAAAAATATAAAAATATAAAAATATAAAAATATAAAAATATAAAAATATAAAAATATAAAAATATAAAAATATAAAAATATAAAAATATAAAAATATAAAAATATAAAAATATAAAATATAAAAATATAAAAATATAAAAATATAAAAATATAAAAATATAAAAATATAAAAATATAAAAATATAAAAATATAAAAATATAAAAATATAAAAATATAAAAAATATAAAAATACAAAAAATATAAAAAAATATAAAAATATAAAAATAATTATATATTTTTACATTTACATCTTTCCTCCCGCGCAAACATACTAAAGCCATTCTTATCCACAAACCCAACAAACCATTTCTAATGTAGCCAGTCATATGCAAATCAGCCTGCCTCCAAAATCTCGAATGGACTCTCAACAAAAGAAATAATCAGCATTTTCGTAATGTAGAAAAAATATGCCAAAACTCCTTAACATTTCTTATACCCGCGACATCCATACGACTCAAATCTGAAGACCTATGCTAATTCCAGACAAACAACGCCCACAAAACACTCCATTCAAACACGAACCATCCTTGAACCGATTACGAATATTTACAAACATTCACAACCAATATCACAAAGCCGATCAAAAACATGCCCTTTTGGCGAACCCCCTCCTGACCTCAAAACCGAATAATCCAAATCGACCGTACGACCAGTAAGAGATGTCTATGTCCATACCGCTCGCAAGCACAACAAACTGGGAACACGTATCGAATCGAAAGGGGTACTTCCAAACGATTGATAAAATCGAACAAGAACATTCTAATAGGAAACTAGTATGTAAGAATCATTATTCTGCATGCTAATGAATTAAAAATCAACAAAGCCCCAAACCTTATAATTCCCCAGGAAACGCAAATAATTAAATAATTAATCACACCACATACACTTTTATCCATGTAAATATTATACATACCCATTTCAACATTTAGACGATTACGAAAATTAAATTTTCGAGCAACCATGAAATGTTTTAAAAACAAAATGGTGAATAATGGTTTTGATCTCCGCTCAACATATATTTTCCCTATTTGCCATGTTAATCGAACCATGTTTATTCTACATACGAGAATCCCACTAATATACAATAAGATCAAACTGTTCGAAAATATAACATTGTGCCACTATATCGCTAATGAAAAGAAAACAAAAAAAAATGTTTGGTCTAAAATTTTTAGACAGAGATACATAATGTAAAATATAATCTTGATCCTCAATAACTATTTCACTAAAAACTATACCACAATTGCGAAAATATTCCAAACAAGCAGCGTGAAAGCAACTATAACAGCCTTAAATAAAAAAAAAATTAAAAAATAACAAATGAAAATTTTGTGTCATCAACACTAAAAATAAGAAAATTACTCAAAAAAAAATTTACATAAATGTGTAGAACAAAAATAAAAGATGCACAATTAATAATTATGCATTTGAAACTGGTTCTCTGGGAAACACGACAGAGTCCTCGATCATTTCACCGTTTCACACGCACTCACACACAAATTAACATAACTCAAAGGAAACAAAAAAAATAAACAAAATCAGACGTATTTTTTCCGATCTCTTCATTTTTTAAGAGTTAAAAAATGAAGAGATCGGAAAAAATACGTCTGATTTCTTTAACGATCGTCAATCGACCTCAATACTCAATTAGATTTTAAAAAAAATATATTTAGCACGAAAGTTAAATGATATAACCGTTAAACAGACAAGATACGTTGTTAATTAGAAGAAAAGCTAACTGCTATAAAATTGGTTAAACAGCAAAATGACCCAACACTCATACACACAAATTTCTAAAATGTACATAAATTAGATTTAAAAAAATTATTTAGCACGAAAGTTAAATGAAATAACCGTTAAACAGACAAAATACGTCATTGTAATTAAAAGAAAAGCTAACTGCTATAAATTTCGTGAATTAACCAACATTCTCAATGCACACAATGAACTACAATCCTCTGATTTGATCCAACGCTTTAAATGTTAACTACAACAAATTTGCGTTTTATCTAAATTACACATTCTAGAATCTAAAACGTATAAAAAATACATAGACTCGGAACATAGACTCGCAACTGCATGATTCTTGAAGGCTGTGAAATGTGAAGAAATCGACAAATTTGTAAAATAACAAAGCCTAACATCAAATATATATTCTTAATTTTCTGAATCCTATATCTTAATTAAATTAACGTGACTGAAAGAAACATAAGTGTCAAGTAGAGAAATAAGAATTTTCAAACGTACATACGTTTAATGGTACTTCCAGTTTTAGCTGAACCAAGTATTTTCATTCCTTTACTGACTATACGAGCATATAGAGCATAATATATAGATTATGATATAAGCAACTATATATTATATATTTATATATATATATATATATATATATATATATATATATATATATATATATATATATATATATATATATATATATTTATATATATATATATATATATATATATATATATATATATATATATATATATATATATATATATAAATATATATATATATGTATGTATATATATATATATATATATATATATATATATATATATATATATATATATATATATATATATATATATATATGGCGAAAAATACGTGAAATCACAAATTTTTGTAAGTCATGTTTGAATTTTATGATTTTTATGTTTTGAATGTGTAGCCTTGATTAAAACAAACATTTTGAGACACTTAATTTTTTTTGGTTGTTGTTGTTGTTAAAGATACAGGGTGTCAAAATTTGAGAAAAATTATAATCATGGTATTGTATTTATCGCAATAAAATAAAAAATAATTGTCTGATAATTATGATTTTGGGTTCATTTTAGAGGTAAGTTAATAAGGATTTCTAAAAAAATATAAAATTAGTATGTTGTTTAATTCCTTCTTCTCTAAATTTCCCGCCAAAATGTTCTCTTTAAATTTTCTCAAAAACCTATTTTTTTTTTTTTTTTTTTTTATTTAAAGTTTTTGACAACTTATATTTTACAACATATCAAAAAACTAAAATACCGTTATTTTTTGTTTTCTTGCAAAATGCGTTTTAGTAAAAGCAGTATTTCATTTTTATATGGAAAAACTGTATTTCAGTGGATATTTCTCAGTGTTTTGAAATTGTTTACAAAAACGACTGTTAAACAATCGTTTTTGCCTGGCATTATCCGACTAACATCATCATCAGTATAATAAGATAATACTGCTTGCTTCACCTCATCACTTATTCGCTTTCCTACTTTAGCTGCTGGATGACTTAGTGGACCATTCTTGTCTCGTAGATCTTTAGCGGTTCGCACCATATGTTGCGTTGCCTTGAACTCATTCTGGATTTCTTGAATGGTTAATGATTTTGGCAATATAGTAAGTAGCTGAATCTTATCACTGGTTTTCTCCAGTTCTTCGAATTTAGCTTTTAGATCACCAATCAATTCATCGTATAGCGCAACCTTCCTTTGATCTTCGGTTGACTGATTCAATAGTGGCACGATTCCCGGAACCAAAGATGTTGATAATGTTATTGAAGCTAAATCTATTACTTTTTGCTGCTGATGTTTTGGCCTGGCTTCTAACGTACTCGGATATATAGGAGACTTTCCAAGAAAGGGTAACACTTCATTCATTTTTTCCAAAACAGACACATTTTTTAAATAACACTCTTCACTATCACTGCTATTATCGTTATCAGCTATTTGCGGTGTTAGAGGTGATGTTGTTGATGGTCCCGCAACTGGTGACAACTCTGGTTCTATTTTTCGTCGTTTGCAGGTAATATTTACATAGCACGTTGAACAGAGATACAAATTGTCTTGATTCTTAACTGATTGTGGCATAAATTGCTTAACATAATCCGTAACTCGTTTTAGTTTACTCGAACACTTTGAATCGCGATATGGTTTACAACACTTTTGAAATTTATCCATTATCAAATTAAGCGCACTAATACTTATTTATCCACTTAAACTTACACTCAGTTTAACTGTTACTTTTTCAAATTTTAAAAAATCTTGCTCCTTATTTAAAACGTTGTCTACAATTTTACGATGTCAACTAATCAAAAAGTTAAATGTTTACTCTTATTTATATCACAATGTTCATTTTTTGTTTTCAAAAGAATTACTCATCGTTTAACAGGTACGCTTGCGTCAAGTAAAAAAATCAACCCCCAATAAAAAAAGGGGAAAACAACATTTTATTTAGTATTTTTTAAAATAACGCAAGAAAGAAAAGGAATTTATGGTACTACGACTAACCAAACGATATAAACCAGGGGGTGGCACCTCATAATTCTGTGACTCATACTTAAATATGACGCAAAATTGAACTACAAATAATAAACAAAATACACAAATTAAGTGAACTACCTCTTTTGTAAACAATTTCAAAACAATGAGAAATATCTATATAGCTTTCCATATAAAAATGAAATACCTCTCTTACTAAAACAAGTTTTGCAAGAAAACAAAAAATAACGGTATTCTAGTTTTTTGATATGTTATAAAATATTAATTATCAAATTCTATAAAAAAAAAAAAAAAAAAAAAAAAAATAGGTTTTTGAGAAAATTTAAAAAGAACATTTTGGCGGGAAATTTGAAAACGAAGAAATTAAAGAACACAATATTTTTATATTTTTTGAATAATCCTTATTTAATTACCTTTAAAACGAGCTTCATATCATAAATATTGGATAATTAGTTTTCTTTTTATAGCTATAAACACTACATCAAGTTTATCATTTTTCTCAAAATTTGACCAATTTTGACACCCTGTATTTTAAAAACCAACCGCAACAAAAAAAAACCATGTGCTACAAAATTTTTATTTTAATCTAAACTACAAATTCAAAACATAAAAATCATAAAATTTCAACATGACTTATGGTCCCATATACCAAATTTGTGATTTGACGTATTTTTCACCATATATATATATATACATAAATCAATTGGTAAATTCTTTTGTTCTTTAAAAAAATTAAGAAGGTTTCTTTTCTTTATATTATTGTCAAGTGTTAATATTGATTCAAAAATATGCAATATACATTCTTATGTGTGCAAGCTCTTATGACACGAGTATGTAGATTATATATTTCATTATATATTTCACAGTGTAAATCATATGCATAAACACATCTATTTGCAAATAAGACGTATCTGCTAACAGGCACAATATTAGTGATTCCCTGGTGTGACAATGTATGACTTTTTATGGCATTTAACTAGGGCATTGGCTTGTAGATTGGTAAGATGTTCTAAACGCCGAATCGTGATACGTAGTTTTGGTTGAATGCTTGTATATGACATATTTGTCTAGGTATAGGTTTTGATGAGCAGTAAATATGCCTTATAAAGTCTTAACTAGTTTTTAGGAGAAAAGCCACTATTTCGGTTGAGAAACCGGTATAGTAAGCTGCGTGCCGCCAAAGCTTTTTTCCAAATATTCTTCATATGATCAACAGGTGGTAGCTTGCTATAGATATTTGACTTGAGGTTTGTTTGAAATAGGACTAACTTTGAGAAATGAATGATTTCAGTTTTAGAAAAGTTTACTTTAATTTTCCATTTCCTTGAAAATTTAGTTTACTGGTTAAAGTATTTCGAAAATCACTCGCTCAACTTGCGTGCACTAATTGAAGACGTGGGATATCAAGATACCATAATGAAAAAAGGTGTGATTCTAGGATTGATCTTTGAGCATCTCCTGCAGCTTTTGGTTTGATACTGGAACTGTGTTGGTTCAGAGAAACGTAGATTTTCCTGTTTGTAAGGTATGATTCGATTAGTTTAATAAGGAAGTGAGGAATACCGCATTGAATGAGTTTATAGACTATACCTTTAAGCCAGACTGCGTGCCAAAAGCCTTTTCTATATGTAGGAAGGCTGCGATGGTTGAACGAACAAACCGGTTGGCGTTTTTAATAGACTTGTTCAGTCTTTTAGGCATTGAAGGCCGGCCTGTTTCTCTGTAATGTATCATTCTTTTAGAGGCTGGAGCCTATTGAGAATGACTATTTCCATGATCTTATTTATTCCATTTAGAAGTGAAATTAGGGTTGTATGCTCTATAATATTGGAAGGCTTTCCTGGTTTTTTGATAGGAATGACTTTACCAACTTTCCAACTGTCTGGAAAGTATCCTATTTTTAGAATTCTGTTAAGGATCTAAGGTGAGCAGAGCTTTTATTTTTTTTTAGATTTGTAAATTCGGAATTTCTTAGTTTACTGGACCAACAGAAAATTAGTTTGTGGTAGAAGTGTATATCAGAGTTAAATTTCAACAGAGATAGGCATTGGGAAAACGCCTGGAAGATTTTGTTGAACATGAAGTTTAAATTTCCGCCAGTCAAATGGGATTTAAATGGGTTTAAATGAGATTTTGATTATCACTGGTAAATGTTCAGAGCACGAATTGACTAAATCAAAGAACTAAATCAAGAATTGAATTTCATCTTGGGAAGTAGGCTCGTTAGGAGCATTTAATTGCATATGAGAATTATTTCATAAACTGAATAAAGCTTGGCCATTCTGGTTATTGTTTGGACAATTCCACGTATAGTGGCGTGAATTGAACTCGCCTGCTACAATAATTCCTTTGTTTGAGTTAGGATGTGATCTATATATCGAACTTGTTGATTTCACGCACATAAATTGAACAAATGTATTTGTTCGGAATTCCTACATTAATAAGAGTTGCTTCAGTCTCATCTGAAACAAATTATTTGCCGGAAAATGAGGTATAACATTATGAATTAGGATGGAAGTGACTCCAGGTTAGTCCTTTATCGCATCTACGTTGAACGTGCTAAATCCAGTGATGTGAAACTTGTGTCGCTAAGTTACATGGGTTTCATACAGGAGAACTAGGTGAGGCTTGTGGCGGAGCAATAATGCTTCTAACTCTTTGCCGTCGGTCTAGTGGTTGTTCTAGCATGGTGAATTGGGTAGAAAAGTAGAGAATCTCATGAAAGCAAATCGTCTTTCAACGATATTAGTGTTGGATGCGTTCGTATTCTGTAAAAAATGCGTCGTATTTAGCGACCGAAGTCATAACAAGGATATGACTCACGGAGCTTTTATTCAGTAACTATTTTGATATGAGTATTAGCTAAAATGACTAATTTTGTACCTGTCAAGGATCACAGAAATACAAAACTGACGTTTCAATGATCAGGCGACTCTAGGTATGGTAAAAATTAAACCCAAAAATGATTGGTATGATGATGAGTGTCGGCTTGCTGTCGAGTAAAAGAATTTAGCCTATAAAGAAGCACAAATGAATACGTCTTACAATCGCACGAAAAAATAAAGCGGTTCTTCTTAGGATAACCACCAAGTGAATTTGTAGACACAAAATAGGAACAGGATAGAAATCTCTGTGCTAACATCGATGCAGTGCTCGACATTTTGAAGGAGCATTTCTCTGATTTACTGAATGTTTAACAAGTGCCAAATGCTGTATTTTAAAGAATTCAAATACAGACTGCGGAGGTGTACATAAAGGCAAGGAGATGCTCTGTCCCCGATACTCTTTAATCTCATGTTAAAATTCATCTTTCGTAAAAAAGAAACACTTCAGGACAACATCTTGTATCGACGGTCCAACCAGGTTCTGGCATATACAGATGATGTCTTTGTAATTGGATTGAATGGCAACGGTGTCAGAAAACTACCAAATCCACTTGTACGATTCTCGACTTCCCTTGATCTTAAAGTCAATGAGTCAAAAGCAAAATAAGATGCAATGAATTTTAGTAGTAGTGACCACACATTTAAAGGAATGAAGAGTTTTCGTTACCTCAGGTTCCGTGTCTTCATGATAACTGTGTGGGAGCGAATATAACAGCGCTTCTTTCTACTTGCAACCGTGCTATCAGGACCGGCGCTTCTATAGGTGCGGATAATTCACTTCATAGGTGGAAAAAAGAGAAAGTGAAAACTTTCACTCACAAGCTTTTATGTGAGATTAGTGGAAAACAGAAAAATATTACTTTTGGCTAAACTTAAAAAGTTTCGTTAAGTAACCTTAACGGAAATGTGTTAAAAAAGCAGATCAGAATTACTAAAATTTCAATAATTTTTGAATCAAGTGTTTAATCGACATTTACCATGTTTCCATGTCGAGTTGAAACCGGCTTGAGTTGGAGTTACCATCCATGTAAACAAGGGTTATCGGTTGAGTTTCGTTAAGTTATTTTTTCTTTTGAAACTCCACGAAACTAGTGGAATTAAGTAGAGTAAAAACATTTTTATTACTATTCTAAAAATTCAAAATGGCGCGAATGTTTTTGAGTGAAAGTAACATGGAACTCCTTTTAAATATACTACAAGAAAAGGAAATTTTAAAATTATATATATATATGTGTATATATATATATATATATATATATATATATATATATATATATATATATATATATATATATATATATATATATATGTATATATATATATATATATATATATATATATATATATATATATATATATATATATATATTCTGAATAAACCAATTCAGTTTAAAATGCTTAAATTTTTCGTTAAATTATTTGAATCATTGAATCACGCTAAAATTATATACAAAAAATGTTTCGTTAAGTTTTTCAATGTTAGTTTAAAGTGGCAATGATATTTCCAATTGTCATTAAAATCCATCACTAGTTGTTATATAGTACAGCTATTATATTTTAAGTTGTGGAAACTTTACAAGCTCTAGTAATATTTGGCTTCTAAATCGTGATTTTCCATACCTTTAACTAAATATAGTAAGATTTTAATAGATTTCGTTAAATATTCATTATGTTAGTTGAGTACAATTTAACTAAATTTTATTGGTTAGTTTTTGATAAAGTTATAATCAAAATAAAAAAATATTCGTTGGTTTTTCAAATTGTAAAAGTTTCGTCAAGTTAACTTAACGAAAATATGTTTTTTGGAAGTAAACAAATTGAATTGTTTAAATATTATTACTAATGGAATAAATAAACTTTGATTTAACTATTGTTTAAGTTATTTTCGTTAAGTCCGATTTTGAATCGTGGATTCTTAGTTTTTCGGTACAAACAGATAAACATTTTAATATATTAACATCACACTGATATTAGTCGTCAACTTATGTCACAATTTCGTAAACTTTTTCGTCGCTATACAGGATTACTTTGTAGACTCTACAATTGTTTGGACTTTATGATTTCGCATGTGTGACAAGTCAAGAAAAGCTTGAAAATAGATAAAGATTTTACTCAAATATACGTTGACTCTTATATACTCTACAGCATATATTCGTACTCTATATATGAGTAAAAAATTGTATCTTAGCAACTTTCTGAAAACGAACAACTTCTCCGTAATCGGGATTCCCAGTTACACCTTTGAGCTTCCGTTTTTGAGAATTTCTATTTTACTTGCAACATTTTTAGCGGCTTATTTCTTGTCAAGTTCGATTTCACTCACTGTATATAGTGATGAATCATAAACGCATTAATGGAGTTGGTTACCTCAAATAACAATTAAGGTGCAATAAAAAATTGAAAATAGTTGTTGTTAATAGAGAAGGCAAATATTTTATCTATTTAACATAATCGTAAAATTTATCAAAATTAGCAAAACTGTTACATTAAACTCTGTTCTATTAGACAGCTGACAGAGATGATATTTGTAATATCAAAACCAAAATGTTCTATACATATATAATTTAAATGTGGTTTAACGCGAAAAATGGAATCAAACACACATTTATATATACTTTACAATTAAACACATACACATACCTGTTGTTATTTCTGGATGGTCGATCTTAAAGTTTATTATTTTTATTGCACTTTTACAGTTAACTTGGCACATTTAAACTTTAAATAGAACGGTAAAAATAAAAGAATGTATTATTATATACAACACATTACACACCACAACACAACCACAGCCTCTATCTACAAATGTTAAATTGATACTACGCATACATATTGTAACTTGACAGTTACAATATGTAATTGAAAAATGCAAATGTATACGAAATTTTTCGATGTAACATTATTCAATGCCTAATTCTAGTGTAACCGGTTTATTATGCAAAATGTACTTCACTTGTTTGAATTACAGCACATAGGTTTTAAAAAGAGCATAAAATATGTTAAAATTTAGAAATATTTAGAAATAGCGAACTTCAAAAATAATTTAAGCAATAATTAGTGATTAGTGAAGCAGCAAAAGTCGTTATTTAAGGAAATTTGCATATATTCTTTGTTTACTGATTAATTAGGCTATCCTTTGTTATAATTTTTAGTATGAAAAAAGTTCCTTTGGTCGATAAATCGGTCGTCAGGGTTTAAAATTCACCGCTAAATGATAGGATCTAAATGATTATTTTATAACTGTAACAGTAAAGCATATTGTGTTTATTTTTAACTTGTTGAAATAAACTTTACCGTTACCAGCTTAGTACTGTTTTCGATCGTCCTATTCGTTTTATTTAAATTAAAGTTTAAATATTTGAAAATATTTGACGTAATCTGCAACAGGATTGGATGCTTCATCACTTTATGCCATTGTTAACGAACTACCATCCAAATAATGTAACCAATTTAAAATTTTGTGTGTATTGAGTATTGTGACGTTTTTTATCTGTTTAACTGTGGTTTCATTTAATTTTCGTGCTATATAATTTCTTTATCTATAGTATTTATATACATATATGTTTTGAAGTTTTGTGTGTATTGGGGGTGTTTGTGTGTCGCTTTGCTTTTATTTTTTTGATTGGCTCACCAAATTCATATCAATTGGATTTTCTTCTAAAAGCTATGACGTATTTTGACAGTTTTTTATTTTGACTGTTTTTAATTTAATTTTCATGCTAAATAATTTTTTTGGATCTGTAATTCGTATACATTTTACAATTGTGTGTGTGTTGAGAGTGTTATGTCGTTAATAATTTTTATTTTTAAACTGTAATTTTTGTATATATGAGAATTTTGAGTGTAGATTATTTTGCTGCTATTTTTTTTATTAACTTACCAAATTTATAGCAATTCGTTTTTTCTTTTTCTAATTACAATGACGTATTTTGTCCGTGTACGTTTAATCGTTATTTCGTTTAATTTTGGTGCTAAATATTTTTTTTTAATTTGTAATTCATATACATTTTAGAATTTTGTGTTTATTGTAACACTGGCTGGACAGAAAAGTTTAAAAAATGTTAATCAGATTTTGTACGAACGATCCTTTTGATGATTTTAAACCCAAGCCGTTTAGAAATCGGACATATAAAAAATTAAGAGCATGACAAATTTATGCAAGTAAGATGCTTCGGACCATTTGATGTCCTTTTGATTAAAATCGGCTGGTTAATTATTTCTTGTTTAGACGTCGGTTCTTAGTTTTTTGCATATGCAAAAACTTCAGACTGTTTTTTACATTCTGTTTTTTTACAGGACTCCCCCGCAAGTGAATATCCCCTCCTTGAGAATGTGAATTATTCGGCAAAGTGTTCGGCCTTATGTTTGAGTATGCCTGATATTTGATCAGGTGAGTTGAGAATGCCGTATGCCGGTTTGAGTTGATCAATTGAAATGGTATGGTTTTTACCATTAATTGACACTATAAATTGTTTTCGAAGGCGGCGTATAACTTTGAATGGGCCTTCGTAAGGAGGTGATAAGCCCGTGCGAACCTTGTCTGTCCGAATGAAAACAAAATCGCAATTGTCAAGTGATTTGGGGACAAATATATTATCTTGTTTTGTCGAACGATTTTGCATAGTTTGTCGCAGTTGGTCGACGACTGTGTCTTGTGTTGGTAAAGGTACAGGAGGATTTTCGACGAAAAACTCACCGGGCAGACCATTTCGGCTGGTGATTACTTCAGATCTTCCTTTACTATTACTCGGATTCCAAGTAAAATGATGGGAATTTCCGAGCTCCAATTAATTGTGTTGCCCGGGCCATTAGAACAGTTTTTAGCTGTCGATGGAATCGTTCGACCATTCCATTTGCTTGTGGATGATAAGCCGTTGTACGTATCCGAGGAGTTTTGTTAACTCAGTAAAAAGCTTGAACTCAAATTACGTTCCTTGATCTGTAGTTATGTTGAGCGGAACGCCGAATCGTAATTATTTATGAACGTAGTGGCAATGGCTGAGGCAAATTTTGCAGTAAACCTCGAGGCCAGGTAGTTTAAAAAGCTCAAGCTTGTATGATGAACAAGTGCGACGTTCAGAACCAGAAAGTAAATTCTGAAGTTCCAAGTCGGCTTTTTGAAATTGAATAATTTTTTGATAGTCGAAGTGAGTCTCGACTACGGCCTGTTCGTTGTCTGTGGTACGCGAAAGTGTATCCGCGACCACATTGTCCTTGCCTTACACATACTGGACGTCCGTGGTGAGTTGACTAATGTAATCCAAGTATCTTGCCTGCCTTGGATTACGTTCAGTTATCGACTGGATCGCTTTCGTCAGAGGTTTGTGGTCGGTGAAAATGGTAAAGCCTCGACCTTCGACAAAATATCTAAATTGTTTAACTGCTAGATAAATTGCGAGCAATTCTCGATCGAAAGCAGATCATGCACAAGAAGTGTAACTTTGGCTAATTCGTGTTTAAGAGTTGTGGATGCATGTTAGCATTCGTCTGGCAAGAGAAATTCTTGGGTGTCTTGGGCTTTTTAGTTAAGTCTGCCAAGTGAATATGAATTGGAGCCAATACTTCAGCGAGTTTTGGTATAAATCGGTGGTAGTAATTTACCATGCCAATGAAACGCTGAATATGCTTAATTGTTTGAGGAGCTGAGAAGAATGTCGTCTATGTAGACAAAGACAAAATCAAGTTCACGAACGATCTCGTTCATGAAACGTTGAAACGTTTGGGCGGCATTGCGTAAACCGAATGGGATTCGGGTGAATTCGAAGAGGCCAAATGGCGTTGTGATTGCCGTTTTATGAACGTCTTCAGGAGCGACGGGAATCAAATGGTATGCTCTGACCAGATCAATTTTAGAGAAGATTTTGCATCCATGTAAATACATGGAAAAATTTTAAATGTGGGATATAGGGTAACGATCAGGTGTTGTGACTATAGTATGCCTACGATAATCCCCACATGGTCTCCAATCTTGATTTTTCTATTTTACCATGTGAAGCGGACATGACACGGGAGATGCAGATGGTCGGCAAATCCCTAATTCCACCATACGCTGGAATTCTGTTAGCGCTGAGGTATCATTGCCTCGTACATACGATCGGCCATTTGTGCAATTTCAGTTGATGCAATTGTTTGGGGTTGTGCGGTTGTGCCACCATTGATATACGGATGGCTTCCAGTAGGTGTCCCATCCATAACGAGCGGATTGGACACTTAATTTAAAGGATTTGATCAAACGACTAGTTTATTTTATGAACCTTATACGTCATTAGCCGTTTACAATTATTATTATCAATGTCATTTAGACAAGTTATAACCTCACTTTTCCTAAAGAAACTTATAATATGATCCTGGATTAAAACATAGTTCATTCATATTTGATTATGAACAGCACATGCAAAATATAAAATTATACGGTTTATTCGAACCACGTGCGCTTCATCATGCAGCGGCACCAATCTATAATTTAAGAGTACATTACAAAATCCAAGTCTTCCAACCAATCAAATCAACACATCTAAACTATGTGACAAGATTTACCAATCAAATCATTAAAAAAACAATAAAATTACCAAAAAAATTATAAAGAATAAAAACAAAGTAACAACCGAGTAAAAAAAGTTTTTAGTTTGTTTTTATTCTTTATAATTTTTTTGTTTTTTCTTTTATTTTTTATTTTTTTGAGTAATTTGATTGGCAAATATTGTCACGTGGTCTAGTTGTGTTTAATTGATTGGTTGGTATGCGGCGATATACACCGTGCATGAGTCGCATACGTGCAGCCGCCTTTATTGTAATTGGATTACAATAAAGTAATTAGAGCGTGTTCCAAACTTAAAAATGATAATGATTGACGTCTTCTATTACGCAGGGAATATATCTTTCTTTAGAGAACTATTGAAAATCAATGATAAGTACAACATTCTTTTTCCGTAATAAAACTTTTTTTCCCTGCCAAAAACGGCTAGCACTGCGACCTGAAAGATATTTTGTGCTATTGGGATTTATTAGTCTAGGAACTTCTCCTCCTTCCTAACAAAGGCAAGAATGCTGCCTGTAGAGGCCAATATACATTCGTCCGGGATCAAATACCTCTCTTCAAAATGAAGCCACCTTAGTGTGCACAGAGCAACACACTCACATAATATGTGTTCTGCAGTTTCTATCTCTTCCAAACAGAGTCGGCACTCCGTCTCTGTGGACAGATTCATTTTATTCAAATAATATCTTAGGTTGCAGTGACCTGAAAGAAAACTTACTAGCTTCTTAATATTTCCTTTACTTAAATTTACCGCCAAGTCTTTATGATGAAATGAGCTGATCAAAGATTTGGCCGGGAATACAGTTCCAATAGGTCAAGCACTGAATTTTTCCCCATTTACTCATTGTTTAGACTACTGAGGCCCACGAGATATCACAGAACAGCTTAGGGCCAATTAGTGTAGCTGACGAGCCTGCCCGTGTAAGCTCGTCGGCTATCTCGTGATACCCCTGTGACCATCTATCCACCACAACCTAACTTTGTTATGACAAGAGAGAGATCGTAGCAGTGTATAAAAGCGTTTAACCGACGTAGAATCCAGGCAGTTAGAAGCCAGTGCTTTTAATGCTGCTTGGCTGTCTGAGAAAATGTGAATGGAGGCACCTTTAAAACCTTTAGTCATAATAGTTGAGAAGCACGTTTCGATGACGTGAATTTCGGCTAGAAAAACACTGGGATAAGTTCCTAGAGAGATCGATATTTTGTAGTTATGGGCCCAAAGACACCAATGCCAACTTCACTATCCATTTTTGATCCATCCGTGAACCAGACTAGGCTGTTAAATTCCATAAGAGGTTCACCAGTATCCCATACTGTTCTATTAAGGATTATTTCTCCAAAATTCCTGCCAAAAGTCTGAAAGTTCCAAGTCCAAGTCTTAAAGTTCATTCAATATGATCAGATGACTATATTGATTCACCAGAAAAATCAGCTGCTACTTGTGCAGCTAGATTACACAAGTAGCAGCTGATTTTTTAACGTAAATATGAAATGGAGTGAGCCCGATGAGAGCCATTGCCGCTGTAGAACAGGTGCTTATAGCGCCTGTGATTCCGAGACATGCTAGCCTCTGCAATAAGGTAAGCTTGTTCATAATAACTTTTTTGCTGTACCTTAGGCTACCAAAGTATGGACCTATAGGTTACAATTGGCCTCACTATCATGATGTATACATCCAGAAAATCATTTTTGAGCTTAGGCCTCAAGTCCTGCCGAACATACGCCTACAGTCCCACGTGGCTCTGACCACGCGTTCGGTAGTTGATTTGATATGAGAGTTCCAATTCAGTTTCTTATCTAGAATAACACCCAGATATTTGACTTCATTGGAGTATCTGATAGTAATATCATTTAGACTCACTGAACCAAAGTTCAATTTACGTGTTTTGGTAAACGGTACCAGGACTGTCTTGTTAGGGTTTATCGAAAGGCCCTCTTTAGTGCACCAATTCGAAATAACAAGCAAGACCTGTTGCATGCTAGCAGACATCGTACATTCTACCCACCAGAGACTATGATAATTAGATCGTCCGCATAACCAATGGCGTCATAACCGAGTAGATGTAGCTCATCAAGTAACTCGTTGATCACGAAAGATCACAGCAAAGGTGACAGGACACCGCCTTGGTGACATTCCTTTACTGCCGAAACCGTGACTGACACATTACCTAGTTTCAACGTAATCTTCCTACTAGCCAACATGGAACTAATTCAGTGGTTAGCCGGATCATCAATACCTCTACGCCAGTATTGACCGTATTGTCGAAAACTCCCTTAATATCCAAAAAAGTGCACAGGTGCCCTCTGTGGATTTGCCTTTTCTGTAGGCAAATTAATTAACCACTCAGGGGTCTGGTTTCAGTTGGCCAGTCTCTGATATGAAGATCTATCAGTCGTTCCATAGTTTTTAGAATAAATGATGTGAGACTAATAGGTAGATAGGACTTAAGGAGTTCACTTGGCCGATAGCCAAGTTTTGTGATAAAAACCACATTGACTTGGCTCCACGCTTGTGGTATATGACACAAATTGAAGCTAGTTCTTAATAAAGCTACCAGAGCAGGGGTAATCAAATCCAAGCTCTTTTGGAGAAGGGCTGGGAAGATTCCATCTCTGCCTGGAGCTTTGGACGGCTGAAAGGAGTTAATGGCCCATTTGATTTTTTCCGGAGTAAAAAGCTTACCGGATAAGCTATTAATCCAACCTAAATTTGCATCCATATGTGTATCAAATATAGGGTTAGTAATTGTTTTTGTATCGCAAAGAGTGAAGCCCGAAAAATGCACTTGAAGCAAGGTTTTTTCGAGTGACTCTTTGCGACCCAATGTATAGTTACCATCGGATTTCAGAAGAAGCCTAATCTCGTTGGACTGGTCCTTAGCTAGAACTTTATGGAGTCGAGCAGCCGTAGGTATATCCTCGATATTGCCACAGTTTTTCCTCCACGTAAGGCGTTTGGAACGGCTTAGTTCAGTATTGTAATTTGTTAGTGCTCTCCTATATTGATTCCACTCATTGGAATGCTTATTAATTTCCTAACCCTCTTACGGAGTTTAACCAGCTGCTCGTGCCACCATGGAACATTGCGATTAACCGCAACATTACGCGCCACACAGCTACTTCCGTAAGAAGATAGGAGCACATCATTTAGCAAACAAGCTGCAGCTTCTAGGTCACTAATTGAACTTAAAGATGTTGGCAGCATGTCCGTTTTGATGAATAAAATATCGCTGTAGGTCTTCCAGTCTGTAAAACAAGAGGTACGTAATAAAACCTTAGTTCGTATCAAACGTGTGATTTTTGTCAGCACCATAATTATACCAAAAACTAATGTCACGTCGTGCTCGTTAAATGCGGATTCCATCAGGTCATCTAAATTAATGTAAAATTTATCTTCTGATGGCATCCCTGGACGGTTGAACACAAATGATTGACAGGTTGGCTAGTCGTATGCAATTAATACGATTAGTGCTTGGTTTGAAATCTAAGATGGCTGTTTTAGAGGAGTTCCCAAATAAATCCAACATCAACATTGCCATAAAGGTAGGAAAATTAAGCAGATCTGAGGGCGGTCATAGTTACAAAACCATTAACATCAGTAACGTCCTTATGGGTTCTTTTGGGCAGCGAGCAGTGCAGAACTATGTGTTTAAGTATATGACGCGAAGTGTACAGATATTCCTTCTTGCTACATGTCAATCAACAGTATAATTTTCATTCTTCCTCCATTCCATAATACGTATAACAAATTCTATTGTATTTGTGAATGTATTTTTAGTTCATAATATATAAGTTGTAGGTTTTCATTTCGATTTTTCACAACAACAATAACAACTACAAAATTTATTTGTCTAAGTAATTGAATCATAAACATAATGATTAAAAATTTTATTTATTTTGTGTTGAATTTTTAATTAATCCAATCAAAAAGCGATTGTATTTTGAGATGGTTTATGTACATATTTTGTACATAAATAGAACTGCAAAACTATTTTTCGAAAAATATTTCTTCAATTTTCGATAAGTGTGTACACATAATTTCGTCATTACTATTGTCAATTCAACTTGTCTACAACTATTAATTATCGTCAAACGAATACCACAACTAATACAGTTGGCATTTATTTCACAGTTAAAATTTTTCGTTAAATATATTTCTAGTAATCACAATCTGCTCATAATTAAATTCTTCAAATCTCATCATCTTACATCATAATATATTAACTTACAAATACAAAGTTCTAAAGCAGCTTAGCACCAAAAAAAACATAATTAAATAAAATAAACAAAACCGGATTCGCAAATACCGAAATACGTGATATGGTCGGTATGCAGCCGGACACTAGCACAAATCAAGATTATATTCGAAAGTAGCATATTATATAGAAGTAAAGCAAGCGTTTGCGATAAACAATAATCATCAGAAAAAAAAATGTTAGCTTAAAATGTTGCGTTGTTTGGTTTCGGTTTATTGAAGTGCTAATTGAATTAATTAATTGAATCCGTTGGATGATATTTCTTGTTTCTAATTTTTATGTATGTGCTATCATATTAAACTATAATAACAACATTTTTTATATTAGATGATGTGACATTGATCGCACTATATTATGTAAAGCGTGTTCCATTTACAATGCCAGTATTTATAAATTCATTAAAAGACGATGACTAGATCTAGCTCTCCATTCACAAGCACGCGGACGGCGGTAATAGTTGTAACCAATGTTAATCTATAACGAATACCGATGGGCTAAAATTAAACTATATATTTATGGCACTTTGAACTCTGACAATCCAATCGGAAAACCGTGTTTATATACATGTGTGTTATAAATTAAATTAAATCAATATTTCACTTAAGAACATAATAAAATCGTTTAACTTGCTAACAAACAGATGCAGAAGAGCGAAATAAGAAAATACAACTATGAAAAGTTTTTAGAGCGCGAAACCAGTAAGCTGAACTGTCTTCTTTATCTGTAAAGGATGCTTCATATATAAATTTTTCAGATGATAATTGAAGGTGCCATATGTAGCAAAACGAGAAGAATTTATTAATAAGTATAAACTACAAATCGATCAATAACTTTTACTGAGACGCAATTTTTCACTTTTCATAATAGTTAAGAACTGTTAGTCATCAATCCTATTTCACGATATTCCGTTTATTTTAAATAACTTTGTTACATCACACGTTAAATTTCTCAAGAGAATTTATAAATAAATAGTGTACTCTTGTGGTGCCATCATTTTTGTTGGACTTACCCTTTTTGTGCTTATAGGGAGATGAAGTCTTTCTTAGTTTTTTACGTTAGTTAACAACAAATACGTCATAATCGCCTAAAATCTAATTTATATAAACTTTATTTACACAAAACTTTAAAATTTATACAAATTAGATTTTAAAAAAAAATGATTAAACATTACAAACCAATTCAATTAACCGTTTTACGACAAATACGTCATATAATCGCCGAAAATCTAATTTATTTGTGTCAATTAAAGTGTATATAAATTAGATTTTTGGCGATTACATGACGTATTTGTCGCAGAGCGGTTAATTTAATTGGGTTGTAATGTTTAATCAATTTTTAAAAAATCGAATAGATTTATCTATCTAAATTTTTTTAAAATTGTCATTCATCGATTAAAAATCTAAGCATTTGACATTTTCTTGATAGATATATCAAACTTATTTTGTCTGTAAAGCAAACTATACCTATTTTAATTTTATTTTATGTAAAATTGATTTAAAACAACGATTTAATATTTAATTTATATATGTTTACCGCGGAACTTCAACAACACGAATCAAATTATTGCTACTGTCAAAATTTGTTTGTATATAGTATTGCTATTTTTTTTAAATTGTATAATTTTGTCTCTTTTACTCCACGTTCGTTCGACCGAAAAGTTAAAAGTTGGTCATCTTAATGAAAAAAATACGGAACGAAAATAAGGGGAAAATAACGGAATGTGATTGGTTAAAAAAAGTACGGAACGAATGAACAAACGAATGAACACAACCATAAAAGCGCCTTGTCTAAAGTTAAACTTTGAGAAGTGCAAAACAATGTGCTTTACCAGTTTACGTATTAAAAAGGAAATTGGTTTCTATCTGAACGTCGTCGATTATGTGGATTTATTTAAAGTTTTGGGCCTTACATTAGGCAAAATCATTCATTTCTTAAGCATACCGTTGGTTGGATCTCAAAGGCCAATACAATGTTAGATTTTGTCAAAAGGTTTTGAAAATTTCTTTATATTTCTTTTGTTCGATCACAATTGGAATCATAGAATTATAACATAATTAATAGAAACTAGACAAAAATACTGAAGTCACTTTTAGTCTTCCAAGATGGCCGATTTCAAAACATAAACAAATATTTTTAATTCAAATAAAAAAATATTATATCGGTTAAAATGGTTGTTAGTTTATTGTACATATAATGCTATAATACATTAAAAATTCTACAATAAAAATCGAAACAAAAAATTATATTTCGCTCTGTTCATTCTGCATAATAAAATATATAATAATAATAATACTTCTCTCCCTCATTAAATATATAAGTATCTAGCTTTGTCTTGACGCTATAATTAATTGATGTTTAATTTGATTTTACAGTGTAAATTTGTAAATTAGAAGCATAACTTTTTGAATTTTAGTACTGTTTAGTACTTCATATTATTATCCTAAACTACCATAAATAATTAACCCATACTTTTACTTTTGGGATAATACGTGTATATCACTGCAATCGGAGATTTCAAAAAAATTATATATATATATATATATATATATATATATATATATATATATATATATATATATATATATATATATATATTATTACTTTTTATAGTTTAAAATTTAAGTTAAATACTATTACAATTATATTTTATCATTTCGAAACCTAGAAAAATCACTTTTGCAGACATTTAAAGAATTTGACAAGCATAAATGCATAAAATCGGAATAGTTCTCGTATTTAATAAAAGGGCGACACACTATATTTTATTTACCGTCAAGACGGAAACGTTAATTTATAAGCATAAAATTAAATTTTAGTACTATAATTTATTATAGTGTCAAAACATAGCATAGGATAATAATTTAACGTATTAAGCAGTACTAAAATTAAAAATTTTGTGTTCATAATTTACAAAATTACACTGTTTAACCAAATTATACTTCAATTAATTATAGCATCAAGACAAAGCTTTATAGTATATCTCGCTGTAGTATTCCGTAAATATATTATATAATATTATTATAATATTGTAATTTTCATAAATACTATTATGAACATAACATAAATGTTTAGAATGTGAAAAAAAAATTAAATTTGTGACTAAGTTCATTATCATCTAAAATCTAAATAGACTAATAAATATAATAGGACGCCACTGTTTTATTGACATGTCAAAACATGATTATTGTAAAAAAAATTAAATTTAGGCTTAAATTTAATAAATTAAATTTATTATTTTTATTTTTTTAAGGATTACAATTAGTAGTGACACCTACAATTATGTAGTGTAAAATTGCTATAACCTACCGAAAATACTTTAAGTGGTGTTCACAAGTGATATAAATGTTTTAAGCAAATACAAAAGTAACTTACCTATGGAATGTAATCCCTTTTTTGCCAATATTTACCTTATATTTACTGTTTTTACAGTTATATACACAACACTTGGGCAATTTAAAGTTGGGTTTAATTCAATGTTTTACAGCACACTTTCGCTTTATAATTAAATTCAAGTCAATCACAACAATAGATCACATTTTTAAAAATTGTATCTTTCAAAATGTCGTTGATAGATTTAGAAAGAGAAAACACGAAGAAAACTGGTTTCACCCGTTTTGATGAATTTGTATGTGATTTTTCTTTCTCTATGCAATAGTTCTAAGATTGGAATATGATTGGAAGATTACTTTCACCTTATTGTGGCAGATGCAAACTATTAAATATTGTGCCTCGTTTTATTCGTAGAATCAAAATGTCCGGAGTTTTGGTTCGTTTTAAGCTATACGGTTTCTTAAAAAGAACTATGATAAAAGCGAACCTATATTTATAATTCTTCAGCAAACTTTAACAAAATGCGTTCAGTATTTCGGCAACTGATATCTCTTTTTCTATTGGATTTTTGTTCATTTGTATTTTAATTTTTATATAAAGAGTACTAACAGTAATTGTTCCAAGTATGATGCCAAATTCACTGACAATAATATTTGGAAGTACTTCGTCTTTAACGATTGCAAGCATGAACCTTTATTGGAACTAATTAAATTCCTATATTTAGTAGGATTCAAAGTAGGACTGCCATATCGAAAGAATTTATTTTTCATTTGTTCTCAGTTCGCATTCCTGTCTTTGACGGCGGTGAATCTTTAGTAAAATTTTGGGTGTTCGTAAAACCATGTCTGGAGTTCCATTTAGCGAATTGTCGTTGATTATTTCAATAAATCGTACCATAAATTTTTGTTTCTTTTACAGAAAAACTTAGGATTGAGATAGACAAACAAAAGGTTATATCTTGATTGTATATACCCTATTTGTATACCTTTAGCAAATGCCTAAAAAAGACATATCTCCAGCATGATGCAAGACACAGGGACATATAGACAATTGATCATCTGAATTAAATCTCGTGAATTTTTCTTAAGAGGGTTTAAATAAATTTTAGCTGCCGGAAGAAATAAACGAAAATAATAAACGGGCATTCTTTTTGGTAGACTCAATTTCAGCCGTAAGTTTAATTACCTTGCAATTTTGACCGTTTAATTTTGCGACACCCTGTCATCTTATCTTTCCGCAAAAGGAACGTGATACAAACGTCACGTAAACGTCATATAAGACAAACTTAATTCTATTCGAATGATTCCTATAAAACGGGTTCCAGACTGGTGTGGTATAATCTACGCCACATATAGCATTTTTAGAGTAATTGGGGTATAGAAATCATCTCAATTTCTTTTAATGAAATCAACATAATGCAGGTCTTATTAATACTATAATCAATATGTCTGGTGAAAGTAATGTCAGATGAACAAATAACACCTAGATCAGTTAAAAAATTTACCCTTTAGGCATTTAGCAATCTCAAAACATTTAACCACATCATTCATAAATATCATGAATATGATAAATATCAGTGGACCGATGTGGCTGCCCTGAGGAACGTCAGATGTTGAACGGAAGGAATGGGAAGAAGAATCAAATATTTTAATAAACTGCAGTCTGTCGGAGGGTAATCACCTAATCGGGATAAACTCATGATTTAAATTATCTATCTTAGCGATAAGAATTGCGTGATCGATTTTATCAAAAGCTTTAGCACAGTCGGTGTAAATAACATCGAACTATAATTTGGAGTCAGTGCTGTTAGAAAGATCACCGCAGAATGATACTTGGTAACTATTAATCTACAAGTAAACTTACGACGTTCCCCAAGAATTATCAAATCACAAATCGAAGAGTTCATTCGAATACACCAAATCTAGGCATATTCCGGGGTTATTACTTATTCGATTTATTTGGGTAGTTGATGATATGTCTGCACGGTAGTCCAGTATAGCAATCACATTTTCATCTGTTGACGATGATACAAAAAGACCATCGGCATCGAATTATGTTACATCCGGAAGATTGAAGTCTCCAGCCATCACAATATGAAGAACAAGATGACCCATACGAAACTTCTTAGCTTTACCTCGAATACTAGAGGCATTGTAATAGTATAATGAGATCATTTCAGTGTTTCGATTGTGAAAGACGTATAGATAAAGCAGACGGAGGTGATGGTGAAATGATATTTGACGGATTTACTAACGCCTTGGGAGTACGTAAATTCCAAATGTTTATTAAATCCCTGGAATTAATGATGCACCTGAACAGAAGACAACCATGAGACCTTCCGGTTCGAGGAGCTCCTGAAATGTATCTTCATTTATAGCGACTTTGAATGAGATAAACTGTAAAGGGTTAATATCACGATATTTTGGTACCAGACGCCAGCAACTGATATTCGTTACAGGAATATTCAATTTCTATGTCACATGTAACTTGATATCATCGGTGACAGTACTCGGGCTTAAACGACTAACATAATAAAAGCTTTTAAACCTATTATTATCATAATATTTATATTATTATCATAATATTGCTCCGTTTGCTCTCAAAAATTGCCTAACTGCAAGGGATAATTTACAGGTGGTAACTTGTTTAATTTAAGGACCGTACGGAATTGGTGATTATGATTACGAACATATTTTTCTGAATGTCTGATGTTATTTTTTGACGGCGTTAACGTAAATAAAGTCCAAAACTAAGAAAGCAAAAATTACTGTTAAACAAAATAATTTTTTTTTTATAGAAAACTGTGTGCAACCAAAACTGCTATACTATTTTTTTGTGTATGTAATCAACCATCAAAAAAATGTCACAAAAAATATAAAAAAATTGTTCTAAATTTTATTTTTAATTTTTGTGTTATTATCGCTGTGGATTATTGTGATCGGGGAAATAAAATAAAATTTTACTTCTCACTTTAATTATTTAAAAATATAATAACCATAACTATATAATATTTAAAACTATTTTCACTTAGAATTTTTGTATAAAATATTTAGAAATCAAAACTACACAACACAAAAATATTAAACGTCAAATTAGTTTAAAAACAAGACACAGCGAAATAAGAAACGACACACCAACTACAATAATTTTTTAAATGCGACGCACGTTATTCTAGCAAAAATTATTACTATTTAACAATAATTTTTGTCACTAAAATCTGTGCATAATCGCTCGGCTGATTGGTTAACATCACGCTACTGTATTGTAATTTGTTGACTAATAGCTTAATCCCGATTAACTATTAATTCGGTTAAACGGTTGACAGTTGAAATATTTAGTTTAAACAAATATGTTGGTCTGTCTTAAAGCTTTTTTGATGCAATGATTCCAGAATTTTATAACAGCCCCGTTTAAGTTCCCAGTAGCTTGAAGGTGCTTAACAATTGTGATTTATATAGTAAGTGCTTGTTTGATGGTTTAAAGGTTAGAAATACTAATCTATAAATAGTTATAGATTATAACTATAATAATCTATAAAGTTTTTAGATAACTGGGAGTTTTGGTATTTTGAAAATTGACAGATTTAACATTTTACGTTAGTACAACATATTTTTGTCAATGAATACTTTTGCATGAGGGGTTTGATAGATTATTTCATTTTCAAAAAAAAATTTCCCATGATGCCCATATATAGCCATTTCGTAACGCCCTAATGTTGTTAATTAAACTCGCACGAAAATGCAAGTTGCACGAAAACGTTTTTTTTTTTGTACTTTATTATTTAATATTTTCCAATTGAGTAAATTGTATTTTTACTTTTCTATACAATTTTCACACTTACAAGTTTTACACTAATTGTTAATTGTAAACAAAACGTTTATTTATACATTTCAACTGAGTAACAGTAAATATAGAGCAAAGTCATATATTAATCGATTAATCGGCTATATACATATTGTGATTAAATATTAATAGACTGATTTCGTGTATAGACTAAAGGTCGGCCACACAATATGCATTTCGAAAACAATAAAATTACCTACATCATAAATCATGACAGTTATTGCAATGACATCATGATCATATCACCACAATATGCGTTATATGTGACACAACATTTAACAAAAAAAAAAAAAAAAAAAAGAACCGCTAATCGAAACTTGTCAAAACGTGGAGAAAAAAAAATGTTGTATTCAAATTAGTTTGTGATATAACAAAAACTATTTTTTTGACCCATTAGATGACAAAAATGCAGGATTTTCTTCGAAATATACTGGTTTTGAAATGTTGTATAATCCAAAAGCTTATCTAAAGCGATTATGCATTAAAGTGACATTAGAAAAAACGCGATGATATACGGCCAGCTGTAATATTTGTAATTAATTAAACGCAATTTTGATAACTTAATGAATTTTTTGTTCGATTAGGAGCAATGGACTTGCACTAGACTGAACTTATCTATATTTGGTAAACAAACCGCGTGTTTAAGCGCTTTAATATGCATCGTGGAATGTGAAATGTAAATGATTAGAAACAAAACATGCAAGACTAGATATTTTAGGAGTCGGATACCTAGGTAGTGACCCAGTTGTACTAAGCCTAAACTAATTTACATATTAATATTTTTCATTTGTAATTGAATGACTAAATATTGGTTCATAATTATTTGTGATCAGTC
Organism: Tipula confusa; assembly: GCA_963556175.1. NCBI lineage: Eukaryota > Metazoa > Arthropoda > Insecta > Diptera > Tipulidae > Tipula > Tipula confusa. The sequence continues at coordinate 188,719,498 of OY744475.1, read as the reverse complement.
ACTGGAAAAATTATATTACTATAATATAGTAATAACTTATCTAGCCTTTGTCCATTATAAGAAGTTGTTTTTTTTAATCATTCAATCTGATTGTGAATTTTTAGGTTCTTAGTTAGTTCTAAGTTGTCTGTTATACATCCAAACATTCGTACCTTACAGCAGAACTGCTATACTCTTGTTATGGGATCGATAGTAAATGTTTGAGTAAAGCCATTATACATAATCAAATATTGTGCCAGCCTTCCAAAATGAACAACAAAATACTAACCGATAAACAAGAAACTGCAACACAAATGTACTAAAACAATTAAATTTATATTTAAATTAAAAAGAACACTCGTTAAACAATGTAATAAGTATTAAAATTTAAATTTCACCTTATATTCATATAAAACCAACAAGAAGTTGGATTTTAATAAATCCAAACGGAATTAATTGCATGCTATTGTTGTTGTAAAATTTCTAACAAAACACAGCTAACAATTTAAAAAAAACACATACCCTTTGACATTTCTCAATGTATGGTGTATATAAAACAAAAAAAAACAAATGCCTAGTAATTTTTTTATCTATGGTTATATGATGCTCAAAACGTCAAAGGAAAATATGATTAAAATTTTTAACTGCACCGCGACCAGTAAGTGCGTGTTTCAATTGATTTAAATACCGCATAAAAAATTAAAAAAAATTTTTCGTAGTAATAAACTATCACTATATAGTTATAATTAAAAAGTACAATTATTGTATTTTTTTTTTTCATTTCTTCACTTTTTTCCATTATTTTTCGTTATGTTGTGTATATCAAATATAAACGTCAAAATTTAAACCAGATAAAAAGTTTAAAATTTTCACCACGTATAAATTTTTTATATTTTAACTTTTCATATGGTTAAATACCAGTTAAAACACGACCTTATAATTTTGTGGTGAATAAAAAATTAAAATTTTAACTTTTTACGCGTTTTTATTTCGTTTCGGACACTGACTAATGTCTCAGACTAATTCTTAATGGTATCAATGAGCCCAATCAGACCACTAGTATATGTTTTAAATTTTTCGGATTTTAAGAGCTGCCGATTTTACGTATGAAACGGATACAAACTGGTCGCAGCAGCAAAGAAAAAATTGAGCGATTTAAATGAAATTTACTACCGTTTATTAAGTCAACAAAACCCATTCTTAGAGGTATCATTGAGCCCAATCGGACCACTAATATAAGAAACAAATTTGTGGTGACATAGCATTGCATACTATTTTGATGTATGTATCTTTTGACGTTTCGTAACTAAGAAGTAAAATGCCTATGAATCAGCACATTTCATTTAGATAAAAAAAATTGTTTTTAGTTTTTATTCCAGGCCATCTGTTCTGGGCCGAAGCTCTTCCAACTCTTTCTCGGTTAACTTAACGGCCTACTTTACGCCATTACTAGCCAAATCGAGGACACATGACAGGTTCGCTTTAAATATCCATCTGCGCATTGAATTGCTCCAGCCAGCCTGTACTGACCTGGACGATAATTCGGCCAATGAATTCTGAACACTAACAGTGGATCATAGTTGTGTTCATCGTCATCACCGATTGTAATCAAGTGATGAAAAATTCCTTTTGTAAACCTTTTCCGTTGAGATTCGAACCCGGTACCTCCGACCCAAACACCAAAGCTTTATTTACTGCGCCAATTGCTCGGTGGATTAACATTTCTTTCCTATTAGAATAGAAACGGCGTACTTTTTGGTATATTTGAATACTAATCACAGATTATCTTATTGACAGATTTTTTTAAATTCTTCAGTAGGTGACATCTGTTGTTTACATCCAGCGTTACATATCAGTAAATTAGGATTGGTATATTTTGTATCTTACTTAAAACAGATGTGTATAGGTTTTGTGACGGTGATCGACTTTCTAGGCACTTCCATTTAGCTGTGAAATATCTTCCTCATTCTGTAGGTGAGAAATATATCCATTAAGCTTCTGTTCCATGTTGACTACTGGCGGTAGTGCTTCGTACCACTGGCTGTTAAAAAAACATATAACATTTCAAACGACAATTTTGTAGCAAAAAATAGGAAAAATTTATAAACATCACATACCGTTATACGTTAGGTTACTCTTATCACCAATTGTGCATTGTTTTCAAAAAGTATATCTCGAAAATATCAACTGTTAGATAAACAGTATACACTCACAAGCATTATTAAATTCAAAATAGGTTTAACGGGAATTTCATAGAAAAATTTTGGTCATGTATAAATCGTGTTTTCGATTTTTTTATCTGGGATATTAATTAGTATTACATAGTCGTGGTTTGCTATTACAAAGTCATGGTTTGCTGTGTCTGTGTACATAGGGGATTTAATTTGTCTTCAAATTTTGGCAGAAGCTAAATCTTCAAAACTATATAGTATGAAGTATTAGTCCATCAGTGGACAATGGCTAGTAAGTGATATAACGAAAATAAGTCGGGTTTGCTTGATCATTAGCAATTAACTTAACTAAAGAGAAATGACGTATCATACGTACATACACTTGTCAATATAGGTTATACTGTTCACTCATTATATAGATTTTTATTTTTTATTTTTTATTTTTTATTTTTATAAATGTCAATAGCACTTAGAATAAATGTATATCCTTAAAATGAATGTTCTAGCAACAAACACACAGCACTACTGCAAAAGGTAAAGAAAGGATTAGCAGGGTATAAGGTAAGAGATGAATAAAAGGAATAAAGGCGTTCAGTCTTCTAGTTGTTTACTTTTGATATTAAGTTTGAATTTCTGTTAATTGTAATTTCAAGGGGAACGTCTGAACTTTCAGTTCATTCCACATTCGCGTACTCGTAACAAAAATTGGTTATTAAATTTATTGGCCCTCGTGAATTTGATTATATCGGTGCACAGGGTATCTCAAATTACACGCGAGTCTTGACAAACCATGCATAAATCCATAAAAATCTGAACAATGACCATGAAAGTACTTGTAAAACACGCATAAGCCTCCCACATTACGCCTAAGGGAAAGAGAATCAAAAGTGGATTGTTTATTGGTTCAGCCCAAGACATTTTCTTTGATATAGTTAAGCCTAGAATTTCAAAAGTGTTAGACGTAGCCCAGAGAACCAGTCAGAAAAGACGGCGAATTACTGCCCTTTTACTCCAATTTACTGCCCTTTTTTGGCACAGGATATATATTAGCAGTTTTCCAGATGGAGTGGAAATGACAGAAGACATAGATCGCTGGAACAAACATGTTAGTGGCTATGACAGGGATTTCCAACAATATTGCAAGTACTTTAACGACAACTCTAGATCTGAATCTAATACAGTGTATCAACGAGCTGGCTAGAGAGATAATCGGGTGTGCTACGTTAGAATCGGCTAAATTAGAATTTAAAGCAAATTTTCGAATGAAGGAATTTAGTTTTTTCTTCGGCAGTTGAAAAAATATAGTCTCCATCTTTCAGATGTGGTATTGATGATTTCCTACTATTCAAGAAGTTGTTCTCTACTTTGCGAGCAAGGGACCAAAAGGTCCGATTGCTATAGCCTTGCTTTAGGACTTGCAGCAACTCTTCTCGAACCTTTTATTTTTGATATTTCCTTTTATTTACGGTTGCTATTCTGCAGTCGTGATTATGCCAAGGATTACCTGATTTTTTTGGCTTAGAGAGACTATGGAACGAATGAACTGTGCGTACTATCAGTATTACCAAAAGCAAAACAAGAGTGCCATTCAAATTCTTGAAAGAACTTGTTTATTCCTCTCCGCAGTGCTCATTTTTATAGTGATACAATCGTCGTTTAGTTGAAACATTTACTTGGCATGACCACGACATAAAAAAATTCTGCTGTGTTAAAAACAAAACCATTAAATGACATGTTTCGTTGACCCGTTCTGGTATTCTCCTAGGCTACAAGCTGTGTTAGTTGGTTTAGGGCTGCAAACATTTCAGCCACGTCACCAGCCGTGTAAACGATGAAACGAACTTAGAATAAGGAAGCTACTTGTCAGTATGGACATTGAAATTACCTGGCACACCGATTTCATCATTTGGTGATTTTTGAAGGATGCGCGCAATGGATTCTGACAGAGTATTAAATTCAAAATGAGTGGCGTTTTTTGCGATATTTGGGCTTCGATAAAGACCACATAGGGAGAGAAGGTGTTTCGAGACATGAGTTTCAACCTAAATGAAGATGAAATCATTATTCGTACTTTGGTTTAAATACTAGGAATGGATTAAGAAGTAATCCTCAATAACGTTGGCCAAAGAATCACCGGAGTCCAGAATATTGGTCTCGGTAAGAAGTAGAACCGCTGGTTTTGTGGAAGCTGTATGCTGTTCCTCGACTGTAAAGTTTGTCTGCAATCCGCGAATATTCTAGAATTGAAGATAGAACACCCTCCACATGCCACAGGAATACAGAAAAGAAAACTTAAAGAACGCAAGAACAGCGTTGAGCCAGCAAAACGATGGCAGATTTTAGAAAGCAAAATGTTTTTGTAGTATTGAACCAAAGCCATCTTAATAAACTAAGCCTCCATGTTCAAATGAAGTTTTATTTTATAAGAATTAGTATTGCTTAGATTTTATAAGAATTAGTAATGAAATTTAGTTAGGGTTTCAAATATTTTTAAACCAATTTAAACAGTAAGGATTGATATCTTCATGACATGAACGGGTCTTCCATTACACCGTACAAACTAAAAGAAATTAACGCATTTTTCTAAATAAAAAAGCTCAAAACCAAAATATAAGAGACAAACAAGAGACAGGCAGATTTGTTTAATTTGGAGAGGTAAAACAACAAAACCAATCAACAAAATATAGGAGAAGGGAAATATTTCTACTACGTGTAAAACAACGACAACAAATAAAACAAAATGTACATGCAAATTTGAAAAAGTGAGACACATGTATATGCTTTATAATAATAACATTAAAACAAAACGAGGCAACAATATGAAATAATTTGACTATAGCATTTATAAACAAAATATATGATCGTAATAAAAAAAATTATCGTGATTCGTGAGCTTGACATTTTGACATTTCACAAAATACAATTCATAATATTTTCTTCAATCATATTGGATGTCAAAAATTTGTGAATATGTAATGCGAAATTCGGGAACCACTCAGAACTGGACATTTTAAAACTGGATATTTCAAAATAGGATTTGACAACTGGATATTTAAAACTGGATATTTCAAAATTGGATATTTCAATACGAGATAAGGTACAAAACGAGATATGGTACAAAACTGGATATTTCAATACGAGATAAGGTAAAAACCGAGATATGGTGCAACACTGGATATTTCAAAACAGGATATTTCGATATGTGATTTAAACTTAAAATGATTTTTTAGAAAAGTTCTGGAATATGGCCAATTAGGAAGGAACTCGGTGATTTGGAACTCGGTGGTTGACATCCTACTCCAACACGAATCTCGACGTCAAAGGAGAGCCAATTCCAATTCTTTCATACGGCGTTACAACAATAAAGTCCGATTCAATACTTGAAATTATGGAACTACTACACGAGATCAAGGCAGTAACTCGCGAATCGAAAAATCTAAATACAGTAAAACAAAACGTCACGCACTGTATCGAAACATCCGGTCAACCATGCCATGCAAAAGTACGTCGGTTGAACGCGGATAAGATGAAAATCGCTAAAGCCGAAATTGAAGTTTGAACAGCACAAGGAGTGTGTCGACCTTCTAACAGCAACTGGGCAAGTCCGCTTTATATTGCAAAATGAAAGACGGAACTGGCGATTATGTATGGCGACTTTAGGGCATTAAATTCGATAACAAAACCTGACCGTAATCCCATTCCCTTTGTGACAGATTTCACACACCAACTCGAGTCATGCACAATTTTCTCGAAAACCGACCTCATCCGTGCATATCACCAGGTCCCTAACGAAGAACAAAACATAGGAAAAACTACAATCACCACTCTTATTGAATTATTTGAGTTCACACGGATGACGTTTGGATTATGCAACGCGGCTCAAACGTTCCAACGCAATATTTCGAGATCTGGCATTCGTATTTCCGTATATCGATGACCTTCTAATCGCCTCACGAAACACAGAAGAGTATCTGAAACACATACGTATCGTTTTCCATCGCCTAAGCGAAGCGGGACTAGTCATAAATATTAACAATTGTGAATTTATGAAGAACGAAATATCTTTCGAGATGCAGTGTACTCAGCTAGCATATCCGATTCCAAATGCCAAATTTTCCATTTTCATCGACGCGTCGAATACAGCAATAGGAGCAGTATTGCAACAACAGACACAAAAAGGACGGCAACCACTGTTCTTCTACTCACGAAAGCAAAGTGATACCGAGACCCGTTACAGTACTTATGACATGGAACTCTTAGCCGCTTACTCAGCTACCAAACATTTTAAAAATTTTGTTCAAGGTCGAGAATTCATATTATTCTCTGACTATAAACCACTGACATTCTCACTACGTCAAAGTCTCGAAAAAGCATCGCCTAGACAACGTCGGACAAATCGAACAAATTCAAATAGGAAGTGCAATTGACTAAGAAGCAATAGCTGAGGAACAAATAAATGATCCGGAACTAATAAAACTGATTGGATCAAACACATATTTAAAAATCCAAAAATGTACAGTTCTTAGAACCGATAAAGAAATGTACAGTTCTTGGAATCCCTAAATCATTTCGTCGACAAATTTACGAGTCATTGCACAATATCTCTCACCCCGGGATCCGCGCCAGAGCAAAACAAATCAGCAAAAAATTCGTGTGGCCAGCGATGAACCAAGAAATACGCTCTTGGGCCAAACACTTCTTACGCTGCCAAAATTGTAAAATTACGGAACACGTCAGAAGTAGAACTGGAACTTACGAACAGACCAGTAAACTATTCGACAAAGTCCACATCGATACAGTCGGATCGTTACCTCCATCCGAAGATAATTTATATTGTCTGACCATGATCGACCACTACAAGTGTTGGCCGGAGGCTACACCAATTCCGAATATCAGAGCAGAAACCATAGCAGATGCTTTAATCAAAACATGGATGAGCCGATTCGGTGTGCCCAATTCGAAGCAACGTTATTCGATGAACTTTCCAAATCACTTGGATTCCAGCGAGAATGAACAGCAATAATGTGTGTCGCCGAAAAACAGTGGACAAAATCTTTACCGATCATACTACTCGGCTTAAAAACCTCATTCCGAGACGATTTTCAAAGTACGTCAGCCGAACTCCCGCGGATTTAATTCAACCAAGCAGGAACATTCATCAATCCGATTTCGTAAACACAGTTGCGGAATCAATTTAAAGACATTCAACCTTCATCAACATTACGACATTCTAAAGAACAAACCTTCGTATTTAAAGAGCTATCAACTTGCGGCTTTGTGTTGTTAGATGCAGTACCTACTACCTACATACGAGGACGAAACTTCGCAATCTCTAAAAGGAGAGCTGCCAACCGTGTTTTTTTTTCAGCGAACTTCGAGTCATACATGAGAACTTTATTTCGTATCTAAGTCGCTAGAGCCTCGTTAGTTAAAGCTGATGGAAATGCGTACAGAAACCGAGCAATTGGCGCAGTGTTCGAATCCCAACAGGGGGGGTTGCAAAAGGGATTTTTCAACACCTGATTACGATCGGTGCAGAATCCATGGGCCGAACCATCGTCCATACCAGTACAGGCTAGCTGGAGCAATGCAATGCGCAGATGGATTTAAATCGAACCTGTATTCGTGCGTCCTCGATTTGGCTGGTAACGGCGTAAGTTAGGACGTTAAAAATTAACCGCGAAAGAGTTGGAAGAGCTTCGGCCCCAGAAAAGATTGCAGGGTTTAGAAACAAAAAAAAACGCGTACAGAAGAGATTTACATGTAAACTTGGTTTTGACCTATTTCAACCATACCCCTAACCCCCTAAATGACAGCAGCACCTTGATTTGAACTTCTCCTTGGCTAAAATTATTGTACAATTTACTCATTTGGAAAATTAAACAAAAATAAAAACGTTTTACTGCAACATGCATTTTCGTTCGAATAAATTATGTACCTAATTAACAACACACCAAATGAAAACATGTGTGTGCGGTTGTTTTAGTTTTACAAAAGCGAAATGTGTTTTACTTGCTTCACCGAGATCACGTGCCATATCATAATTTCCATTGAAATATGGCGGATACAAAATTACAAATTCATTTATGTATTTATATATTATACACATAAAAAAAAACTAATCATCAATTGGAAAAATAATATAAACGCGGGATTTTATTATGTATAGTTTGAAAATGGCGTGTTATGTTGGCCTTGAAGTAATTTAGATTTTATTCTTCTATTTCAAAAAAAAAAAATTATTTATGATTTTTATGTGTGGCGTTCCTACATAAATTTGTACAGTTATAAATTCGAATATACGAACGAAAGTTTTTCATTTAAACATTGTAGTAGCAAGAATATTAATCAAAATCGATCGATTTATTAAGTACAAGGTCATAATAATCAATAATATCTTATGTACTCATCATCATGTGATCACATCATTTGCGTATTTTGCATAAATATTATGCTAGCACATCGTATTTATTATAAAGTGAGTGATCACGCAGTAATATCGAAAGGAAAAGTAAATTTAAATAAATAAATAAATCATTAATATGTCTGCCCAATGTTTGTTTTATAAATTATCCGTTAAACAACCGTACTATATATTATATATATATATATATATATATATATATATATATATATATATATATATATATATATATATATATATATATATATATATATATATATATATATATATATATATATATATATATAACTGTTCAAGATTAGTTGCAAATTTAAAGATTTTATAAATAATCGATAACAAAATCTTACTTCATTTACATTTATAACTGTGAGCCGGTTGAATAAAATTAATTTACATTGCTAAACATTGAAAACATAATATTTCGCGCACTTCAATGTATGGTCTTGGAGATTTTTCTATAAATTGTTTTAATAAATTTTGCCTTGAATTTGTTTAGTTTGTTATTTTTGTTTATTTCTTACATCCAAAAAAAAAATTTATTTTGGTGATAAGTAATTTATGAAATAAATCTAATCAAAATTATTCAGAGACTAGCATAGCTTTGTTTTTATTTTCTTGGGTCTGATTAAACAAACTCATACGAGGAGGAAACGATTTCATTGCAAAAATGTATGGTCTAAACGCGGTTTATTATTAGTTTAAAATCGGATAGTGCTGAGAAGTTTTAGATCTGCACGCCTGGTATAGGAGAATAAATGTAATATGATAAGGTATGTACAGGCTCAGAGAACAATTACAAACGAATATCAAATTATATCTGAGTGCAAGTTCTAGTCTAGAATTATGCGGGCCCAGACCTTGCTCCTTAATTGAAAAAAAAAATTTGATAATATAAAAAAAGATGTTAGTCACAGAAACAATTAGAAAGGACGGACCAAATTTAATTTAAATTTTAATTAAAATTCTGGAATATGGTGCATATAACTCTATTAACTTCCAATTTAACAATGATCTGTTTAACGGTTATTTCATTTAATTTTCGTGATAAAATTTTTTTTTGAATCACACATTTTTTTTTTTATTATTATTTTTAGAGTGTAGGTGGGTCATTTTACTGTTTTATTTATTTTTAAATTTTAAGTGATAACTAAGTTTAATTTATTACAGCTTAAAGCACATTAGTTTTCTGTGCTTACAGTTTGAAGGAATAAATGACATACAATTTTATAGTAAATTTTTAGATATCAACTTACACTGGAGTTTACTTGGACTAATTATTATTTTAACCAGCTCTGTATTTTATATTGTATATAATAATAATAGTATTTTTTTATTAAATGATTAAGCCAAAAACCTTTTGTACATTAAGGGTCTGTCCCAAACACCGACTTATTTCAGACCTATTGACTTATTTGACGCCATCTTGAATAAGTCGACCAAGCCGTCCCAATTGATTTTGCTGTCTTATTTTGACAGCTCTATTTAAATACAAATATTTGTACAATCTGCTAGTTGAATACTAAAAAAATTAGTGCAAAAATTAATTAAAATGGACAACCAACGAACATTTATATTATTGATTATATAATATTGATACCAAACATGTTTTTTATACGATGTTTACTTGATATCAATAACGGAAAATAAGTCACCTCGCTAGCAGACTTATTCAAATAAGTTTGACAAAATAAATAAGTCGGTGATTGGGACAGACCCTAAGTATTGTAATTAAATATGATGCTTGAACTATCTAAGTCTGGACAAATGCTTTTTACTCTTATGCTGAAAAAAAAGAATTTGATCGAGATAATATTTTAGTAGATATAGCCTCATCCATATCTACTCATACATCTCATGGAATTTTTTCTGGATACAAAACAAAATCTTCTTGTTTTAAGGCATTAGGAGAACTTTGCTCTAAGTGAATTACAGATAAAGTATTAATTTTTTTACTGAATGAAAAAAAGAATATTTTCGAAAGAGGTTTGTAATTTAATTAAAAGAGAGGAGCTATAAAAAAGCCTCCCGAAGATGACTTAATTTCTATATTTTTGGTTTTGGAATATTTTTTCAGATTTTTTTATATATAAGTAAATGCGGGAATACGTTGTGAGTGTTAGGAAATTTAATATTGATGGCATTTTCCATTAAATCGTCGTATTTTTCCCATCTGCTATTATGATAGCAATAAGCAATATAGTGGGATGATGCTCTTATATAACTAACAAATCCGGTTAAGTTAAATGTTTCATTATACACTTTCAATACGGAAGGTATGTTTGAAATGCTGACACTTTCGTTGACTTCGACACTTGTTTCACAATATACAAAATTAAAAATAAATTCCACATGTAACTAAAAATTTATCTAACTTCATAAAAAAACTCGTACTATGCTTTCGTTGCAATTCGAATAAATGCATCGTGCATCGAACAAATTGATGCTGACATACCCAATTTCGACAAATAGCTGCCGCACATGTCTTCGATCATGATCAAATGATCCTGTCGCGTATCTCGTCATTCATTTCAAGCTCACAATTCGATGTTCAGTGCGAACTCGCTGCATAATGTCGTCAGCCATCTCGTCCTTGTATTTGTTCCACAATTCCATTGCGTTTGATGGATGACATATAGTACGACCAAATGTCGTGCTATTGAAGACACAGCAAAAGAAAGTGTACGACGCATTGATGAAGGCAGTTGACGAATGAAATGGTGAAATATTCTTCCTCGATGCTCCCGGTGGAAAGACTTTTTGATTTCATTGCTTTTGGTCACAATTTGCTCATATAGCGTTAGCTGTTGCAAAATCATTATCTTGAACGAGTGCACAACGGCATACAAACGATCATTTAAAGTGTTCAATCGAACGAGAGTAAGAAGCATTTGTCCAGACTTAGATAGTTCAAGCATCATAATTAATTACAATACTTAGGGTTTGTCCCAATCACCGACTTATTTAATTTGTCAGACTTATTTCAATAAGCCTACTAGCGAGGTGACTTATTTTCCGTGTCTTTGTATCAAAAAAACTTATTTGATATCAAGTAAACATCGTATAAAAAACATGTTTGGTATCAATATTATATAATCAATAATATAAATGTTCGTTGGTTGTCCATTTTAATTAATTTTTGCACTAATTTTTTTAGTATTCAACTAGCAGATTGTACAAATATTTGTATTTAAATGGAGATGTCAAAATATGGCATTAAAATCAATTGGGACGGCTTGATCGACTTATTCAAGATGGCACCAAATAAGTCAATAACTCTGAAATAAGTCGGTGATTGGGACAGACCCTTAGTTCTTTTTCATTTTCAGAAAATGGGCTAAAATTAAATTCTATAAATTTTTTTTTTTTTAGAATATTTTCTTTCAATATAGGTATACACCAGTATAATTGATGTTACAATTCATTAAAATTACAAAGCAAAAATATTATAATGAATTCCAAATAAAGTTCTTGTTTCCAAAAACAAAAACTTTATTTGGTCGCGTTAATATGGTGGTTTATCACAAACGATTGCCAATTAGTACTCTACAAAATTTATATTCAAATCCACCTAGGCATTTCTACGATGGTCAGATAATGGCCATCAAACTTCCACCTGAACAATTTTTTTAAATATTAAGTTTGAAAAATCTAAAAAATATTTCTGAGAGACTCTTTGTATAATTGGTTGGTTACAGTCTGATGTTTATCAATAATCACTCGTGGTTACTGTATAACATATCAAATTTAAATTTAGCGAGTCCTATTTATGATTACTAGTTGCTAACCATTAATTGAGTTTGCTTTATAATATTCAAATTTTTTATGAAGAAAAAACTGGGATGGGATGCATTTTAATAATTTAGTTTTTGTTTGTTTGTCTCGCTTCTCGTTTGAATTTAAAATATAAAATCCTGGGATGGAATGAAATAGTATTACCTGATGATTTTTTTTTATTTTCGTGAGATGAAATAGGGATAACTTCACATGCTTCTGCATTCCGTTTTCTGTATTCTGTCATCTCTTATTAGCAACTCCAGTGTGCCACTATTCAACTGTAATCTGCTTAAAAAATTCTCTAATATTTATAAAAATTACATTTGAATTAACCGTTTTATGGTAAATGCGTCATGTAATCGCCGAAAATCTAATTTACATACACTTTATTTGACTCAAAACTTTAAAATTTATACAAATTAGATTTTTAAAATCGATTAAACTTTTTTAAAATTGAATAAACATTACAAATCAATTGAATTAACCTTTTTATGACAAATACGTCATGTTTCTGTTTTTGACATTACTAAACTATTAACAAGATAAATCCGTAGATCAACTGGACAAAATTATTTATTACCATTAGAGAAAATAAGCTATAATTAACACGCCAGCAAAGGGTATCTACATCATTCCACGAAAGTTTTGATTATAGAAGTAATCCCAATTTATTGCTAGTAGGTACGAAAGAAATAATATCACTGTGTGAAAGCTTAAAAATTAAGCTGTGGTTAGTTGACTCTGTCGGGTTCCTAAAAAGGACTCGATTTAGGTTTCAATTCCTTAACTAAAGTCCCAGGAGGCCACAAAGATGAATCCATTGGTTTTGCAAAATCAGAACGGTGCACAGACATTTTAAAAGATGGATTATAGTCCTGTTGAGTATTCCTGAATTTTTTAGTAAAACGATGAATCCTAGTTCCATATAAATTAAACTTGTTTTCCCGAGGTTGTCCCACATTAGCTTTCGAACCTTTACTTTCAGCGGTATCGTATTTCGAGGATGTTTTATTTTCAGTACCCACTGAAAGATCCCATTTGTCAGCAATTACATCGTCCGTGGGATTGCCCATTATGATTAACTTACTGTTACTGATGATTAACTTGCCGGCGCTATAATCTTAATTTCCGGCAATTATCTGGGAATTAAACTCATTATTGAGTTTTGTTGAAATCAGAAAATTCGAAAATGCGACAAAAATAGACCCAAAATCCCAATTAGTTTATTCAAATAAATCCACGGATACAATATGAATCCACGCTACAATGTACTTGATTTGTATATTCATTTAAGGCCAAAAATATAACATTCTTGTTTGAGCAAGCGCTTTTTCATTTCCAAGATGTGATTCCTGCAACCATTTTGCAATTTTCGGTTGTAATTTCGTTGGAATTACGAGACAGTGATTTCTAAACAAGAGCTCGTTTTCAAAATGTAATTCTGACTTGTACTTATGGAACACCCTGCAAAAATCGTTCAACGATCGGTATTCAGGCCACGTACCACTCACATATTCACACACACGTCTGAGATTTTCATCGGATTCCTATATCGGTTTGTAATAATCATAATTGTCCTTTGAGATACGAATAGGTTTTGTGACAGCGTGGATGACCCTAGATCATTCTGTTTTAGACCTGATTCAAGTCCTTCTTTTCATGCATCCGTTTGAAAACAATTGGCGTTTCCGAATTATACCGCTTAAGAACTGGTTCAGACGTTATAATTTTCTTTAAATTTTCAAGCTTAATGTCATGTTTTTTGTCCCACTCAAACGGAACATCTTTTCTAGATAATAGCCTCAATGCGGCCGTTAGCTTAGATAGAGTCGTAATAAACGTTGTCAAATACTTGAACAATCCCAGCAATCGCCTCACACTGCTTATAAAGCTGGTTTCATCATGTTTAATATCGCTTTGATAAGCTTTTTTTGCCGGTCTAGTTTTTCCGATATAATGTGGCCCATGACCTCTGATTTGCAATACTGATTTTTTCCCTTCCAAATTTAAGACATGATGGCCGAACCATCGTCCATATCAGTATAGGCTCGCATGGAGCAATGCATTGCGCAGATTTAAAAAAACGCGAACCTGTATTCCTGCGTCCTCGATTTGGCTCTCGTTAGCGTAGAGTAGAACGTTAAAATAACCGCGAAAGAGTTGGGTGAGCTTCGGCCCCAGAAAAGATTGTAGGGATTAAAAATAAAAATAAAAATACAAAAATAAAAATATAAATAAAATATAAAAATAAATTGACATTGTTCAAGCGTTCAAGCAGCGCTCAAGAACAGTATTCCATCATGGAACCAGGATTCTATCATGTTCTGCCATATCAGTGGCGGCTATTCCAATGTCATCAACGTAAACAAAAACACCTGGTATATCACTAAATATCTGAACCATTTTTTTTTTTTTTTTAATTTTGGTGAAACACTTAATCTGACTGCCAATTTTTTGAATTTAGAGCGACTAAAAGGCATAATGAATGTTGTCAACTCAGCGCTACTTTCATAGAAGGAGAAATGATTTCATCATGCGCCATCTCTTCAAGTTTTGGCTTGAGATTTTTAACTATCGAATCCGGGAAACGCTTTTTATAATGAACAACCGGTTTGGTTTTCATTTCCTTAATAATTTTTAATGGAATGCAATTAACACCTGCTTCTGTATAGACTTTAGATTTGACTAAGGTATTCCCCATTCGGTAAGCCTTGATCCATCCGATGATTTACCTGATGATATATCAGCCCCACTAAGATTGCTGACGCTTGTCTTTTGTCGCTGTCATATTTGATACGCTTCACATCCGGCGAAAATGCTCTTTCTTCCCACATTGGCCCGTAAAATTCCTTGCTGGACACTTTCCTTTATGCTCTGGCTTCCACTCACCATCGCAGTTAAAACAAAACCTTTTGGTATTTGTGTGACCAGCATTCACTAACTCGATGTCTGTGATTTCCGATTTCACCAACGTTGCAATCGACGTTTTTGATGCCAAAATTTCTTTGGTGACATTTGCCTATTCGAACATTTTGCAAATTTCAATCACACGCTCCAGCGTTTTTTTAAGTCAGTCGAGCAACTTCAACTGGAGTTTTTTGTCGTAAACTCCCGTGATAATGCGATCACGCAAAATTCAACTTTCATATGATGCACTGCAATTACAGTCATTTTCACAACACTCAATTTGTGTGTGAAGTTCCGTTATAAATTCATTAAATGGTTGAATGGTTCCATCGTCACATTCTTTTGCGGTAAAGAATGTGCATGAAATGCTTTCAACACTTCATCCAGTGTTCGTTGCTTAGTTACCGTTTTTTCTGCGACTGATCCGGTTGCTGGTATGACTTTAGTTACAGTGACTGTATCAAGCAATGCATCCTAAAATTCGCCATTTGGAAACAATGTGTTGTAAATGTTGGCACCATTTGTTCCAATCAGCCAAAGAAAAATTGCGTTGGTTCCTTTTCGTTGGTTTTGTCTTTGGCGATCATGTACCCCAAAAAATCACGTTTCCAGTTCTTCCAATCAGTCGACAAATTTGAATAATCTAGTTCTTTAGATCTTTTCGTGCGTCTGACATGTTGATGAATTTACGGCGTTGTGCTGCCTTTCATTCTGCATGAATGGCTGCAGTTAGGGTTTTGTATAAAAACGGCTTTCCTGCACCACCAGCTTCAGATAGAAAGAAGCATCCCTGATTTTTACTACCATAAACTAAAAAAATAAAATTGTGTCGAAAGCATTATTTTGCTTTTTATTGAGGAGTGAAGTAAGTGGTTTCAAACTGCATGAGATTATGTTCCGGAGTCGTGTTTGCATACCTTGCACGATCTCGTTGTTGCTTCCAGTTTGGGGTCCTTATGTTTAACGCTTGTTATTGTTATGGAGTCATGCGTTTATATCTTTCAAGTTCGCGTTGCCATTTTTGTTCCAGCTGCTACGTTGTCATTATGTACACTCCCATAAATATAAATATATATATATATATATATATATATATATATATATATATATATATATATATATATCAGTGTTGCGAAACCTTACGTGTACCGGTATAACGGATTTTTTCAAGTAACGTTAACAATACCAATATCTAAATTTTTTAAACCGTGTTTACCGGTATTTTTACCATAATGAAAAATAATTATTTAGGTATCGTTACCTTGTGGTCAATTATGAATTCGAATTCTAAAATCATTAACTATGACGAAGAAAAAATTTAAATTTTTAAATAATCAATAATATTGACACTAAAATATCTATTCAATACACATAAATGTGAACTAAACGCATCCATTTTATGTTATATATATTATCAATATTAAGCTTGGTTCATAACATCGGAAATAATTACCGAACTCCCGAAATCCCGTGCTCAAACCAATCAAGACGCAGGATATGATAAAGACTCCGCCTTTTATTTCCATACTCGAGTTGAAAGAAATTAAAATTTATACGAAATGAGCACGGGAGTTCGGGAGTTCGGAAATTATTTCCGATGTTGTGAACTAAGCTTAAATGTTGGCAGCACTGTGTTGTATGTACATTTTATTCTTAATACAAATTCTTTCTTATAACACCCTGTCAAATTGTACCGTTGAATTATTTTATATTTTTTGGTTGGAAAAATAAATATAATAATTCAAATCTCATTTAATTTAAACAATTAATAAATTTAAATAAATTGAGCGTTTTGCAAAAAGTGACATTTCAAATTGATCTTGGTTTTGCGCATAGCGAATTTATTTCATTTATGAGGTGAATCATACGATAATTAGGAAGATTTTTAATTTATTTGTTATTATTTAAGTTCTCTTATCTTGTATAATTTATAGTTTTACGACAGAACTATAACAGATGAACATCTTGTACGAACCAAATGTGCACAACTAAATTCATACTACGCAAATTAATGCAACCAAAATCTAATCAAACAAAAAATATATGTACATATGACAACGAATATTTTCGTCCTTTTCTATTTTCTTGCAGACGATTAATTTATTTTATAAAAATGCACTACAAAATCATAATCATAGTGGCCATAGTGACGATCAGAATCACAGTGATGTGTCCGTCAAAACTATAAAATATCATAATTAAATTCCAAACTAAAAGTTAGGATGCATTTCTTAAAATGAGATCACATCCCACTACACTTAAAGTCGAAGATAGAATTTTGATTTGCTTCAGATTAATTTGGAGATCATCGGTGCTGGATTGATACTAAAAAATAATATTTATAAAAGGATTTAGCCCAACAAATTTTTGTGTACAAAATCTACTCAGAGAGTAGACCCTTGTCAAAATGTTTGAAAAATAAAGATATAATTCCTTTTGTAACACTTAGGAATGTACATATTATACTGGAAATAGAAAATTAGCGAACCAAAACGAAATAATATAACTTATCAATGAAATAATACATAAAAAAAAATGATGATGGCCAAGCTAAACATTGAAACAAAGATTTTAATTAAAGATTTTTATGTTTGGAAACAACAAAAATGTAAATTCTAACCAAAACCAGGATTTTATCTAATCCGATCAGTAAATTAGATACATACTTCCAATGTTATTTATATATTGTTAACCTTTATATAATATTGGAACTAACGTGCGCACACAGGTACCCAATAAACATTAAAAAACGAAAACTTAAAGTAAACTTGTTTTGTTTCTTTCAACCGTTAATTTTTTTTTTTTTTTGAATAAATTAAGATGTCCTTGTAAATTAAAATACAATTCGAAGTGATCAAGTTGAGATCATAATGAAGTGATAATTAAAGATTTTTTTATTGAATATCAATTTATGCTTATAGGTATTTTATCGTTAAATTTGATCTACTTTTAAATTTGACCGATATTTAAAATTTAGTTTGTAGTATCAATGCCAGTAAAATGTGAATTAAATGGAATATAAATTCCTCGTGGGACTTATGGTTTTTGATCCGTTAGGCTGGTTGACACTAATAATAATTGTAGCATGATGCAAGAACTTTGGTTGGCAGATCTCTATTGAGATAAGGAACTCATATATAAACAAAATGTCAGGAATTTAAAAATACATGGTCACTTCTAAAAAAATATCTATTCATCGTTGGATCTAATAAAACACAGTTGCATGCGGATCATACAACTTCAATACTTCAAATCTACAATCGAAAAACGAAAGTCAAACATATCCAACACAAGGACAATACCATCACGTGAGATCAACTGACAATCCAGCATCTTGTGCATCAAGAGGTATCGGTACAAATGAACTAAAAAATAATCATTTTGGTAGACGAGTTCAAATTAGGTACAACTTTCATCCGAACACTGGCCGCAACAAACTACTGCTCAAAGTGAAACCAATTGGGATTTTTAAATTTAAACAAAAGAATTCGCATTGTTGGTCCTGCCGTCGATTTATAAATAAATGTTAAAAAAAACTGGAAACTGGAACATCAATTTTATTATCTGCCAAAGATCTAAATGAATCCTTTAGAATCCTTTAGAAAAATCCATCACTTCATACTTTAACAATTAATTCATACTTTAACAAAACACCGACTATAATGGCAAACTTACCCAAAGAACCGAGTCACGCCATTACGTCCATTTACCAACACAGAAGTAGACTACGTTGGGCCCATCTCAGTAAGGACGTGAGAATAAGTCATACAAGCGATATATTCGTATGCTTTGCTACGAAGGCAGCACATATAAAGATTGCTTTTAAGAAATGTATCTGACAAAGAGGCCTATGCTAACAGATTTACAGCTATAATAGGTCTTAGTTCATGTCCCATTAGTAGGCCAAAGGGTAAACCCCGTCCACCATGGTGGTCGAAGAAACAACAAGTAATGGACTTAAAATGCAAGCGGCTCTTTAAAACCGCGAGGAGAACAAAAACTGATATGGACTGGGACTCCTATAAGGAGGTCCTCAAAGCATATCAATATGAACTAAGCAGTGCCAAAAGCAATTTCTGGAGACTCTTTTGTGATAAAATACAGGAATCCTCTGAGGCAGCTAGGCTAAGTAAGATATTATCCACTTGTCCTGTCATTCCAAGTTATCTCCAACGACCGGATGGACAATGGACTACATCAAGTACGGAAACCTTGGAGCTTCTTCTAGAAACTTATTTTCCGGGATGTTTCAATTCTCCTCCTATTTTGCCAAAAGCAAATAAGGCTACTGGCTTCGCGGGGAAAATTGTCAATAGGAGAACTATCTTGTTGGCAGTAACCAGTTTCAAGCCCATCAAGCCTGCAGGTCTGGATGGCATTATTCCTGGTGATACTCAGAAAACCACTGACTTAACTGTTCTCTGGCTTGAGGAGATTTTCAAAAGTAGCCTCGAACTAAGTCACATTCCAAAGAAATGGACTGAATTAAATGTAATTTTTATACCAAAGGCGGGAAAACGCTCTCATTGCAATCCCAAAGACCTTCGGCCTATTAGCTTATCTTCTTATTTCTAGAAAATTCTAGAAAGACAGATAGAGGTTTACTTCAAAAGCTCAATCGAGTCTGCAAAGCTGTCAGCGTCTCGGCATGCATATAGTAAGGGAAAATCGGTGGAAACTGCTCTCCAGCCCCTCTATATGTCGTATAGAGAACTCCCTCGAATATAAGGAAATTACTTTGGTGACTTTTTGTGATATTGAGGGTGCCTTTAATGATGTCAAACCAGAGGGTTATCACGAGTATGGAGTTACAGTTTGGTGGCCCGTCTTAAATACAGTGGCGAACCAAAAGTTGCTGATGGAAGTGCAAAGAACTGCTACCTTGGGTATTAGTAGCGCACTTAGAAGCACTTCTACTCAAGCACTGGAAATTATCTTTCATCGCATCCCTCTGGATATCCTGGCTTAGCAAGTGGCTGCTAGTACAGCCATAAGGCTTAAATCAATTTCTATGTGCTCCTGTAACATTATGGGACACTTATATATTCTAACGAACAAAGAAATCCCTAAATCTATCGACTACACCATCTCGACATCATACCTCAAAGTTAAATTTATAACTGATATTCCTTCCAGAGAGGACTGGGTGAATGGAAGTTTTAAAGTCAGGATATATTAACTTTTTTACAGATGGCTCGAAAATTGATGGAAAGGTCGGCGGAGGGGTTTTATGCGAAGAACTAAATGTAAATCTCTCTTTCCGCCTCCCTGATCATTGCAGTATTTCTCAGGCAGAGCTTATAGCAATCTAGGAAGCCATGGACTGGATAAAATATCATGTAATATCTATAAGAGATACTGGCATTTTTACTCAGGCTGCTATTAAAGTTTTACAATTAGGCTTTATCACTTCGAAAGTAGCCCGAACTCGCGCGAGACGGTATTACTATTACTCCTTAAAGAAGAAGCTCGTAAAATTACAAACAATAAATGGGCAAATTGCACCTCATGTGCAATTACTAGGCAGATTTGGCCTAATTTGGACTTAAAAAGGTTTAATCAACTAATATCTATGCAACGGCATAATATTAGCATGGTTGTGGGTGTCATTACTGGACACTGTCTTATTAGAAATCATGTCAGTAGACGTGGTGCTTTCTTTTATGATTATTGTCGAAGCTGGAGCGACGAAGAGAAAGAAACAATACTTCATTTGTTAGGCACCTGTCCTAATCTGTCTCAAAACAGACTTAAGTTTTTGGGAGCTCACCTCCTGTGCGATCTAACGGATCTCAGTAAATTGAGCGTTAGAAGTATATACTGCTTCGTGAGAAGCTCAAATTGGTTACATTAGGGTAGTGCGGAGAAGCAATTACTGTGGTAAGGCTACGGACCATATGTGTCTATGCCTCGCCCTTTTGTTAGGCGGCTACCTAAAACTAACTAACTATAATAGTTCTTCCTTTGTAGGAGCCAAAACACAGCTGAATAAGGAAAAATACGCTTCTCTGCAACAAACAAACTCTGAATTTTAACGCATACTATGCGACATTGGAGTCGAACGAAAGTTTATACAACCATCTTCCCCACATTTTGGAAAACCCTGTGAAGCAACCGTTACGTCATATTTTACGCCGTCAAAATTTCACCGCTCAAAAGAATTTCATCTGATCCAAATTTGTTAATATACTAACACCTGGACAATTTTTAGTTAAGAAATTTCTGGAAAAATTGGTCAACTGGACACAGAAATAAATGGACTTGCAAACAACCATAATTAAAGGTAGATGACCTAATTTTAATGACAATAACCTGCTAGCATCCACCATTATAAAACTAAGTGCTGTTCCTCTAGAGTCTAACAAAAGGAAACAAAATTGGGAACTAAAAGAACCATAAATTGAGTCTAGTAAAAATCGTACATGCGCGTTATCACCAATTTCAAAGTGCAACCATTTTTCTACTAAGCTTTTAGTTACTATGGCAACAGTTATTAATTCAGTATCATCTACAAATCACACACTCTACAATATCACCAAGTTTATTCATCAAGCGAGTCTTTATTTAGAGAATACAGGAAGTCTCAGATTTGCCAACCAACAATGGAGGACCGCCCAACATATTACTCTGATTTATCACAATACAGAATGTTAGTGGTAAGCCTAGCTTGGCATGGAGACATCTGTAGAAAAACGTGAACATGTAGGAAGGTATAGAGTATATAGGAAACATTAATCAGGCAACATGAACCGTACGAACTGAACCTAACTGACAGCAGCAAAGCACAAGCCCTGGATTACGCAATTGTATACCAAAGAGCAAGAAGCGTTTGAAAAACAAAAGAAGGAATACAAAAAATTATGGAATAAATTGGCAAATAGGGAAAGAGACCGGTTAGAGGCTAGGATACAGCAGATTTGGATTGAAGGAGGTTGAGGTAAGTAGAAGTATAATTAAAGAATTAAAGACGAAATCATGGAAATTGGAAGAAGAAAATTATGAGTTAAAAGTTATGCTGATAGAATGGAATGCATAGAAAGAAGGTAAAAATCGAGCAGCGATTCTGGCGACTGCAGAAGAGAGAAGAACAATGAAAATACAATAAGAGACTTGGCAAGCAAGCTACCTAAATTCAACTCGTAAAGCAATTGGTGAATGATGGTGCAGGACTGGATAGGAGCACTTGAAGATCTAATGGAAACATACGAAATGTACGAAAAAACGGTATTGGCAATGATAAGATTGAGATAGCAGGGAAGCGCTTTGAAATGTTGTGATGAGCAACAGGAGGAATCGTGAAGCCAACAATGTGGGACATAGTGATGGACGTGATTGGAGGCGTGAGGAAGAGTCAATAGTCATTAGTAAATTACTTCTTGGAAGTGGAATGCATAGTACTGGGAAAGATACCACAATTGGGAATAAATCCAGGGACGGTCAAAACAAGAAATGAGCCGTGGAAAAGGCTGAGCTACGTTCAAGTGCTATATATGCCGAGCTACGTTTAAGTGCTATGTATGTGGAAATGTAGGTTATTTGGTGAGAAACTGCAAAAAGGGCCACACGCAATCATAGTGTCGAGTAACAGAACGAATTCAAGAATTTGATCAATTGATAGACGAACCAGCTGAGGTAGAAACAGAGAAAAATTTTTTTGATTTTCAAAGGATTATTAGATACTGGAATTGTGGAAAGTCAAAACCAACAAATTAGGAAAGGGAAATATATTGGAAAAATGGAGGGATAAACGGGAATTTAGGGGAATAAATGGATATAAACTTAAGATAAACTTAAGAAACCAAGTAGAAGCTAGAGCATTTATAGGAGGAAATAAATAATTTGTTGGTGGTACCAGATGTAATAATGGCGAATGATCTTATATTGGGACGGGATTTTCTAAACTGTAAAATGGGTGAGACATGTTGAGTTAAAGAAAAAAAATCAGAAATAGTACAAATAAAAAAGATGGGTAAAGGGACAAAAGTGAAATTTAAGGACGAGGAAGAAAAGAAACAGCTAGATATTTCTAAGATAGAAGTGCTCAGAACTAGACATTTTAAAACTGGAAATTTCAAAATAGGATTTGACAAAACGAGATAAGGTACAAAACTGGTTATTTCAATACGAGATAAGGTACAAAACGAGATATGGTACAAAACTAGATATTTTAAGACAGGATATTTTGACATGTGATTTAAACTTAAAATGTTTTTTGGAAAAGTTCTGGAATATGGCCAGTAAGGAAGGAACTCGGCGAATTCTTAACCGATTATGATTAAATTCGATATGTAAGATGAAAATGGGATTTTAAAATGATTGTTTGGGAAAGTTCTGTAATATGGCTAGTTAGGAAGAAACTCGGTGAGTTCTTAACCGATTATTATAAAATTCGATTTGTAAGATGAAAATGTGATTTTAAAATGATATTTTGGGAAAGTTCTGGAATATGGCTAATTAGGGAGGAATTCGGCGAGTTCTTAACCGATTTTGATGAAATTCGATATGTAGGAAGAAAATGGGATTTTAATATTATTGTTTGGGAAAGTTCTGGAATGTGGCCAGTTAGGAAGGAACTCGGTGAGTTCTTAACCGATTATGATGAAATTCGATTTGTAGGTTGGGAATTGTAGGTTGTCCTACATATAGAATTTCATCATAATTAGTTAAGAACTCACCGAGTTCCTCCCTAATTGGCCATATTCTAAAACTTTCCCAAAAAATCATATTAAAATCCCATTTTCATCCTATGTATCGAATTTCATCATAATCGGTTAAGAACTCGCCGAGTTCCTTCCTAACTGGCTATATTCCAGAACTTTCCTAAAAATCATTTTAAGTTTAAATCACATGTCAAAATATCCTGTTTTGAAATATCCAGTTTTGTACCATATGTCGTTTTGTACCTTATCTCGTTTTGAAATATCCAGTTTTGAATTATCCAGTTTTGTACCATATCTCGTTTTGTACCTTATCTCGTTTACCGGTACCCGATAGAAGTAGAAGAGGAAGGTGATGAGTGGGATTTAAAAGTTGGAGATGATTAAGCAACTCGAATAAAGAAGAAGGAAAAAGAGGGTTTTTGTAAGGAATTACGTAACGGGAAATGTGTAGTAAGGTAGGGGCGTAAGTGAGGTACAAAGTGAAAATTAGATTAAAGGAGAATAAGGTAGTGTATTCGAAACCTAGGCGAATGAGCATGATGGAAAAAGAAATGTGAAGGAATTACTAAGGGGTGGAGAGTAATTAGGAGAATTGAGTCAGAGTTTTCCAGTAGGATAGCGATGGTAAACATATATATATATATATATATATATATATATATATATATATATATATATATATATATATATATATATATATATATATGAAAGGGTGCCGGTACCTTTTGATACAGTTCTTATAGATGCGTTTACGAAATATATTAGATTATTTCCGGCGCTATCAACAGGTACAAGGGAAGCGATAAAGGCAATGGAAAAGCATAGTAGGGCATATGGGTATCCCAGAAGAGTTGCTTTGTTAGGAGTACAGGTTTTTTCTCAGATGATTTTAAGAAGTAGAGAAAAAAAAATGTGGTAAAAGATGTAGAAGTAGCTGTAGCATGTCCCAGAGCAAATATGCAGGTAGAAAGATTCAATAGGACATAATGGTACCAATATTAGCAAAGTTATAGTGGATAAGGAGGAAGAAGACTGGTGTTAATTATTAAATAGGTAGAATTTCTGGTAAACAATATGATGAGTAGTACGATGGGAAGCATTTATCACTGGTAGTTCAGAGATTTGGGGAAAAATTCGAGGCAGAGGAGTAGATGGACTTTCGAGGCAAAGCATAGATTAAATACGAGACAGAGTTATAATAAAGAGTTTTATGATAAGGCAGATGTTAAGGAAAGAAAATTAAGAAATAGGTATATAGGTATAAAGACATGTAGGTAGATAAGGGTACGTAGGGAAAATTGTTTAGATAACACGAACTGCACTTGCTATTAAGGGCAACGTTGTAAAAGGTTCAATGACACCACCACACGGAACTAATCGTGTTCCTAATAAAAAAATGTTGGTAATATAGAACGCACTCTAAAAAATTCTAAAAAAATGATTTGTTACACTACATGAACGATACACTATACAATTTACTATTTTGCGGATATGTCGAATTAGTATACTACCAGTTTTTAACACACAATGCTGGGCCAAATTAGGTATCCCTTTTTTGCCTACTAATCTCGTACGAACCTTTGAACTATCCTTTCTTGTAATCGAGCATGCAGTAAGTGGTACGCAAGTGATGATATCCGTGCTTACTAAATGATAACTTTAACACATAGAATTAAGTCGATCTAGCTAGCAATCTAAATTCTAAATATTTTGTATCCAGGTTTTTCCTCTCACTCTATTTGACTTTTCTAGTAGCTGAAAAAGTCCGTAAATCATCAGTGTTATGCGGCCATAAGCAAACTTAAGCACAAATATTTACATCAAATATTTTATTTTGATTTTGATTTACGGTAATGATCATTTCGCTAAGATAAAATTGTATACCATTACCTAATCCGCATATACACATCTTGTCAATATTATTTACAAGTTAAATTATCGTAATTATTATAATGTTAGCATGTTTGTGTACTTACAACTTACATCATAATTTTAGGTGTACTATTGACCGAAAAAACAAGATTTTGTCAAGAAATATTTCATTGCATAGCTTGTTAGCTGCTATGACAAGCGAACAAGGTAATTTAACAAAAAAAAATGTCGTATAGATGAACTGTGTGCCTTTCATTATGACATTTCTTCACCGTTCATTTTTTCGTATTACATGTATACCATATACACGAAATTGATTATATAATACAACAATAAATTATCATAATCTTGACCTTATCAAAATTTAATTTCCCCAAAAAACACTTTTAACGTTAAGACAACCATCAATTTATTAATTTATTTACGTTTTGTTTTTAGAAAACTTAAAGTTTTCATAATCACTGTATTGTAATATACTTTCATAATACGATGGGTGATCAATATGTTCGTGACAATCTAAATTTGTTAGTGATCAAATATACTTTAAGCTCATAGCTTTTTGGATTTACTATGCTGGAAATTGAGTGAAGACATTTGCGTTGCTAATGTTGCTTGAATATATTGAACCACTCTCTTACATCTTAAATAACATAACACACGATACGATTATATAATCATTAAAGATCATTATCGTTTCTAGTTGTATATGAATATTTTTCGTATTTCAATTTAAATTTGTTTAAATCTTAAAATCGATTAAAGTATGTGATATATAGAGATCAGTTATTGTGGTGAGATTGGATTGTAACTTATGTATTGCTTAGATGATAATTTAGAATGTAAAAGCATAATTATGCGCCATTTTTAATTTCATGTGTATTATATATACGAATGTTATATAGTAAGTACTTAATAATTTAATCAAATATAATTTGACTTGTAATGACATAATCATAACAATCTGGCTCCACCGGATTTTATCCTCTTCCAGGATCTATAATCATATCTAATACGAAGCTTTGTTTTCGTATTATCATAGTCAAATAGTAGAAGCTAAGTCTTTCTTTTCTCCGATGTTATCTCGTCAGGAACAAACCATAAGTAAACTCATAACCGACCGATGGATTGAGTCATAGATTTGCTGGAAATATTTAATCATCCTCAGTATAAATCTTTACTAGTGACCATTCTCTTCGGTACTACATGTAAGACAGTAATTAAAACGCTGTAAAAAAAAAGACCTATGCCGCCATAATGTTTGTATTTGGGATAGGGCATAAATCTGACACTTTATTAATCGAATAATGTCGCTTGGGGCCCGAGAAGAAATCCAACACCAAGATTATGCCGATGTCATCTTCACTGTAAAACAACGTATACTATTATATTATTATATTATATAATAGTATACGTGGATAATACAATAATATATCACTGTATATATAGTATATCACTGGCTGGATAATATAATAATATAATAATATAATAATATAATAATATAATAATATAATAATATAATAATATAATAATATAATAATATAATAATATAATAATATAATAATATAATAATATAATAATATAATAATATAATAATATAATAATATAATAATATAATAATATAATAATATAATAATATAATAATATAATAATATAATAATATAATAATATAATAATATAATAATATAATAATATAATAATATAATAATATAATAATATAATAATATAATAATATAATAATATAATAATATAATAATATAATAATATAATAATATAATAATATAATAATATAATAATATAATAATATAATAATATAATAATATAATAATATAATAATATAATAATATAATAATATAATAATATAATAATATAATAATATAATAATATAATAATATAATAATATAATAATATAATAATATAATAATATAATAATATAATAATATAATAATATAATAATATAATAATATAATAATATAATAATATAATAATATAATAATATAATAATATAATAATATAATAATATAATAATATAATAATATAATAATATAATAATATAATAATATAATAATATAATAATATAATAATATAATAATATAATAATATAATAATATAATAATATAATAATATAATAATATAATAATATAATAATATAATAATATAATAATATAATAATATAATAATATAATAATATAATAATATAATAATATAATAATATAATAATATAATAATATAATAATATAATAATATAATAATATAATAATATAATAATATAATAATATAATAATATAATAATATAATAATATAATAATATAATAATATAATAATATAATAATATAATAATATAATAATATAATAATATAATAATATAATAATATAATAATATAATAATATAATAATATAATAATATAATAATATAATAATATAATAATATAATAATATAATAATATAATAATATAATAATATAATAATATAATAATATAATAATATAATAATATAATAATATAATAATATAATAATATAATAATATAATAATATAATAATATAATAATATAATAATATAATAATATAATAATATAATAATATAATAATATAATAATATAATAATATAATAATATAATAATATAATAATATAATAATATAATAATATAATAATATAATAATATAATAATATAATAATATAATAATATAATAATATAATAATATAATAATATAATAATATAATAATATAATAATATAATAATATAATAATATAATAATATAATAATATAATAATATAATAATATAATAATATAATAATATAATAATATAATAATATAATAATATAATAATATAATAATATAATAATATAATAATATAATAATATAATAATATAATAATATAATAATATAATAATATAATAATATAATAATATAATAATATAATAATATAATAATATAATAATATAATAATATAATAATATAATAATATAATAATATAATAATATAATAATATAATAATATAATAATATAATAATATAATAATATAATAATATAATAATATAATAATATAATAATATAATAATATAATAATATAATAATATAATAATATAATAATATAATAATATAATAATATAATAATATAATAATATAATAATATAATAATATAATAATATAATAATATAATAATATAATAATATAATAATATAATAATATAATAATATAATAATATAATAATATAATAATATAATAATATAATAATATAATAATATAATAATATAATAATATAATAATATAATAATATAATAATATAATAATATAATAATATAATAATATAATAATATAATAATATAATAATATAATAATATAATAATATAATAATATAATAATATAATAATATAATAATATAATAATATAATAATATAATAATATAATAATATAATAATATAATAATATAATAATATAATAATATAATAATATAATAATATAATAATATAATAATATAATAATATAATAATATAATAATATAATAATATAATAATATAATAATATAATAATATAATAATATAATAATATAATAATATAATAATATAATAATATAATAATATAATAATATAATAATATAATAATATAATAATATAATAATATAATAATATAATAATATAATAATATAATAATATAATAATATAATAATATAATAATATAATAATATAATAATATAATAATATAATAATATAATAATATAATAATATAATAATATAATAATATAATAATATAATAATATAATAATATAATAATATAATAATATAATAATATAATAATATAATAATATAATAATATAATAATATAATAATATAATAATATAATAATATAATAATATAATAATATAATAATATAATAATATAATAATATAATAATATAATAATATAATAATATAATAATATAATAATATAATAATATAATAATATAATAATATAATAATATAATAATATAATAATATAATAATATAATAATATAATAATATAATAATATAATAATATAATAATATAATAATATAATAATATAATAATATAATAATATAATAATATAATAATATAATAATATAATAATATAATAATATAATAATATAATAATATAATAATATAATAATATAATAATATAATAATATAATAATATAATAATATAATAATATAATAATATAATAATATAATAATATAATAATATAATAATATAATAATATAATAATATAATAATATAATAATATAATAATATAATAATATAATAATATAATAATATAATAATATAATAATATAATAATATAATAATATAATAATATAATAATATAATAATATAATAATATAATAATATAATAATATAATAATATAATAATATAATAATATAATAATATAATAATATAATAATATAATAATATAATAATATAATAATATAATAATATAATAATATAATAATATAATAATATAATAATATAATAATATAATAATATAATAATATAATAATATAATAATATAATAATATAATAATATAATAATATAACAATATAATAATATAATAATATAATAATATAATAATATTCATAAAATTCTAGAATGTATTTATTACACAAAAAAAAATGTTTTAACACTAAAATCAAAAGAAACAACCGTTAAACTAACAAAATATTTTTCAGATTTTAATGATTACTATGTAAGAGATTTTTGCAATATGCAGATTGATCAAGTTCTCCTTTTAAGCACACTGAATCTCGTAAAAACCTAAATTATTCTCTCTAAGTCAGGAAATTAGTTAGAAAGAAGCGAATGGCAAAAATAGCAAAGTACACGAGATCCAGCCTAGAAAAAAATCCTCTATTTTCATGGCAGTAAGCTAAACCAACGCAAAAGATAAATAAAGAATGAGACTTTCACTAACTTTTTAAGTAGTCTCGTTCGACATAAAGACACTGATTAAAAAGCTACTTTATTTGAGGATCACCTGGAAGAAACCGTTTAAACATTACCTGATGGAAACATAAAAACTTTCAGCTAAATGGCTGACCATTACTTACAACCTGTAACATTATGAGTATGAAAAGATGAGATCAAGTGTCATGATGTAAACAATTAGCAAAAGTTTAAAAATATGTAGTTTAAATAATTAACGCAACCTTTAGACTAAAGTATGTCCCACATCAAGGAAAAGTTGCAAAAGTAATTATACCAGGCACATCAGCAAACGATAAAAAATCGTATAAACCGATTTCACAATTTTTGGCATCAAGAGCTTGAATATGAATTGCACCGTCTGAATTAAAGAAAATATTACCAGATATGCCACAATATATAGAGTATTGGTTCGTTATTGTACATCATGTACACTAGAGATTTGGCTTATATAGAAAGTGGAAGCACAGCCACATTTGCAGATGTGTATCTCGTCTCGTTAAGACGAACTGAAAAGAAACTGAAGGGTTGCAATCTGAAATTGACTGCTGTATCACTGCTCCGATTGCGTAATCCCATTACTATTTTTCTTGTAATCTATCAAAAATCCATTGAGTAGCATTTGATTTGCAGCAGCGCTGGGTATGAAACGTCTGTAATAGATGATCATACCTAAAAAACGTTTGAGATTACCGACCGTTGCAGGACGTTTGAAGAAGGTAAGATGCCTTGTTCATTAATTTGGTCTCATATGAAAGTTATTTCAGATGCTGCGATGACAGACTATTCTGAATTAATGACCAGAGAATTTTTAAAAAACAATTTCGAGATTTTATAAATGGTCTTCAAGAGATTTAGATGTCAAAATAAAAAAAAAAATTTGTCCTAATAAGACAGAATGCATCAATCTCTGAAAATATTGTGCTGCATTTCTAAGGTCAAATGCCAGCTTAGTAAATTCGAATAAGCCAAATGGAGTAGATATGGCTGTTTTTGGAATATCTAATGCCAAAAAGATTGTAATAATTCCGTTAATTTTAATACTATGTCGTTGCTTGTAATCAAGTATATTTATTGCAGTTGATTACGGAACCATCGTTCGTTGTACTCGTTGATATTAATTTCCGTTGGTTATAATACTGCCGTTAGTTATTGCCGTTGCGTTAGTATACAAAGGTAATTATGTGATATTCCTTTGGGAATCACGTCGGGGTCTCCAGTGTGTGGGTCATAGGCGATAATAAAATATTTTAATTGTGTAATAAATTAAATAATTTTAAAAATTTTGAAATTTTTATAATCAACATATTTTATAAAATATATTTATTAACATTAACTGTATTGTTTGAACATATAATTTCGACCAGTTAAAAAACATACCTTCTTTACATTCGCCTGCCCATATTCATGCACCGGTCCTCCTCAAAATGGCAATGGACATCACTACATCACAACCGTAGTTATCCTCCTCGAAATAATGGTCTTAACTATTGGAGTAAATGGCACCTTATAAGAATGTCAATTTAAAAGAACTTCGCCTTTAGCTTTTATAGGTGAATACCTAAGATTCTAAATATAAACGGCCTTCTACTTTAAAATACACTAATGACAATGATTTTAAGATGACCCACTAAAGAGTAAAGACCATAATATATAAATACCGGCACATTTCAACCACCCATGTGCACGCTCAATCAAGATTCATCGGTTTGATTCATTTCACTTCAATTCGCACAACACATTGGAATTATTATATCATTCTAAAATTATTTTGACCCCAAACAATGTATACGTTCGTGTGTGTGTATAAATGTATAAATTTTCCCTCGTTTAAATTTTATTTATCAATAGAAGAATGAGATACAAATTTATTTTTTAATTCAATAAAATAAAAAATTTAATAAACATATATAAATAAATGAAAACAAATCAATTTTCACGCAAACATAACCAAAAAATTTGAATGTAAAATTACCACCACTTTACAAAATACAATAATGTATTGTGTCAATGTATTTTTGTTTTTAAAATCTATTAAAATAAATTCATTGTTGTCACAAAACTAAAATTTGCTCTTTCATAATTACTTTATTACATTTTATTATTTTTAATTTATTTTTAATTTTAGTTTATTTTCTGTTTGATTCAAAAAAAAAAAAAAACAAAACAAAAAAAAGCAGTACAACAACAAACCAAAATAATTATAATTAGCTCTTTAACGAAAAATGAAAAATTTAGAAAGAGACGGCTATCGAATTTATACTTACATTTGTTGTAAGAAGAAATGAGATAGTTAATTTTTAAATCTGGGTTTTATTAGTCAGCTGATATCGAAACAAGGTTTCGGGGATTTCAAACACTTTTTTATATTTGAATTTTTGCGTTGTTAATTTTACGTGTACAATGATTTTTAAATTACATTTGCTGCTGCGTAAATTTTAGATGTTTTTAATAAAATAAAAGAGGACCTGAATATTACAGTATTGTATCGAGTTATTAAAGCGTTGTTAAAAACTTACAAAACGAACGAATAAATTCCAAATTACGTTACAGCAATTCGAGCAACAATCACGATACCAGCAAATGCGAACTCTATGTTCGAAAAAGAAAAAGTATACTGCAACCAGAAAGAAGATGTTGTAATTGATTCGGGAGCAGGAATCACTCTAAATCTGAAAGATGCTTTTCAAATGCTCAATATATCAAACCAACTACAGCAGAAAGAAAAATTAATTATCGAAGATGACATCGCCCACCTCAAAACCAAATATAGTGACATTTTCGAGCAAAAAGTGGAAAAAATCTTCAATTTACAGTATTCACTACACGTTCGAAAAAATGTAAAGTCGGTATTATGCAAATCGGGAGAAGTACCGTTGTAACGCAAAGAACAAATCGGAAATAGACAATTTTAAACATGAGGGCATAATTACGAAAATAGATACTTTCGAATGGGGCTCACCTCAACGTGCCGGCCAGTGTCTCAACATGGTACTGTAAAGGATGTCTGCACGCCTTGGTACATGCGATTGAGAGATCAATTCAATCGCAAGGGTACTGTATGGTATGCATTCCACGATATCGAGGATACTTTTAATAATTTTAAAACGGAAGCAATCATAGAAGGATTGTTGTTCATGGAGGTGGATGATCCCGTAATCAAGTTGATTAGTTCTCCGCAACGATAATCCCCATAGTTGCCTTCCTACCATAAATGGCATTAGACTGGCCTTTACTGACACATAGCGAAATTTCTAGGCGTAGTCTTAGACAGTAAGCTTGGCTGGAAGCCTAAACATTATAGAAATAGTAAATAAAGCTATTACTATAACAATGTACTCATTCAGGAACGCCATTGGTAATAGATGAAATCTTAAACCGGCGATACTTGCAGAGATACTATGACTCCATACCGCCGCAGACCCGTTCTTATGTATTGAGTGAGCATTTGGTGTTTAGTACTGGACAAGTCAAATTACATAAATAATATATATATATATATATATATATATATATATATATATATATATATATATATATATATATATATATATATATATATATATAAAGAGTAAACAATGGCCTATATACTCATATGCGGGGCGCTGATTGCAACATCTATATTCGTTTCTTTGGTATTATGTTTCATCTTCTTAAAGTCGATATCTTCGGTAAGCAGTTGATGGCTAATACAGCCACCCGGCTCTCGGCTGTGTGT
The DNA here is from genome assembly GCA_963556175.1 of Tipula confusa. Lineage (NCBI taxonomy): Eukaryota > Metazoa > Arthropoda > Insecta > Diptera > Tipulidae > Tipula > Tipula confusa. The sequence goes on along the minus strand of OY744475.1, from coordinate 188,685,081 downwards.
CTGTATCTCAGTCAAAATGTCTTCGGGCAGGTCACTTGACAATAATAAGTTCTCTAAAGAAGGAAGCAGCGAGCCTTTATTGTTAAATGCATCAGAAAAGATTTTTAATCCTTATTTCTTTCAAGAGAGTCTTGTGAGAATGGGTTAGTAGTGGAAATCGAAGCTATGCAATTCTTCACGGACGACTCCAAACCAAACTGTAAAGTTGCAGTGCGAGCTTGCTGTGAGACCATTGAATAAGAATATGTTCCAGGCTGAAGTGATAACGATTGAGGAAGTTATGATATTACAATATATTTAGACAGTCAAGCGGCAATCAGGTCTCTGTCAGCAGTTTCTCTAACGTCACTGTTATCTTACATTGGCGTTTAAGAAAAAGCCCGAAGCATTGGCATAGGACAGATGGTGGAGGGACACCCTGTGGTTGAATAAACTTCTAAACGGGCATGGTGTCCCTAAAATTGCACCAGAGCGTTTATCGCTTGCCATGGGAGGTGACAAAACAAAGGTTGGAATCGATAGTCATTATAGATCATTTGTTAAAAGTTGCAGTTCATATATGCTAAAAATAAAAAGAGCCCAGGTAGAAAAAAACACATCACTGGGAAAAATCCGCAGTAAATTTTGACTATGCAGTTCCATACAAAGGCAATGTTTTATGACTGTGGTTGTTGCAATATTTTATGATTATGGTTTCTATTTTCTAAACTCAAGAATTCATAAATTTTGGTATCGATTTTCAAAAATTCATTTCACAATCCAGCTATAAACGGTTATGAGGAACTTTATGTTCAAAGTTTTCAAACATAAGTTAAAAGCTATGAAAAATTTTACCAGACCCCCCACTCACGTTAACGGACATACACCTTAAACGTGTCGACGTTGAGAAAACCAGGCTCGTTTGATGATACTATAACAGCCATTAAAGTTATATCTTGTAACTCATTGCTCTCAAAGGAATTCGATGGCCAAAAACTGGAGACCGCGCGTTCTAAGGCTATACGTTGCTTTACAGTGGAAATGACCTCAGCAATTTTGGTGTTGATTTCTTAGGCCTCAAGTGAAAAAAGCTGTTTTGGGTTTCAAAGCAGTTGATAATCGTATGTGTAAGATACGTTTACGCATGCGTCTAGCCAACCACATAAAAATAATTAATCTCCACAGGGAAACGGACAAACTCTCGTAAGACGTCCCAAACTGAACATGTGTTAATTTCTAAGCGAAGGTCTCGGGTTATCCAACATGTGAGATTTTATCGGTCTGAAGCTAAATTTGTAGGCAGTGATCATCAATTGGTCACTGAAAAGCAAATAGGTCAGCTTTCATACAAATCAGTGGTTGCAGGTAATGTTTCAACTGTGAAGAACTGATAAACGAAGATAAGAACATAAGCATTATGGAAACCATAACCGTTCTGATAACCATAACCGTTCTGCATCGGTTGTCAGTGCCACACAGGCGACTCTAGGTATGATAAAAATTAAAATTTAAATGATTGGTTCGATGAGGAGTGTGGTCTTGCTGTCAAGCAACGTAATATAGCCTATATAAAGAGGCACGAATACGTTTTACAATCGCAAGGAACAACAAGGCCCTAAACAGTTTTAACAGTACAACAACTCAGTTTATAGCGCAGTTCACGTATCTTCTTTAAAGGAGTCACCGGGCTGCATCATACCTAGGTCTATTGACATTCGGGACCTCCGTGTTAACATCGATGCGATGTTAACGAGTGTCAACCGCTAACATCGGTTTGAGAAGTTGTGAAACCTTGAGTCTCATATCCATCATTATAATTGTGTGGGAGGGGAGTTAAATTAACGTCTTGTTACCGGCAACCATGCTTACGACGATTACTCCTCGGGGTAAAGAACGACATCGCCAAAGTGTCTATATTCTAGAACAATGCCACGAACTAACTAGTTCGAGATCGAATCCGATGGATCCGGATTTTTGGTAATTCAATAAAATTAAATTAAACAAATCAATAAACATTAAAATCAAAAATATAAACATAAAATTAGCATAACATTCTAAATATTGAGAAAAAAACGAAAATAAAAAAAAAACTGAATAAAATTAAAAATCAAAAATGGTTGACTGCAACTGTATTTTCGAAGCTACAAATTATGAACGTCAAATAAACAGCGCTTTTTATATGGTTATCTCTTTCTTTTTATCAGTTCTATTCATTCGCACTGTACTTCACTATACAACTTTACATTTTTTAGTCACTGATACCACATTAACACGGTTGAATCATATTTATTGTTCTCTTCATTGGTTAGCTAGTAGTATTTTTAGTTTTAAACTATTATTTTTCTAATTTGAACGAACAAAAAAAAAAAATAATAAAATATATTCTCATTAATAATAATAAAAAAAAAATTTAATTTAAATTGTATATCTGTTGTTATTATCAGTTGATTGTTTTTTTTTTTTTTTTTTAATTTAATTTATATTGCAATAATATATTTGTTTTTTTTATTGTGTGGTGTACGACGATACAACATACAGAAAAAAAAAGAAAAAGATCAAAAAATAGTGATTTTAGTGTAGTGACTAAATTTTATAAAACTTTTTTTTTATTTTATTTGTTGTTTTGCTGTTCTAAATTTTTTGTATTTTATTTTATTTTATTTTTTTTCGAAAAAGCTTGCGCATTGCGACGTAAAATGGACGTCTAAAATAAAAAAAAAAATAAAAAAATTGTAATTTAATTTAAAAAAAAAATATAGCATACACGTCTTATAATCGAAAGAAACAATAATATTTAGTTTTGCGATTTATAGTAAAACTATAATTAAAATAGAGAATATGGCTGCTGACGGTGGAATGGATACATGTCCAAGTCCCGAAATTGGTGACTCCCGGAAAAGGCCATTGGATGGTGACTCGGAAAATGGTTCCACAAAACGTTCACATTTTAGTTCGGGTAAGCCAAAAAATTTTTAGTCTCATTGATACTGTGTTTTTATTTTATTTTATGATCATCTTTAAATTTTCTTTTTGATTTAAATATACATATTTTCATTATTTATTTTCTTAACGCCTTTCAGCCTTTTACAATGTGACATTAAAAAAGAAATTGGGTTAACCAACATAATTTTTTTTTTATTTGGTTTTGAAAAAAACATTTCGCTCTTTTATTTTTTTTTTTAATTTTACTCTCATTCTTTAGATTATTTATCTCATTCATTACTCTTCTCATTCAATAAACATCATTCGAAATCATAAATACATAAATTTTATTATTAATTAACAGCAAAAAAAAAAAGTTATGTGATTTTGGCAATATTTAGTGAATATATAAGCACATAAGATTGTGTCTAAACATTTTTTTCTTATAATTTCGGACAAATATAGTGTACATAATACAATACATAATATAAAATTAAGGTTAGGAATGTCTAGTGCTGCATTACAATTCATTTTCTGCGCTCAAATATTCTAATTTTGAATACAAAAACAAAAATCTATATGTGCTATATATACATATGTATAAGTATATAATAAGTGTCATTCGTCCTTGAAAAAAATGATTTTATTTTTCTATTCTTTTAATTCACTAATACACATTCATAAGTCATCGCACACTATTCACATTTTTGTTTTATGATGTGTCAAAATGTTGTACAATAATATTTTGTGTATATACATTTTAATTACAACAATTTGACTTTATGTTATTGTTTTATTGATTACAATTGACAATATTCATATTTTTTCCATTTATTTTTTTTTTTTGTTAATCAATAGTGTATTTTAGTTTTTTTAATTGAAAAATATGGTATTTTTTTTTTTTGTGCTAATGACGTAGAACATTTTTTGTCTCTATCTAGTGTATCTGTACGTCTCGTTTTAATGTTACAAAAATTAAATTCCTATACGAACTTATATACATATTCATATACGAAATGTCATACAAGTAAAAATATAATACATAAATATGTTTCTATCGTGATAGTGTTTTTATTCTATCTCTCTCTGTCTCTATATCCATATGTACGTGAAAATGAATATAAATGTAAAAATGTTATAGTGGTGTATGTTTGCGGTAGTAATGCTGTAGAAAACTGCGAAAGTTTTTTTTTTTTTTTAAATTAATATTTGTTTTTGTCAAAACTAAAAAAAAAAAAACTAAGAATTGTTTTTTGTTTGATTTTTTAAAATTCATTTGAAGTCAATGTTTTAAGAAATAAAACAAAACATATATTTTAATACAATAATTATTTAAATATTTATTATAAAAATAGTGGAAAAACTACATAAAACAGTAAAGTGCATATTTGTTTTTAGTTTAGTTTTGTGTGTGAAAATCATCTGTTTGTGTTTTGTTTAAAAAAAAATATTAATAAAACTTTAAATCGAATAGGATTCTTATGATTTTGTGTGCAAACATTTAAGCTAATTAGATTCCATCATCATTGAAAGCCAGTGGAATTTTTGTTACATAATTTGTGTGTTTCTGTGTGTGTGTGTGTGTTTAGAATAGTTATTGATAATATTTTCGACAGCATTGCTGACACAAATTTAAACATGAGCGTGGTCGAGGAATGATTTTTAGCAATCATGGTTTTTTCTTTTCTATACACTGTTCTCATTACAATTACTTAAGGCTCGATGACGTAATCAAATAAAATCGGTTAGTCAATGTGCATATAAGTGTGTAATTTAAAGGTACTTGCTTTTTGGTTTTTTTCATATGCAAATTAATAATATCCAGGCACCACATCCCAACATTATATATATAGGTTAGAGCGGTGCATTAATTATTTGAAATACACATAAATATGCGCTTACGAAATGCATCAATAGTTTATTTCTGTATATTTGATTCAACTATTTGCCGTTTACTGTTACGTAAGCCAGAAAAAAAATCGTATAAGAAAAGTATAATGCCAGATCCTTACAATAGTGCCCTTATTTGAACGAATGCTTTTTTTTGTTTTATTCAAAGATCGATACAATCAACGATAGTTTATAAATATTTTTTTGAAATATTTATAGTTATGACCTTGCTTTTGGTATGCATATTTAATCGACTTGCTTATGCAAATTCGACAGTGCATATGCAAATTCTTTATAAATTCTTTAGGGATTTAGAAGGCCTATTTCGGAATATGATATGAATCGAAAGACCTAATTCTGGGTTTCTAAAATGAAATAATAATAAAACGATTTTTACAAGCCATTCCTGGTCCGTACCGTATCAACAATTCGTCTCCATCGGATTCGATCCCGAGCTTCCTGACCGAACTATTTTATTTATTGTCATTTGTCTTTATGAACATCTGGAGTTTTTATGAAATTCCTCATCTCGTGGTTGAAGATAACTCGGTAAGGGTCGTCATCGTCGCTTTTGTGGCCATTTATCATGAGCACAACTCTTCTTTCGTATGTCATTAAATATCTCTTATACTCATCATTCAGGGTCCAACTCGTACACCCCTACATGACAAAGAGGTCTGATTAAGACCTTGCACAATTTCAGCTGGTCGGCATTTGCAAGGTACATAGTCTTTAGATTTTATCTATTGCGTTTTGATCTCTAAAAGAACCTGGAGGGACTGATCGTATAAGCTGTTGTCCTGAGGTGTTTCACTTTTACGAAAGTTACATTCTAACATGAAATTAAAAGTATCGGGGAGCATCTTCTTGCAATATAATTGTACATCATGAGATATTTCGTAATATTTAGAAAGGGTCATCCTCAGTGTAAAAACTTGATTAGTGACTGACCGATTCGGACGAAATCCCCCTTACTAGTCGCCTACAACTTTTGCCAATTTGGCCATTTTTGAAGTGACTCTCTCCAATATTATGTAAGACAGTAATTTATATGCTGTGCAAAGAAGAGCTAAATGCTGCGATTTTAAGCGATCATTTTGTTTTAAATAGAGCACAATGCGGCCGCTTTCCATTCATCAGGCATAATTGCCCTTTGCCATACTAATCGAATAAAAGATAGTTCCACAAAGTGTCTCTTCCGAATATCAAGAGCTCAGAATAAATGTAATCAATATTTACAAGGCAGGAAGTGTCCCCCAACCACAGGGACCACAACTTAAGAAGTTTACCTTGCATCAATGACGCCAGTAATTTCTCCGAAAAAATCTTTAAGTATTGTGAAGCTATATCTACCTCACGAGAGCGAATGCGAATGATCCATAATCCCAATTTGTTAATAAAAAAAGGTCAAAAATGGTGTCGGTTGGTAATAGCCCACACAAATGTGGATCCTCTTCAAACTAATAAAAATTCTGATTACCGTCAAATGCAAGCACTACTGCAAGTCAGCTGCGGCTGTTTTAGCAGTTTTAACTTTATAATTGATGTAGTCATTTGAACTAGGTCGGGGAACCTCAGAGCCTCATGGAGAAACGCTTGTCTAAGTTATCTCCACGGTTGCAAGATCACTCGAATATTTAATTATTAAAAATATAACTGTTGTTACAACAAAAAATTATAGCTAAGTTTTTAATTTTGTTTACACTCGTAAAATTTTATGACACGACACCTACATTAATACAATCGTCAACAGTTTATTCAACTAACATAGTTGTGATTATTTTGACATGTTATTAGTGCCAAATTTTCATTTCTTTGATGTATGGATTTATGTTTCTTTGATAATAAATTTTATTAATTTTCGAGTTACGAAAGTAAGAGACACCTGGATAGGTGAAATTTTCTGAAAAGGTTTAAATTTTGTTTGTTCTTATTTTGTTTTTATCTCTGTTATTTAATCTGGACTCAAGCATCCCAAACAATTAAAGTTGAGTTAACTAACAATCAGAGTAGACGTCAAAAATATTTAATTTTATTTATGGCCATATAAAATAAAATTCAAATGTCAAATATTGCTTTTTTAAGAAATATGCGTCCGAATTCATTCTAAATCCACTAAAAATAAATTATTTTCAAAGTTCTACCGTAATTTTAACAGATGGCAGTATAATTTGGTTTTTATTTTTGTTTTTTATTCTATTTCGAACTGTCAAACGTAAATAAAACAAAAATATTTAATTTAAGCTACATTTTTATTTATATAACTATTTTTATTAAGGCACACAATTATAATTGCCCTTATTTTTATTCTTGGATCTTTCCTGTCGAGGAAACTCACAAGATAATATGCACATCTTTTTTGTAAAAAAAAATACTAAAAAGGCCCACATATTGGTAAGCCGCCAATAGGTGGGCCTTTTTAGTATTTCCCTGGCTAAAGGGTGATGTTAAAGGTTTAACATCCCTGTAGATGTCCCTGGCTAAAGGTTTAATTGCCATTTTATATAGCAAAACCTTACACTTCAGGCTTAAGTTTAAAGGTTTTCCTATTAGCAAAATAAACTTGCAACACCTTAACTTGATTTGTTGACGTTTAGTTTCGATTTGATTTTTCCATGTGAGCATTTTATCTAAATATAGGCCGAGATATTTAACGTTTTGATTTTGTGGAACGTAAATCACGTTCGTTGGCCTTAATTCTCCATTTAGCTAGTCATTTTTCTATTTCATCTAAGTGTTCCTGCAGATTTCTTGAAGCTATCGTGCTGTATCATTCGCAAATGTTGAAACTTACTTAATTTGATGTTGGTAGATCTGCAGTATAGATCAAATATAATACTAGACCCAATACACTGCCTGGTGGAACATCTGCATGAATTTCGTATAAATTGGTGGTTGCGGTATATATCACCAACAATTTTCGATTGCAGAGCAGTATTTTTTTGTTCCAGGGCATTCCTGATTTCAGATACGACTCTATGAAATTGCTTTACGGTTCCGTGTTCTTTTATAAATCCAAATTGATGATCCGGAATTATTTTTTCTCATGGAGAATTTGCTTAAGTTTCTGAAGGAGCATTTTTGCGAATAGCTTTGAAAGTGTCGGGAGTAAACTGATTGGACGACATGAGTTTACTTTTGTAAGCTTTTACCAGGCTTTGGCCTGCTGATTAAGTACTTCTGTTTTTTTTTATTTCTATGTTTTTCTTAATTATTTGGCGCCACTTGTATTTAATTGGCTGGATTTCCGAAGCTTCTGCATCATCAGATAACATTTCGGGTTAATATTTTACTAAGATGTTCACCAAATATGTTTGTAATATCAGCATTACTTCTTGCCCAGTTTGCGTCAGGGAGACGAATCGGTTGGCATGAGAGTGTATGTTGTTTTAGGTTACGTGTGGCTTCTCACAGAGATTATGTTGAACCTCTTCATCGCGTTCTTGTAAAAAACTGCTTCTCCGCACTACCCTACTGTAACCAATTTGAGCTTCTCATGAAGCAGTAGATATCTCTAACGCTCAATTTACTGAAATCCGTTAGATCGCACAGGAGATGAGCTCCCAAAAACTTGAGTCTGTGCATAACAAATGAAGTATTGTTTCCTCCTCTTCCTCTTCGTTACAGCTTCGACAGTAATCATGAAAGAAAACACCAAGCCTGCTGGCATGCTTTCCAGCTTAAGATAGTGTCCAGTAATGGCACCCACTTTCGACGTGATAAAGCCTGATTGTAAAACTTTAATAGCAGCCTGACTGTCCGTAAAAATGCCAATATCTCTTACGGATATTACATGATACTTCATCTAGTCTATGGCTTCTTTGTTTGCTAAAAGCTCTGCCTGAGAAGTACTGAAAAGTGCGACTACATCTACATCACTGTAATTTGCAAGCAGAAAGATATTTAGTTTGCTTTTTGCAAGAATGCATGATCGAATCCTACCTTCTTGCTGTACAAACAGTAATTTATAATTGGGAGCTCCGAGTCCAAGAACCCGATCCTCATTGACCCAAGGTTCTTGAATCAAGACGACATCAATCATCTTTTAATATTTGGAGTAACAAAGCAGCTAACGCTGCCTTACAGTGATAAAGGTTGATTTGAATAAACTTAAGCATTAAGATTAGTTACAACCTCCATCACAATGGAACCAGATTCTGTAGAATCAAATTCCAAACCGAGTCCGCAAAGTGACTCCATTGATAAAGACAACTCAGTGTCCAAAGTCGTCCCTTCTACTTTATCAGGATGCGACTGCCTATCAATTAGGTAACCGTCCTCAGACTAGGTTCTGTGCATTGCGGAAGTATTCTCCTCTGGTTCTGGTGCACCTGACTTAGCAGCCCCATCCTTTTTAAAAACTTTTAAGGTGATAGCACTAAAGCTTACCACACCACTTGTTTTGGCTAGCACCGCCAAAGACGGGTGTGTTGATGATAATGACAACCGATCTGTTGTCCTCTTTAGCTTTTTCCATCCTGGCTATCTTCCAGTTGGAAGTTGACAAATCCGGATTGGTAATCTGCAGCAATTCTAAAATATCTTTTGGATTGCTCGGTTCCGCCGGAATCCACGCCCGAGCTCTCGGCCTACTGGGAATATCCTCCAACGAAATAACATCAAGCTTGGCTCCAAGGCAAACCTCTCCAAATCTGCTAATCGCCTTTTTGTAGAAATCTAGAGATCTTCATAATGTTAAAGAACGAGGAGGCTAAAGCCTTTTCCACCTTCCTCCAATTAGAGGGAGTGATGCTGCCATCCTCCTGAGCTCCATCAACCACCGCTATGACTAGTGGATCTTTTACCACCACACTAAAAGACCTCCCTGCAGTTACGTGCAATTTAGATCTTTTAGCGGCCTTTGGAGATTCATCCTGTGATCTCTGTCTTTTGGACAGAGAGCATTCAGATGAAGCTCCTGGCCTTGCTTTGACAATCTTTGTCCCAGGAGTAGCGGAGAAAAATGGTGTCCATCCTTGCAGAGATCCGCAATACAAGGATAAGGCTAAGAACAACTGGAGTTCACCATGTATCCAGAGGCTCCGGTCAAGACTGAGCTATTTGAAAGGACCCCCAGCCAGGTTGATCCTCAGCACAGGTCACATGACACCTTAATCCAGCCCTTGTTTTATAGTGCTAGCACTCGCATCTAATATTTAGCCGACCGAAGTCGTTGCCCGGATGATACCACTATAGGAGGTATATTAGACACAATTGGCGGACTCCACATAGTTAAAACAATGAAGAATAAGCCGTAACAAGTTACTATCATAAACCATTGCCGACCCTATTGAGAAAATTTGTCGCCTCAGTTGGCCAGTAAGTTGGATAGGCTGCACAGTTATTATCCTTTCGAGGACGTTAACCATGGACTGCAATGTATGTCTGGCGTTGTAGTCAACTCCTGCAATAAACTTATCTCCCAGAGTTTTGAACAAGTTTGCAAATTGATGTATTTTAATCAAATGTTTCGAAGGACAATAAACTACAGATATGAGGCATTTCCACGTCCATCCCTCCAGACAGATGCTAAATCAGCATAATATCGATGTTGTAATGGAAATTATGTAATTCTAGTTTACGTTGCGTTAGCCCATTGGCGTCCTAAGCATTTGCATAAATTTTATCATTGACTCATTGTGCGTATTTATTACGTTGTAATTTCCCTGGTCGTCCTTTGAAGTTGGAATAAGATTACTTTTGACAGCTTTCGCATTTGATGTTTCTGGATTAATCCTAGCAGACATTTCCGTCGCATTGCTTTGTCTCTTGAAAATTTGGTTTAGTGCTTGTTGTTCCCACCTTTGCGTTGCTGAAATGATTTCAAGTTTAACTTTGTATAAATCTTTGTATCGTACTTCCTTGAAACCCTAATGTTGTAAAATTTGCCAGTATTGTAAATTATATGTCGTTATCTATTCATAGTAATTTTTTCTGACCCAACAAATACGATAACTTCAATATCGTACTTAGATAAAATAATTATAAGTACATATATATGTATATATGTATGTAATTACAACGAATTTAATGTTTTGCAATATCATATCACAAATATAACAAAAAAAAACTAAATGTCAACTCGCTTCTTTATTCTTAGAAAAAAATAAATAAGAATGATTACTCGAATATTAAACTTTTGCGTGGAAGTGCTGCCTCTTGCGGAAAAATAATAAATCTATTTTAGAATAGTCGATTTTGAATGAATTCGAACGTTGGAAACTTTTACTAAAGGGAAATGGAGAACTTTAAATCTAAAGGTCCAATTTCCACATACAGAATTTTCACCGATGACTGTATCATTTATGAAAAAAAAAAAATATGGACCAATGATTCCACCCGCCCATAAAGCGCATCAATCGGTGACTTTTTCTGGATGTAATAGTTTTTCGACAATAGTTTGTGTTTCTTAACCAAAAGTGTGCCTCATCAACCGCATCAAAAAACCGAAAACTGTCAAATCGGCTGTCACAATTTAATTGAAGTCAATATTTCCACATCTTCGATTAGATCAGTAGTTATGTATAATAGGCCAACTACACAAAACGTGGCGGTAGTTGTATTGCTCGTTTGTGGTAAGTCGCTTGTAAACAGTACGAAAAAGAATGGCTCTAAGACAGTCCCCTGCGGGACTCCTGCTTTAGCTTCTTTTATGCTGGTGTAAGTTCCTTCCTGTTTAACTCTAAAGTATCTTCTTTTCAGGTAGGACTTTAGCAGTTCGCAATGCTGAAATTTAGTTTTCTCCAACTTAAATATTAAACCATCTAGCCAGACTTTGCCAAAGGTCCAGAAATATGGCTGAACAAATCTTTGTTTTTCCTCTAAGGATTTTTCTATAAAATCTGTTATGCTATGGACTTGATCGATTGTGGAGTGTTTCTCTCACAATCCAAACTAATGGGACGGAACAGCTCTTGATTTTATAACTTCTGGTTTAATTCGTTTTAATAATAGTATCTCAAACAGTTTTGACATAATGGGAAGAAGTGATACTGGCCTGCACGAGGTTAATTCACATGGTGGCTTACCTATCACTATCATTTCCGCAAATTTTCCACATAGAAGAGGGACATAGCTCCAGTTATAGTAATATCCTGATGATTTTTTAAGTACTACATGGTTCTTTATTTCTTGCTTTACCATGTTTAATTAGCATAGAAAAGCTAACTCTGATGCTGTTTGATTTTTTTCGAGTAGAGTGAGCCTTTGCATGATTTATATGTGGGCTCTTTCTTGCTTTTCATCTTGTGAACTAAGTCTATTAAGAATATCTTGTAGTATTTTATTAGTTTGGTTATTTGAATCATTAACTGAAGTAGAACTATGTTGCCTTTTCGAACTTCCAATAGTGAGTGCATTAGCATATGTTACATTTGGATTAGTTCTTGATAATTTGCTTAATGTTTGGGGTGTCCTTAACTTTGTGGATATTCTTGTTGACACTGAGTTGATTTCTGGCCTGGTACTTATTGAAGTTTTCCTTGTTTTGTCACCTCTTTTTAGCATCTGTGTAACTTCTTTAATTTTATATCGTTTCTCCGAAAGATAGTCTTTTATCTCTTCTGTATGTTTCATATATAACCTTTATATGGTCATTGGTATCGTGTTTTTCCTGCAGCTTAGAGATTTCTTTCTCAGATATTACTGCATTTAGAGCAACTTTTAACTCCTTGTTTTCTCGCTCTACGTTTACAAAATCTTTGTTTAGATTTAACGTTAACTTTCTGTGTTATCCCTTCCAAGGTGATCGCTAATGGTGGGAGTTATCTATCCACCCTGGGTTTTTGTCCAAATGGGTTGAGTTGCCTAAGAGGGCTTTTAAACAATGATAGGCTCATCCCAGAATCCGTTGAGCCAGCCTCGTTAGAGGGTGGATTTGCCAGCTTCTTAGCTAGGTTACCACATAAGGTACAACTATCTGAATTAGTTGTACTCATTGTTTATTTTACTGGTCATGGGCCATCTACCACTCTGATCAGTACGAGTTGGTAGTGGGTCTGGTTTGAGAACTTCATTTATTAAGTTCTCGATAGTCGGTTATACCGCCGTGTCTCGGTTGCCAGGACCTCGTTAGTTACCTAGCAGGGTGCACCACGTGCAGGTGAGGATTGAGCTGTTTGTGGACCCTTTTATTTAAGCCCCTTTGCCACCCCGTATAAAATTAAACATTTAAAAAACAAGAGATCTGTAGGATTCGATGAGATTGATAATTTGGTGGTTAAAAACTGTGTTTGGTTCTTTTCAAATATTTTTGAAAATGGCAGTTGTGATTCCGATTTATTGCATTTAAATACCTATAGACCAATTTCGCTCCTGAGCGCCGTATCCAAAGTTTTCGAAAAACTAGTAAAACGAAGATTACTGAGTTATCTCGAAAAAATAACTTTTTGCATAACTACAAATAATTTCCAAAAATCCTCACCCCCTATTCGTAGATATATAACTACTTTTCCTAGCTACAACCAATCCAAATAAAATGCATAAATGTTACCCTGTATTGTTAAGGGACTAATGTAATTTTGATATTAAAAGTTAACTCTAAAAAAGGTCAAGTGGAAAAATTATTTAATTGCACTTTCACTCTTCTGTCACTCAAATCAAATTTACTATGCTCGTAAATTTTATGACACTGCTTAAACTGCTTGCAATGACAACAACCAATCTGAATTTTAGACGTCAAAAATATATTTATATAATTTACGATCACATAAAAAAGGTTAGCTTAATGGAACCATGGTGCATAATATACTATATAGTTTAGTATGAGGAGAAAAATATGTTTTAAATAAAATGTTAGTTTTGACATTTAACACAAAATCAAAATTGAAAAACTTTTCCTCAATCGCATTTACATAATTAATTCAAATACTACATAATTGGTATTTCTTTTTATGCATAAAAAAATTATAACTGGAATTTTAGTAATACTATATAGATAGTTTCATAGTTTTTGTTCGAATGTTATGATGCTCAATATCAATTTTATAAATATATGTTGTAAATATGTCATACTTGTGCATTCAAATTTTGAATATTTTGTAAACGCTAAATTCATCAGATTACACACATCCAAGGTTAAAACTATTCATTTTTTTTATACGAATTTCGTAATAACTTTATGATGCAGAAGTTTAGAAAACAAATCGTAAATTTTTAATTTTTTAATTTAATTATCTGTAATAATTGTTTTAATGTTATTTTTATAGAATTATAAAATTGTAGTGTGTAATGATAGTGATGACTGTATATAGTAAATATTATGTAGTACAATCTGATGTATTAATTGTTTTATTCAGATTATGTAATTAAGTTATTTAATGTGATTAAGCGTGCTTCCGAAATACCGAATTATTTCAAATTTATCGATTTAACCATCTTGAAAAAAATAGATCGTGCAAAAACAGAATTTTGGTTCTTAGTATGTGGCCTATCCATCTTTCGATTTGGAGAGTTGCCTAATAACCTTTGATGTGTTTTACATCATACAAGCACTTTAGCAGACCTATATCATCTGTTTACGAAGCAGTAATAACGTCTCTCTGCTTTGCTTTGTGTTGAACTCAATTTTGACTCAAATTTTTTCACTCAATTGAGTGATTTTAAAATTGCGCGTCTATTGGTTAATTTGAATGCGGGTTTCAGTTGCTGTGTCGTTCTTTTCTTTTGGTATGGAACTTCAAATTTACTGCTGAGAGGTGTTAATAGTTTTTGTGGGTATTATCCTTTTTTTCTTCCATATGCTTCTTCTATTTGATCGATAGTACTTTCGTTTCATGCCTTTTCTATTAACTTGGAGCGTTTCTATAAAATATTTTTTTTGCCAGTATTCTCAATATATCGATGTTCAACTTCCTTCGGTTACTATTATAATTTTCACAGATGCTGGTTCGATTTTAAATGTTGCTCCTTTCGTTGCTCTGACATCGATTTGGTTCTGTAACTCAGAAGTTTGTTGCTAATTATTCCACTCCGCCCATGTTGACAGTCCAGAAACGCTGATGTTTAACTTGGCAAAGCAAGTGTGGGCTTTCAACTCATTATAGTAATGCATTTGTGCAAACTGCAAAGTTTAAGTTTTTTTTAAGAAAACGCTGAGCATAGAGAGTATCAAAAATATCAAGACCCCTGCCAGATTCTCATAAACCATTTCAGTTTTCTCTTGTACAGTTAAATACTTTATTTGGAAGTACTTCGTGTTAACCGCCATTATTTCTTTCTTTTATACGTTTATTTTGTGTTTTGATTTTTGGTGCATGCAAACGTCCTCACCCTCAGTAAAAGAAACAGAAAAAAATAAATTTTATCGATTATAGTGCCATCTATTATGAATAGAAAAAATGTGTCAGACAAATACTTTAGCCAAAAATCTGAATCTGCAACAAAAAATAGGGGTTCTTATTTATGATTCCAATGTTACCTCCACCCCTCAATAGACCAGCAGAAATATTTTTCGGAGAGTGCTTACTTTTTTAAACGTTTGAGAATTTTAAAACTTGTTGCCACATGAATATCTCATTTTTGACACAATAGCCGATTATTTTATATCCATTGTTTCTTGCCAATTCTTGTGCTTCATATTATTTACTATTCCATTGGCGTTTTCTTAGCCAGTAGTTAGTATGCCCTCGCCTTGGTCGTGTGTGATTAGAACTTCACCATTTATCCATTTTACCTAATCGACTTCCGTAATATTTTGCAGTTTTAGCGTTTATTTTATTTCTTGTGCTATCCTTGCTATTTCCGTTAGAGCTCTCTATTCGTTTCTGTCATCGTCGTATATAGATGGTTAAGGTGTTGGCTTAGATACATCGCTTCAGATTGTTAGTTCGATCCACGCCGCTGACCTCAACGTCGTTACCAATTGTATGTAAAATCGTTCGTTGGGCTGACCACCTACAGCGATCGTAAAGAAAATTAAGGTCTGAATGATCTTGTATAAGATCTCAGTAAAGAGTCAACTAGTGCTGCAGGACTAGGCTTCCGACCACTCACCCATTAAAATAAATAAATTTATAAAACTGCCTCAAACTTGGCAGAAAATCAATTTTTAAGTTTTTAGTAACTTCTACATGAGATTGTAGATGTCCATCAGGAGCATTATCATAGCACAATAATATTTTATTGATAAAAATCATCCAAGCGATTTAAAATTTTAAAAATTTTAACCGGAAACGACGGTTTGAAAACGTTCCTTAGAATCTGGCAAATTTTCCAATTCAAGCCAGTCTCGTCAAAATTAAATTCATGCTGAGGACGATCTAAGCTCTAGAAAATTTTTTTGTGTAGTATAACATTTCTCGAAAAAAATTTACTCTTCACGTTTCTTTATCATTTGTTGACGTTGATGGGTTTTCTAATTGTTGTTGTTTTAGCTCGCCCTAAATTCTAAAAGCGCTTTCTTAGATGATTAATCCAGATGCTGGGACAATTGCGTTCATTTTGCTTATTTATCCAACACTTCAATATGTTCGTCATTTTTTTAAGTCGTTCGCTGGACAAAAAAAATCAACAGCGTAACGGTCATAGTTGACGTTTCGCTTTACTGAGGTCTTTTAGACATCTTTCAACTCGAATCGAGCAAGAATTCGATTGCACAGGCGCAAAAAATACTTTTCAAAATAAGTTTGTTAAATAATATTCCATTTTGTTTATGTCAATTTGACATTTTCTGCCAGCTCAATTTTTTGCTGACATAATCAATGGTGGTTCATTTTCGATAGAAATTAAAGCTAAACCAGATAACCGATCCTGACTAATAGTCGAGCGTAAATAGTTTTTTAATAAGCTTTAATTTACCAAAGAACCTCTCTGCACTTGCTCCTGAAATAGGAGAAGTAAGTAAAATGTGCAACGCAACAAATAAATTAGGCAACATTTTTTTTTAAAAGACCGACCTTGATTCTGCTTTCATTCTTAAAATAATATTAATTTTAGAGTTTAACTCTTCATGGCTCACATCTGATTTTTCAGTATTTTCAGCAACAGCTCCTTTGCATCTAGATTTGGCTTTAATGATTCATCGCTTTAAAATATCTTGTAAAAATTGTTTCGTATAGAGTCCACCAATTTTATTATAACAGGAATATCCACCGAAGGATTCTGCATAATCTTGCTTTTTCCAATTGAATTGGAGTCTGCAACTTTGTGTAAGGCTAAAAAGTCCTTGAACGGTGTCGAAAAAATTAAATCCATGATAACAGAAAAATATTTTGCCCTTGCTTAAAACCGTCACTGCAGATAATGCTGCTCTCTACTTGTATCGTAAAAAAATAATTAAAAATTCTTTGATAAAAAGTATGATGTGACACCACAAAATGGCCACCCTATAGAGAGTGTCTATATATATGAAGGAATTTTTTGTATCAGTATTACTCAGGTTCTCTGTTTTGTCATCTAGTGGCGTTTAAATATATTATACTGTTAGATAGTGCGTATACGATGTGTAACATCTAACGCGTGTTGCACCCAATACCGGTGTTGTGGATTTGCATTTTTGCGTTGAAATCTTCTTGGATAGCTGATGGATATGACATACTGGCCTACAACTCATTCCCTAAAATAAAATAATTATTTAATAATTTAAAATATGAAACTGAGCTTAAACTTGATTAGACACAATATTTTTATTGTAAAAATATTTTCTTTCAAACTGAAATTGAAAATAAGTCACACCATTCACCATACTTATTTAAATAAGTCGGTGGTTTTAGGAAACAGCCTTAGTGTTAAGATATTAGATTACCTTGAACTATTTACTATATTGAAATAAAACTATCCTTGTCTCAAAACTGTTTTATTATACCTAAACTACTTGATGAATTATTCAACGAAAATATTGTAAACGATCATTGCATAGTTTTATTTTATCAATTGACATTTACTAAAAAACACAAAAAAATTTAAATAAAAACCGGATTAAAACCACTTTATCAGCAAATCTTATATTAAAGTTGCTCTTATGACTTAAATAATTTCGAAGCTGTAATATTTTAAAAGTCAACATTTTTCGAGGAAGCATGTCGAAAATATTACGATAAACACCTGTTAAAGCGCTTCGATAGTATACTAAATATGTGCAATACAGTCGTAAGTTAGTTAGTTTAGCTACTTATATCAACATATAGCATCTTAATAATTTACTTAAAAAAAAAAAAAAAAACTCAGAAATGTATCCCCACTTTTTATTTTATTATTTAAATGTTTAAATTTATTCAGTTGATTATGTTATTTTAAACTTCGTTGAACTCAATGACGAAGAATGTCAATTCCTATAACATATAATAAATATATACTACTACTATATTAGAATACTAAACTGTACAGTGTACTATTTAAGTGCTTTTATTGCACAAATTGTTGTAAAATATAAAACGTCACATCGTAAAATAAATTCACCCACACTATTATTAATTATAATCATTTTTTTTCGCTTCAGTGTATTATTTTATTTTTTATTTTTTTTTTTTTAAATAAAAAACAAATAACTTGTGAATTACAATTTTTTTTTTATATTATATTAATTCATATTCAATTTTCAAACACACATATATAACCAAATTAAAAAAAAAAAAAAAAAAAAAAAACAACAAATGTAAAATATTTTATTTCGTTTTTTAGTTGTATAAAAACTATATTTGATTTTAGTTGTCGTTTTTGTGTTATTCTAACTGAATTTTAATAAAATTATATTTATTATTTAAGTGTTTTGTTTTAATAGTTTGAATTTATGTATTTATATATTAAAAATTATGTAACGTGTCAATAAATTGTGTCCTTGCTTTGTGCCGCCATTTTCAAATTCAAAATTATCGCCGTTATACATGACATTGTATATGTGACAACATTTTTTTAGTTTCGCATTTATATATAAACACGTGTCAATTGTTATTTGTTTTTTTTTTACTTTTCTTATATACTTTAATGTATTTGTTACATAATTATAATAATTTTAATTTGTTGTTATCTAAATGATTAGGCCATTTATTTAGTTTTTTTTTTTTTTTTAATTTTTTTAATTGACCCATTCCGAACGTTTATGTTGTGTTTTATTATTTGAATGTGTGTGCGTGTATATGATGTATCTTTTTCTCTTCATCATGTTGCTCCATCAAAATATTTAGTTGTTTCATGTGGCTCTAAAGTGATGAAAAAAATAATGTCAAATCAAGTGGTTGTTGTTTAAGAATTTTTAAGTGACTTTTTTTTTTTTTGTTTAGTTTAAGCTCTTTTTTTTTGTTTTTTGATTAAACAAAAAACATTTCATTTATTGCGCAATATAACTATCTTACTCTCGCACATTCAATATTTATGTCATATATACGTATTTTTTTTTGGTTTTGTAAATTAATGATATTCAAAAAACTGGCATTTCAAAATTAAATATTTTTGTTTCCTAATATGCATAATATATTTATGTTTTTTATGTTTATAATTTAGTGTGCATCATATATATTATATATATTTAAAAAAAAATAAAATATAGTGTTCAAAATAACTATTGAAGAAATAAAATAAAAACAAACAAACTTTAAATCTAATATAAAAAAAAAAAAATTAAAAAAATATACACAAACACAAGAAAAGATTTAAAATCTATAATAAAATTCAAATGTTAAATAGCCATACACAACACCAACAACCACCGCAACATCATCATCAACAACATCAACTTTCGAACCAACAACAGATAGTATATCATGACGATGAACATAAACATGGATATTTTATATTCGATGAATTATCAACAGCACTACAGGAACAACAGCAGAGGTCCATTAATGAAACATCATCGAATTCAACAAAATCGTCACGACAAACCTCATTGTCGACATCATCATCAGCTGTTACGCAAAATCAACAACATAAAACTAAATTTGTTGGTGAGTTTGAGTTATACAAATACGATATAATCACAGAACTATAATAATATACTATAATGCATGATTTCATGCGCATTTGTATTATAATATGGCTATAAATCGTAAAAATTAACTATATTCTATATATATATATATATATATATTTATATATACTATCATCTTACATCGATGGACTTTTATCATACTTATATAAAAATATATAAGATCATCACATCATCATCATCATCATTCATCAGTATATACTATATACTATATCTTTATTATAAAAAAAACAAAAACAAAAAAGTTGCAACAAAACTTTAAACTATAAAAATCGAAACTATTTGTTTTTTTAACTGTCACATTGTTCTTGGTTTGATATAGGTTCTAAAAACTAAAATATTTATTATTTAATTTTGACAATACTATATAATTTTCTTTTAATTTAATGGTGTTAAAAGCTTTATTTAGACACTCATTTAAATTACAACTACATATTAAAATTAATAACTTAAAGCAGTTTGTGTTAACTAACTGATCAAAGAAATCAACTCATTAATTCATAAGATTATTTCTACAATTTTAAAATAACTTAGGTGTGGTAAACATAGTAGGTTTATATATATATATATATATATATATATATATATATATATATATATATATATATATATATATATATATATATATATATATATATTTATGTATATATTTGTTTGGTTATATTTTATATGGAAAAATTCAACATTTAGCTAGTTCGAGCCTTTTGTTTTATACATTTACTCCTTCACTGGGAAAATATAATAGGTAGAATGATATTATGTCCAGCATTGCAAAGCTAATTATCTTTCCCGATAATTCAATGTGTCAAAAATCATATTTTTTTTTGAAGATCAGCGCTTGAACGATCATAGTAGCATTAATTTTAAAAATCTTTAAACAAAATTACGTTAAAAATCACAACGGACCTTCGGCAAAAAAACGTTGCAATGTCAAAAGGGTAATCTAATCGTAAGTTAAATTTAAATCTACGACTTTTTTGTTTAATGTTGTTTTTTTAATTTTTCTAATCTTCGCGAAAGTCAATCAAATTATAGAGGAGTACAGGAACAATCACAGATATTTACATAGTATAGTTTAGTATCAAAGGGTCTACTGTCGAAGGACAAAATCAAAATTTTCTAAATAGCTGATTTTTCCGCTCGTTTTCAAAATTATAAACAAAAAAGTTGAAGAATTAAAGTTAGCTCGCGACAAAATTACCCTTTTCACATTTGGTTCATTTTCGGTGCTTAAGGCTAATTCAGTGTTGACTTTGTTCGTTCGTTCGGTAGTTTTTTTTAACCAATAGTATCCATTAAAAATTATGTTTTTTTTCTTCTTTGTCTTTTCTATCCAACTTTTTTACTGAACGAACAAAGCGTGACAGAGAGGTAATGATAGGTGGGAAAGAGATACAAATAAAGACTTTCGATTACAAATTTAAAACAAAATAACAAAGCAAAACCGTTCTGCAGTTTCTTCATCAGCCATGAATCATTGAAAAAACTGCCGAAACTGGAACGAAAAAAGGATATCTTCGACACTAAAGTCGCCTTCATAGATTATTCTTCTATCTCTCTTAGTTTTCCAGTTAAGGAGTATAAACCAAATGAATGTCATAAATCAAAAATCAGGTTTCCGAGGCCCCTGAAGGACTTTCGGTCCATCCTAGTATATATATATATATATATATATATATATATATATATATATATATATATATATATATATATATATATATATATATATATATATATATATATATATATATATATATATATATATATATATATATATATATATATATATATATATATATATATATATATATATATATATATATATATATATATATATATATATATATATATATATATATATATATATATATATATATATATATATATATATATATATATATATATATATATATATATATATATATATATATATATATATATATATATATATATATATATATATATATATATATATATATATATATATATATATATATATATATATATATATATATAATACAGTTGACTGTAAATAAAGCATTACATGGTATATATAATTCGAATAGAAATGTGCAGATTGCAAACAGATTATTTTCATTCATCTGTTCTGCAAAGTATAATTTTAATGAAAAATAAAAAATAATACAGATTTTATAATTTAATTAATTTCAATGTTTAATATTTTAGTTGCAATGAGATACTCGGCAAATGCAAATCTTAAACAAAATTGTCATGGAAATTAATATTATTTTGTATATCAGGAACGCTGTAGGATCTAGTTATGTCAATCGGATGGTATTTATTTTTTACATCAACCCACATATGGTACAAATTTAAGTCCTCTTTAATGATGTCTCTTTAAAAGCTCAAATATTTTCACAAAAGACTCCAATTCCACTCTATCATCTATTTTAGGCGTTATTGTTATGTTGCTTTAGAATCCTTTATCATTTTAAGGTAATTAACAACGTCAGTAAAATATGAGGATATGCTACATGTTTTGAAAGCATTTTTATCTATCGATGATTAAGCTGACGTTGGGCAAACTTTCGCGAGTAATGGGTCAAAATCCAATGATTTCAAATTTTCCAGCTATGGAGATTTCTTTTTTGTTCCTTTACCTTTACCGGCTAAAAATACCAAAATGAAGTGGCTAAAAAAAGTTGGTTGTATATTTGGGTAAAGTAATATTAGAATGATGGTTGTTTCTTGCAAATATGCTTAAAGCGAGCGATAAATTCGAGTCATGTTAGCAAACCCAGCCGTTTGGGTTTTTTTTGCCCGAAACAGAATTCGTTTATATTGTAAAAAAATTCCTCTTCGTAGCTGAAAACACTTTTCAGATCATTTAGAATATGCAGTATAAAATACTAAATAGTTGTAGAAATACGCTGAAGCTCATTATCCCAGCTACCCAGTTATCGTTGTGAAGTTCTTATTAGCTTATTTTATTTTCAGATACAATGACTAGCAGCCGTATTAAGCTATAGGTTATACAACCCTATGTCATTATATTTCCATCACTAATTCGGAGCTGCGTAACATATAGGCAACAGTCTATATACGTTTCTTCAAATTGCAGAGGATTTTTTGATATTTTGCTTGGCAAACAAAAGTCAATATTTATTTATTTTTGTTGCAAATAAAATTTTTTACCTTTTTCAAGTCAAATTTACTATTTTGCAGACCAAATTAACAAAGGTTTGAACCAAATTGACAAATGTTCAAATGAAATTAACAAATTTAGAAAACAAATTAAATTATTTTCAAATAGAATTAACAATAATTTTTAATCCAAATTAATAATTTTTTCAAATCATCATATTAAAGTCTTGGTAAAAGAAATAGTTTGGTACATTTTGGAATTATTTTAGAAAACTCAATAATTATAATTGTATTTGGCGGGCGCCGTACATAATCGCGGCAATCAGAATCAAATCAATTTACTTTTCATCGGTCCACATTATCTACCTCCATTTTTCTGTATCGGTATAGGTCGTACAAATTAAGGTATTTCCAGCAAAAATAATACTCTAATAATTTTTTTAATGTAAAATTTACACATGCCGTCGACGAACAGTGACTTTTTTTTATTTTGTTAAAGGTAATAACACGATTTTTTCCGGTTCAAATATTTTAAGCATCCTCATTTTTGGATGCGACCAAATATTTTATTTGCATTCTCTGATGTTAGTTCCCGAGATCTAGCAATGATTTTTATGATTTCGGAAATTGATTTTCCCTCGAATTTCTGTTGATCATTAACTAACATCAAAAAAATGCATCAAAGATTTTTAAATTTGGAAAGAAACACCTTTTTGTTTACAAAGGCAGATTAAATTTACACAAAATATCCCGAAAATAAAATATCCGTGATAAGAGAAATCGCGGCATAAAAAAATTGTATATGGAATACCCTGTATTAAATTTTACTAATGTCGATTTTGATAGGAGAAAAAATTGATCTAAATTTAATCTAGATTTAATCTATGACAGATTTGTAGTGTTTTTGAAGAAAAACAATTGATCTTTTTTTGATCTCGATAAATGATAAGAAATCAAGATTTTTCGCGAGATTTGTTCAACACCAACATAAAAAGAAATGTCAGTTCTCGATTTTTAGATGTCATTCGTAAATTTTGTCTTGCTGTGGTGGATTGTAATTTTATATTTTATGATAGATATATCATTTATTTTATCGATTTTATTTTATAATAGACGCCGTGCCGTTTGTATTCTAAAAGTTTTAAATTGACAAATGCCAAAAAAAAATACAATTCACCACTACAATGGCAAAATAAGATGAATCTTTCAACAATTTTCATTGGAGACACAAATCCGATTCTTTTGACAGAAACCAATGAAAATCGACATAAATTTTGAAAAGAAAAATTAATTTAATTTGATTTTAAAATTTTTGATAATCGTATTTGAAAATAATTTAATTCGTTTTAAAAATTTGTTGATTCACTTTGAAAAACTGTTATTTTGGTTTACAAATTTGTTGATTTGCTTTGAGTATTTGTTAATTTGGTCTGAAAAATAATTAATTTGACATGAAAAAGGTATATAAGGTTTGCTTGATCTTGAATGAAGTTATAGACATTGCAACTAGATATACACTAGACACTATTAAACCAGTCAAGTTTCAAAAATTTACCAAATAGCCAAATTGCCAGTAAGTATTATCAGACAATAAAATTAAAAATGTAGCCGTAGTCCTAAAAAATATTGGAAGTTATGAAAACTTTGAAAGAGCGTAACTGGGAGAAGAATAATTCGAAGTATTTTTGTGAAATCGAGTTCCGCTTTTGTAGAATTTTCTGTGGAATGACCAATGAGCACATACATATGTATATATAATATTAGTATATATATAATATATATATATATATATATATATATATATATATATATATATATATATATATATATATATATATATATATATATATATATATATATATATATATATATATATATATATATAAACACTCGATAAACATTTTCAGATATTTAAAATTGTAAAATATATATCATAAAATGATTAATTTGTAATTAATTCCACTGTAACTAAAAACTTTCATTTCACCCGCATTGCTAAAATACATATTTTTTTTTTTTTGTTATCAATTATAATTAATTTTATTTCAATATAAATTTTATCTTTGAAAACTAATATATTTATACTTCGGTCATATCTCACAATTTCAACTGTTGAATTTCTAAACTCGAAACAAGTTTTTTTTAATAAATTTAAATTTTGCAACTATCTATATATGTCTCGTAATTTTTGTATCAAAAATAATGGTTTAAACGATAACAATATTATCATTAGGTATATGCAAACATAATTTTACACAATTTATATACTAATCAATCGTTGCTTCATATTATCGTTAATTATTATTTGGTTAGGCAGAAAAAGGTCAACAATTTAGTCATCAAACAGCGTCCATTATTGTTTTAATTTTTTTCGTATGTTTTAAGACAGTCTAATGCACAAATTCACTCAAGTATTGAAACATAGAATTGCACAAATCCACTAAAATATTTTGTTTACATTGATTCAAAGAAACTGTATTTAGTAATGCCGCAAAGTCGATAAGCAGAATGCATCTTTTTTTTTTACATAAGGATGAAAAAATTTCAAAATTTAAACAATAATTTAAAATCAGTAATTAACAACAAGTGTAGGAGGATAATTAAAAAATACAGCTGTCAGAATCATTTAAATGTCGGATTTAAAAAAAAAAGCTGGAATTTAAATTTTAGTATTTAAATTTTATTAATGCAATAAAATTGTTCTGCCAAAACCCAGAAATAAAATTTTTAATATTTTGATTTTAAAAAATTTCATCCACCATAAACATTTATTACTTCCCAAATAATTGAATTCCTTCCTTTTATAATGATTTGTCTATATCCTTACAACTTTAACCTTCTTTTTATTTAGGTATGGTGTCATGTTCTCGTACATGAAACTAAGACAAAGTTTATTAAATATATCTTTATTACCGATTGTATGATGAAGAAATGAAACTAGTTCATGCATTTCTTTGTAGCATAGGCAAATGTTATTACAGAATTTATTTGTTTAAGAACATAAGCAAATTGCAGTGTTTTTCAAAAAAAAATTTATAAATTAATGAAGCTAAGGCTTCCACAAGTACTCCTTCACAAGTTTTTTCACTACAAAAAATCGATTTTATATGGATTTCCTTAAGAATTAAAACCGACTTCTCCGTAAAATTGTATTGTTTTATTTTACATTATTGGTTTAGTTATTTATCGACTTAATTACCCTTTTGCTACTCTGCTTTTTTCTTCGTAGCTCCCCTAAATTAATTTGATACAATGATAAATATTTAATAGCGATACAGAATTTTGCTATTTAATAGAAATAATATTGTTATTTATCCTGAGATATAAATAAGATATGACATTTTACCGCCTCTTAAAACTTTCACTAATGGATGTAAAACAGGGTTAACATTTATTTACTTAGAAGCACGGATGAGGATTCACTTATTAATTCAACTTCATCATTATAACTTAAGGGTGATACTGAAATCATTTATTAAATCTTTTTGTTAACACTTCTTATTGCTATCTAGACAATATACTCATATATAATAGAGGTCTGATTAAAATAATTAGAAGACCAAAATAAACTCCAATATAAATCGATTAAAAAAACATTTAACACTAAAATTAAATGAAATAACCATTGAACCGACAAAACACTTCTATAATTAATTAACTTAGTAGCTTTCGAACAATAAAATCTATATCTAGCACTTACTGCGCCCGCATGTAAGCGGATAATTACTATCCACAAACCGACCGTTCAATGACATATCATAATCACGTGAAGTTCTCGGCCAATTAAATTCTTATAATCGCCGAAAATCTAATTTATATACACTTTATTTGACACAAAACTTTAAAATTAATATAAATTAAATTTTAAAAAAATTGATTAACAATTACAAATCAATTGAATTCACTGTTTTATTACCACTACCAATTTGAAGGCTGAGCATGTCATGTGATTAAAGAGTATTGCTTAGATTGATTTGTTCGCTAGTAATTTTTTAACCGCATACATGCGGCCGCCATTAGGTCCGATTAAAAAAACAACGATAAATAAATGGAACTCCCGTGGAGTATAACGATTAATCTAAAATCGAAGATTGTTATTTTCGTCGATTTTATGAACTTCGAAAGATAATAAATCATCGATTTATGTTTGGATTGGGAGGTACCGGGTTCGAATCCCAAGAAAGGAGGAATGTAATGGGATTTTTCGTCAATTGATTGCGATCGGAGATGATGATGAACACAACCTTTGTTGGAGTGCAGAATCCATGGCCCGAATCATCGTCCATGCCAGTACAGGCTGGCTGGAGCAATGCAATGTGCAGATGGGTATATAAATCGAATCAGAATTCAGATGGCATAGTTAAAAAAATCAGATTCCATGCAAACAACGATAAATCAGAGAATTGGTGTTTCCTCGCGTTCTGATGTGTTTCTGAAGTTAAATCCGAGTGCGGTTTTTTACGGATTCTTTACAAAGATCTCTACGTCGATTGATAACCACTCTATTAGCTTTTCTAAAGCTTTTTCGAATAACGAATATTTATCTAGTTGTGTGTACTGATGCTGTTCACTTCACACTAGAACTGTCCGACAATTACGGCTTAAGGAATTAAGCCGTAATTAATTCGTAAGGAATTAACCTCCGCCGGAGGTTACATTCTAACTTGAATATTTTATTTTGTATCACAGGCAATAAATGATTTAGAATTAAAACCATGCTGGATTTGATTACAAAGAGACGCCCAGCCATACATTTTTCAGTTATCGAAATTTTACATAAAAGAAACTTGAGGAAAATAAAATATAATATTCCAGAAAGTTCCAATGTATCTCCTTTTTTGTTTATTTGTATTAGAAGAATTATTATAGCATTATAATCTAGTCTTTTTCGAGGACTAATGAGTAATTTAATTCTTTGTAGTCTTTTAATGTTTCCTGCCCAATTTTGTATTTCCCCTGCAACTATCTTAGTCTTCCAAGTCCTCATGGAGATCGCATATTTCTAATATACTTAGTGAGTTTACAATAGTTTGCAAAATTTTATTTTAAAACCTTTGCATTATATCGATGTTGCTTTGTTTGGAGCAGCCCCAGAGCTGTATTCCGTAAGTCCACACGGGTTTAAAGATTTGCTTATAAAGTAATCGTTTATTACTATATAGTAAACATTTGGGAGTGTCTGCCTATAAGTTAATCCATTGCTTTTTTAGAGTGCTTTAGCAATAACCTTAGTAATCCTATGAACATGGTCGATAGTGGAGTATTTAAAGCTACTGATGATTTTTCCAGGTTTGCTATTTTTTTTATTTTTAAGTTTTCTATTTATTATTTCTATTATTTTGATATCGTCAGAAGGTAGTAGATGTTGGATAGTAGATATTTTTAAACTTTTCATTGCCTTCAATAACGAATATTCGAATAAGTGGCTGTTTGACAAATTTGAAAGATGAACTTACAGATTTATTTTTAAATTTATGTATCTCTCTTGATAATTTTTTTGTTAAATTGTATACTACGGGTTTATCCTGAGCAGCTCTGGCTTAATACCATTTATTTCTTGCAATAGATCCTTATGGATAATTTTGCCTTATTTTTTATTATAGGAGTGCTTTCTCATGCTGATTACTGAATGTCTTTAACAAATTGCTTAACTTCAGCATCTCCGCGTTCTGGTGGAGTCATAAGTTGTATTTTGTTATCTAAACAAATTCTATGCTATGCTTAGTATAAGCTTAAGATTCGCTGTTTTTTTTTTTTGTAAGATGTCTTCATGAGTATCAAAGTTATAGGTGAGTTAAATTCGTGACATTCTTCCACTGTAATGTAATGCTTCAAAATATTCCCTGTTACAAAGAAGTCGATTAAATCTGGTATTTTGGTTGGGTCCCATGGCCAGTATATTGGTCTACCTGGTGATAATACTCAACAGTTTCTTTCCTTTAGTTATCTAATAATTTATCTGACAATGAAGAATCTTCTGAAGATGATGACCGTTTTACCTTGTCTCAAGTTTACCCGGATATAGGTTTATTCACTAAAGTTATAAGTTTGGAACTGATTTAAATAGTATATACGCTTTATTGTCACATTGATCAGAAATGTTCTTGTTAAGAACGGAATACTCCAAAAATATGTAATTGTGTTCTTTGTAACGAGGAACTCCTCAACATTTTTTTTGTACGCATAGTTCGATATTTCGTCATAATTTAAATAAATGCTGTAGTAATAAATGATAAAATATTATTTTCATTTTTGAGCGCATTACAACGAAAATTCAATTTTCTCATGTTCCACACATATACAATGATTTTCCATATAGTTTACGACTGTATTTATATATACATATGTGTATTACTGTATTGTAAAGTTGTGTGTTTAAGATGAAAAAAAAAAGAAAATATGGTGCACGTGCCATAACAATATGTTTTGTTCGTCTCTTTCATTTTACATGTTATATGTATTCTGAAAACATAAAACGCGAGTATGTATTTTCTCGTGTTATTTTCTATGACGTCATTCCATCTTAAAGCCACCTTACATTAAGAAGCTAATTTAACGTATATAGTATCAAACGAAGAATAGAAATAAAGTAGGGTATCATCATCATCATCATCTCTGTATAATGATGATGACGACAATGATATATGTAGTTAATTTTCAATTTTTTTATACATATATACGAGTTCACTGTTGGAATGATTTCAAATTATTTGCATGGGAAAACTATAAGTATTTTTAGTAGTTTTTTTGTTTTGTTTTAATTAAATTTTATGTATGTCTTACTCTTCAATTAATTATTTAAGTTTTTATATAAAAATTATATGTTTTGTGGATAGACGTCTTGTTACCTAAATTCGTTACAATTTCCTTGCGCTATATTTGTAATGCCCGCCGCCGATTATGTAATATACGTTGACTCTGACACCAATATTTCGTATTTATCTAATACATTGTTGTGTTTGTATATTACACAACATATATTATACTTGTACACATATAAAGAGATAGCATTGAATGATTTGGACACTATTTATTGATTATAACAAGTTTATTGTGATTAATAGGTATATATTTCTTAATTGTTTTCTTTAAGAAAGTGTATATTATATACATATATACACTTTGCTTTTGTTACTTATTCGTTTTTGTGTTTGTGGTTCCTATAAATTGCAAAATTATTACATATACGATATCAAACATCTTGAAATGTGATATTATAAATAGCAAACGTTATAGCCATCATATTTAATTACATATATTGCCTTGTTAATGACTTTTAGATTATTTTAATTATGATAATTACCGTTAACATTTAAATAGATATTAATTAATCAAGTTTTATATAATTCACTAGAACAATACTATCGATTTTATTTGCTTTCGATATTTTACTCGTTTTGCACTATATTTTGACTGCCGTTTAATTTGCTATAGCCATTAACGTAATTTAAAATGTTTAGGCAAATTTATGTAATCTTTTGTAAAAAAAAAAAAATGTATGCTTCGTTGACGATATTATTATTTTATCATATTGTATTTGCTTTATATCATAAAATCGTACAAAACTTTTTATGTCTATTATATAATAGCAAAAGCAATGCTGGCGTTAAATTACAAATTCATAGCAATCGAAATTAATTGTTCATAAAAATGGTGTGTTTTTATATTTTGTTCCAGTGTACATTTTTTACAGAGATGAATGAGCATATAGTGTAACAAAACGCGTACGCGCATATTAGCATATTATTATTTTATATATAGACAGGAAAACAGATTTTTTGGACACTTTATTTTTTATTTATGAGATTAATAATTTTCTAGTTCCGCTCGATGTTGATAATATTAATAATATTATAAAAAATGTCTCGTTAATTAATTTATTTTTTGACTACGTAAAATATATTCTCAATGAGGTTAAATTCCGAGCCGGAAATATAATATAATATTGGGTTTATCTCTAATAAATTTCTGTATGTTTGACTTAAGTTCATTAAAGTCACTAGATTAGGATTATAATTACGAAACTAAATTTCTTTAACTTTTATATTTTTCGTTTAGTATTTATATTTATTTTACCAGTGGTGCCATTATTTTAATGTGGCCAGCTTATTTAGTATCTGACATTTTTTTTTGTTTCTTTAACTGCGATAACATTTAATCGAAATTTTATTCAATTAAAATTAAGTGTAATGTCATGTTTCTATATATAATATGTATTAGATAACGCGTTACAAATATTATTAGTTATCTTAAAATATGGTATGACCTCTGTATAAGTATGTAGTTCTTTCAGCTTTAAAACGAATTAAAAATCTTTTTAATTTTCTAACAGTAGGGTTTCACGAAAAAACTAGCAAAAGTACAAAATATGGCATTTAAAATGAACTGCGCTAAAGAAAAAAGATTTAAAAGTGCATTGGCCTTAAAACAGATCGCAGGGGCAATCAGAATTGGTCCAGCCAATATTCAAAGCACTGTAATTTATTAAGTAATTAATTTATTGCATAATTAAAAATATAAAATTATAATATAAATTAGATTTTATAGAATTTGATTAAATAGTAGAAATCAATTAACCGTTTTATGATCAATACGTCATGTAATCGACGAAAATATAATTTATATACACTTTATTTGACACAATACTTTAAAAATAATACAAATTAGGTTTAAAAAAAATTGATAAATCATTACAAATCTCAAAACTTAAAAATTAATATAAATAAGATTATAAAATAATTGATTAAACATTACAAATCAATTGAATTAACCGTTTTATGAACAATACGTCATGTAATCGACGAAAATCTAATTTATATACACTTTAATAGACCCAAAACTTTAAAATTAATACAAATTAGATTTAAAAAAAATTAAATTAACATTACAAATCAATTGAATTAACCGTTATATGACAAATACATCATGTAATCGACGAAAATTTAATTTATATACACTTTATTTGACACAAAACTTTAAAATTAATACAAATTAGATTTTTAAAAAATTGATTAAACATTACAAATCACAAAACTTTAAAATTAATACAAATAAGATTTAAAAAAAATTAAATTAACATTACAAATCAGTTGAATTAACCGTTATATGACAAATACATCAAGTAATCGACGAAAATCTAATTTATATACACTTTATTTGACATAAAACTTTAAAATTAATACAAATTAGATTTTTAAAAAATTGATTAAACATTACAAATCACAAAACTTTAAAATTAATACAAATTAGATTTTAAAATAATTGATTAAACATTACAAATCAATTGAATTAACCGTTTTAAAACCAATACGTCATATAATCGACGAAAATCAAATTTATATACACTTTATTAGACCCAAACCTTAAAATTAATACAAATTAGATTTTAAAAGAATTAATTAAACATTACAAATCACAAAACTTTAAAATTAATACAAATTAGATTTAAAAAAAATTAAATTAACATTACAAATCAATTGAATTAACCGTTATATGACAAATACATCAAGTAATCGACGAAAATCTAATTTATATACACTTTATTTGACATAAAACTTTAAAATTAATACAAATTAGATTTTTAAAAAATTGATTAAACATTACAAATCACAAAACTTTAAAATTAATACAAATTAGATTTTAAAATAATTGATTAAACATTACAAATCAATTGAATTAACCGTTTTAAAACCAATACGTCATATAATCGACGAAAATCAAATTTATATACACTTTATTAGACCCAAACCTTAAAATTAATACAAATTAGATTTTAAAAGAATTAATTAAACATTACAAATCACAAAACTTTAAAATTAATACAAATTAGATTTAAAAAAAATTAAATTAACATTACAAATCAATTGAATTAACCGTTATATGACAAATACATCAAGTAATCGACGAAAATCTAATTTATATACACTTTATTTGACATAAAACTTTAAAATTAATACAAATAAGACTTTAAAATAATTGATCAAACATTACAAATCACAGAACTTTAAAATTAATTCAAATTAGATTTTAAAATAATTGATTAAACATTACAAATCAATTAAATTAAGCGTTTTAAAACCAATACGTCATATAATCGACGAAAATCAAATTTATATACACTTTATTAGACCCAAACCTTAAAATTAATACAAATTAGATTTTAAAAGAATTAATTAAACATTACAAATCACAAAACTTTAAAATTAATACAAATTAGATTTAAAAAAAATTAAATTAACATTACAAATCAGTTGAATTAACCGTTATATGACAAATACATCAAGTAATCGACGAAAATCTAATTTATATACACTTTATTTGACATAAAACTTTAAAATTAATACAAATTAGATTTTTAAAAAATTGATTAAACATTACAAATCACAAAACTTTAAAATTAATACAAATTAGATTTTAAAATAATTGATTAAACATTACAAATCAATTGAATTAACCG
This sequence comes from Tipula confusa, assembly GCA_963556175.1. NCBI lineage: Eukaryota > Metazoa > Arthropoda > Insecta > Diptera > Tipulidae > Tipula > Tipula confusa. Next base: position 188,651,809 of record OY744475.1, on the reverse strand, counting down.
TTTTAAAACCAATACGTCATATAATCGACGAAAATCAAATTTATATACACTTTATTAGACCCAAACCTTAAAATTAATACAAATTAGATTTTAAAAGAATTAATTAAACATTACAAATCACAAAACTTTAAAATTAATACAAATTAGATTTAAAAAAAATTAAATTAACATTACAAATCAATTGAATTAACCGTTATATGACAAATACATCAAGTAATCGACGAAAATCTAATTTATATACACTTTATTTGACATAAAACTTTAAAATTAATACAAATAAGACTTTAAAATAATTGATCAAACATTACAAATCACAGAACTTTAAAATTAATTCAAATTAGATTTTAAAATAATTGATTAAACATTACAAATCAATTAAATTAAGCGTTTTATGACCAATACCATCTTTAAAAAAAAATTAATGTGTGCTAAAATTAAGATTTTAAATTGAATTGACAGAAAACTTTGTTGAATATCAGTTGTTTTCGTTAATGTTGGCCTAATTTCTGTATAAAGTCCCCAAGTTTAGCTTGTACTCTAAATTGTCTATGGTGTTCTCAGCCATAATGCTTTGATTCGATTTGAAATGTTTCATATTCTTTTATGACTATAATATTAGTACAACGTCATGCTTTATAATATATTACATTAAACTATTGTAAAACATTTTTCTAACTTTAGCATCAAGAATTTAGCAAAAATGGCTACTTTCTTTAATTCTGATAGTAATTTTTGGTGAGAAGCTCTTCTATAGTTTTACGACAAAAAATCGACGATTTGCGTTGCTTTTTAAATCTGTTACAATTTACTGTGCAGTAATAGGGTTTCATCCCGTCTATAGTTGCATTTTACAGATCGTGTCCTGAAACCATTTGCTTGGACTTTTTAAATATCTATAATCTTTTTCAATGCTCATATATTTTATTTTTGAAAAATTTTATTTGTATTATGCATGTGTAACATTTAGACTAAATGTAGATTATCTCAGATTGATTATCAGATTATTGAATTATCCGTTTAAGTGGAAATGGGTCACGGGGTACAAAGTCAGTAAAACTGAAAAAGTTCAGTGTTCAATCTGGGATGCCTTTTATAAGTAAAATTTAGTGACACATATTGTCAATATAGTAGACTTTTTGTGTTTTATATACTAGGTTTGCACTAAATCTATAAAATCCATTTGAAGATTACTAAAAAATAATTTTATGTTGAGTTAAATATTCGTTTTCAAGTCCTCTTCATTTAAAAATACAAAAAAAAATCAACTTATGCTTTTTATGTATGTATGGAATGTGAAATGCTTTCAAAACTATAAAAAAAAATTAATGCAGATTATTCACTTTATATAACCAAAATATATATAGTATCTTTACTATACACTATACTATTGTAATCCATTTACGACGAACACATCAAATCGAACTGCTTATTTTCTATTTACCGCGCCAATTTATCAAACATACATAAAAGCATTTTCATTTCATTGATTTCGTTTTATCTATATCAATTATTTTCACAAAACAATGTCAAAGCTCAGCAATTAAAAAAAAAATTATTTTATCCATTTATTTTTTTTTTTTTAACTCACAATTTTTAAAATAAACAATTCAAATTTTTCATCATACCTTTATACATATTTTAATATTACGAGAAAATAATATTTTATCTGAATTGTTGTTGTTTGCCTTTTTTTAGACACCAAATCTCAATATGTTTTAGAAAATTCACAAAATTGGACAATTAATAAAAAATAATAAAAAAAAAACTTTAAAAATTATGGGGATTTTGCAATTTATGAAAGTTTACAAATTGGTATCAGTCGCGCTTTAGAAAAAATGTAAGTTTTCTTCAAATTATTGCTTGTGTTTTTTTTTTTAATTTAAAATATGCATTATTCATATAAGTTTTAATTAACTAAATATGTTTCATCATTTTTATAGTTTCAAAATTTAAACTTTAAATTTTTTATTTTTTAGGTTATGTTTCTTTTGTATAAAATGTAATATTTCAATCAAGAAAATGTTTAGATATTAAGTGTCGATCGTTATATCTAATAAATTATAAGAATCATTTATTAGTAAGGACACTAATCATTTATTAGTAAAGACTCTTGGTGACCAGATTATTATTCCGTTTTTGCCTATTTATTTTAAAATAAATAGGCAAAAACGGAATAATTTAGATAGTCTTTTGACTATCGTGGTCACACTGGTAACAAAACGTCGCAAAATCTATCAAGAAATCAAAACAAATTATTTCCCTGTCTCTTTAAAACTAAGATCTTGTATGTTAGACTAGAACTTTTACGCCTAGAGGTCAATGTTTGAAGACTCAGAAACTTACAGCGGCTCAGGTACGGTGAAAGTTTATAGCCTTCGTTTTCAAGAGATGGCAAATTTTTAAGAACAAATAACAAAAATTGTTTCTGCACGCTTTCAATTCTGTTAAAATGACGGTCGTAAAATGGAGACCATATAATATTAGCGTATTCAAGTTGTGAACGCACGAGAGACGTATCTTTAGAATTTCTTTTAATAAACCCTAACATAGAATAAAATTTATTAACAATTACATCGATATGGGCGTTAAATAATAAATCCGAACTAAATATGACCCCCAAATCGTTAACCACATTAACTCTCTTCAATAATTGGTCATTAAGATAATAATCAAGAATATGCAATTACATGGCATTTATCCACATTCAGAAACATAAAGTTAATAACACACCAATCACGAAAACATGTTTAAGGCACGGTGAAATAAATCTCGATCTAGTTCACATGAAATATTTGCAAATTTTTTCATATCATCTGCAAATAAAACACAATCAGCATATTCAAAACAGTCAACAACGTCATCAATAAATAATATAAATAATAAAGGCCCTAAGTGACTTCCAATAAAGTTTCAATTCAGTTTATTAAGTTTTTCCAATAATATCCGATGATTAAGTTTGTCAAATGCCTTTGGAAAATCGGTATTCGACCTGAGTACCCGCGATAACTGAATTAATTAAATTATTTTAAAAAACGGTCAAATTAGTTAGTTGAACGATCTGGAAAAAATCCATGCTGACATCCACTAATCAATTTCTTAGAGTGGAAGTATAATATGTTATTGACCATTGACTCGAATAATTTTGGAATAGAAGACAGTATTGCAATACCGCGATAATTTGTAACATTACTGCGGGAACCATTTTTATTGGTCGGTATGTCTTTTGATACTTTCCAAGCATCCGGGAATCTGCCTTGTTTGAGACTTGAGTCAAATAACAGGCATAACGGAGCAGCAAATTCATCAGCACAATGTTTTAATAGAGACACGGGTAAGCCATCTGATCCAGGACTCTTTGAAGTGTTGTTTAACAATGCCTGATAGCATAGGAACAAGTGTCTTATCTTTAACAAAAACGCTTCCGAAGTATTTCGCAAAGAAATTACAGATTTCACCTTTGAATTCCAAAAACGTTGGCAAACCGTTATTTTGGCTCTTGAATTTGATAAATTTCCAGAAATTTTTTGATTACATCGTAAATTATCCACCTATGTCAATAATGTAATTATTGTAAAGAAATCGGTTTAGGCAAGAAAATTGACTTCGTAAAGATTTAGAATTTAAAAGGTCACAATGTGATCCTGTTCGCCTGTATATCCGTCGTCGCACAATTCAAGCTTAAAAAATCGAAACTTAGGATAGAAAAATAAGTTCAGAAAAGTACCGCGACTATTAGGTATGTTATTAATCTGAACAGTAGCCCTAAGTTTGCCATAAAATCACAAACTAGCGCAGAAGATTCACAAGTATTAGAAAGAATAAAAACATTGTCATCCATCATCCAAATTAACTCAGGAAAATTAAAATCGCCTAAAATAATGAAGTCAATGCTTTCATTAATAAAGGGCAATAAGTTATTTGAAATACTTTCAAGAAAAACGTGACAAAAAGATGTAGATGAATTAGGAGGAAATATGCTGTCCTAATTACTATAAAAGATGTATCCAATTCACTGAAATATTCCTTTCGAACTGCAATTAGAACACCACCACCTTTAAAGTTATTACTATAACTATACCGATCGCGACGGAAAACGCAAAAATCCGGAGGAAAAATTCCTCAGTATTAAAATTGACTGTCAGCCATGTTTCAGTCAGAACTATTATAACGTAATTAGAATCCAAAATTCCAAGACTATCGTCCTTGGATAGTGAAACTAAAATCACCGCAAAGCCTCAACAGTAAGCAGATTAGCTTTAATTGGGCATCAGTATTCAGCTTTGTAGCCAAAGCTCTATACGTCTCATAATCAGATGTATTACATTTCCATACATCAATGCTAAGTGATGCAATTCTGCATCTAATAGTAATTGGTGCCGGCGCCTTCTATTTAAGTTTGTGTTGCTGTTTTATGTGTTTTTCTTTTTAAGACCCAATCTGTTTCTCTTACTAGTTCTTCATCAGTATATAATTTTTCAATTGTGTCTACCTCATTGCTAGTCTGAGGAGGCTCCTCAGATTTCTTAGCTTGTAACGCTAAAGAATCTGAACTCGACTAGAGGAATTAAAATTATAGAATTTGTATTATACTGTATTAACTAGACGATACCACATACTTCCTGTGACGAAGAGTCATCGTGGTTAATATTGGTTTCTGTGCTCCACAATTGTTGTCTCATTTATTAGGGAAAACATGAATACTTTTACATTACCACAGATTCCACGTTATGGAAGATTCCATGTGGGAATAGAATATATCCGCATGGCCACACCAGAGTTAATTGCCAAATTGCCCGAATGCTTGGTTTTACTGTTACAGTTCAAAATTGATATTATTTTCAAATATTTTGGAGGTATATCCAAAAATGATTTGCTAATGAAACCTCTATATCCTTGGTGTTATACTTTAAGTTTTGACTCATTTGAAAGTCGTATTTTCTTATTTTGGAAGGATAAGGCAGGATATAAATTAAACTATTGAGATCGACCCGGTTACAGACACTGTGGCGGCCAATAGTTAGTAATTTTTTTGTGAGGTAGGGAAAGGAAAGGTATGTCAGTAATAACAGAATTGGTCCGGTTTCACGATAGCTAATATTCAAACTAATGTTAGCATAAAACAATCACAATAATAATGAACTGATCTGCATCGGTTATCTCTTATCAGCATCTCCAGTGTGCCACCATTCAACTGTAATCTGCAATGTCCCTCTGAAAAAATATCTATTAATGGACTAATTTCTCAAAGCCGTAAGATTAGTTTTCATCTGAAACTATAAATTAATTAATTCATAATATAATAATATAATTTCTGCAAGCAGTAATAAATTGGATTAGTTTTTGCCTTAAATTTAAAATTAATTAATTTATTACATTATTAAAATTATAAAAATTATAATATAAATTACATTTTATGAAATTTGATTAAACATTACAAATCAATTGAATTAACCGTTTTATGACAAATTCGTCATGTAATCGACGAAAATCTAATTTATATACACTTTATTTGACACAAAACATTAAAATTAATTCAAATTAGAATTTAAAAAAAATGGTTCAACATTACAAATCAATTGAATTAACCGTTTTATGATAAATGCATCATATAATCGCCGAAAATCTAATTTATATACATTTTATTTGACACAAAATTTTAAAATTAATACAAATTAGATTTTAAAATAATTGATTAAACAAAACAAATCAATTGAATTCACAATTAAGCTCACTAAGCTTATACAACAATAACCGATGACTTACTTTGTCGAAAGCTTTAGAGAAATCGGTATACAGCACATCAAATTGAACTTTCGAAATGAAAGACACAATTAAATTATTCTGGAAAAAAGTCAACTTAGTAACCGTTAAATAAACCGGAAGGAATCTATGCTGGCGTTGGTTCATACAATGTTTCGAATAGAAGTACATCATAGTTTGGGAATGCAAGACAAAATTCTTTAATTATGTAATTGTTGTACAAAAAACGATTTACCCAAGAAAACTGTTTACGTAGAGACTTGAACTGAGTACATGCAAAGGTTGATCCTGTTCGCCTATAATCCATGTGAGCTTCGTTACATAGTAGCTCAAATTAAATTGTTTTAGTTCTTTAGTAAACCACGAAGCTTTACGGATGTTAGACTTAAACTTATAAGAGTCTGAGCTATCGTTCGTGAGTGGGATTAACTTAGAAGAAAAACATCCAAATAAAATTTTAATTTTTTATCATTTATGTCAAACTTTGTCAAATGCTTGTGTAACTGCTAGAAAGACAGCATAGCAGTATTCCTTTTCCTCAAAAGAATGTTTGATTATATTTACAATGCTGAGCACTTGCTTTATGGTACCAAGTTGACTTTGGGATCCAAAATGATGGTCTGGTATTACCTGACGCTCGTCCAATACTAGTTTAAGATTAGTATCATTTTTTTCAAAAATATTCGATATTGTTGTGTCCCAGGCTTTTGTATCATTGTGATAAGAGATATTTGATTGTTCGACTATTATTTAAACCAAAACCGATTCCATTCTTTCTTTAGTTTTAGTTTCACTGGAAAGCTGCAGGCAGAGCTTATTGCAATAATTCTGTCATCTATTTTCAGGATAATTTATGATGAGACTATTTCTACTATCCAGTTCTATTTTGACTTCTTAGGATCATTAGAAACCTGTTGCCCACTTGATTGCTTTTGAAAATCTATCTCGTGTTTAAACTAAATACCAATCTAAAAAAAAATACCTGTCAGACGTAGTTGGGTACAAAAATGTGTGTACACATTTTATTTTAAACCAATATACTACTTTTTATTTTAACTTTCAATATACATAAAACTCACGGTCCCTAGGTTACCCACCACTGTAATACACAGTTGCTACGTGAATGCATTATATAAAGTACGTATAGTTCAAAAAAGTTGGTTTTTTTATACTATTAATTGACGCTAAATAATATTTTACATCGTTAAGTAAATTTAAATCTCGCACATAAGAATAAGAAACATCACTTTCAATTTAAAGACTTTAAACCAAAAAACAACAAAACAAACCTGTTTAAAATAAAAATACATAGTTTAAAAATGTGAAATACCCAATAAAAAATAAAATTGAAATCTCTCGCATATTACATAATCAATTTTCTCTGGTTTATTGAAAATATCATCTATATTTCTTAACCAAATAAACTCTTCATTTATCTAATAAAATCGAAATGATAATCGACTTAAGTTGTTTTTAATATTATTAGTGTTGCTGTAACATGTACAGTTGTGAAGTTGTTAAACTTCATTTTCAAGATCTACACTTTTTATTTTTATTTTATTTTATTTTGCGCAAGGTTACATAAAAATAGGTTAGTGGAGTCTAAAGTAAAAAAAAAAACAATACCGACTAGCAATTATTATATAAACACGTATACGTATAGCAACTACATGAATTAGATAATCATATTTAACTTGTGTATATAGAGTTAATTATAGATATGTTAAGGTGAAATATTGCCAGGTATTTTCAACAATTGCAAAACGTAAAAAAAAAAACGTTTTCTATAGATATATTGTATTATCAAATTGCTAACTGATAACGCTTTATAGATAAGCTTTTCGATTGTTCAATCATTTTTAATTAACGATTTTGCGTTTGATCGCCTGGACTATATTAAATAAGTTTTTGTGTATTTCTGTTATCATAAAATTCGGTTAAAAAAAATTATATATCAACTATACTTATCATATTTAAGTGTACAGAGGTAGTCAAACAATTTGATTTAAAATAAAATATGAAAATTAAGTATAAAGGGATTTTTCATAATTTTCTTTTACAATATCGTCGCACTAAATATTTTGGCAACACAATTAACTTGTGATTTTTTTTTTTTTTTTAATTTTCTAAATTTAAAATTAATTTTATAATATAACAAAAAAAAATATGCACAACGCTAATGTACACAAATCTGGTATTTTATACAAAATGTTAATTTGCTCTTAAAGTTTAATATGTAATACCATAAGTATGTTGGCGACATATTTTTAATTTTTTTTTTTGTCTCTATCCGGAAATTTATCTTTTAAAGGAAATTGCAAAATAATCATTATGTATATATGTATTGTTTAGAAGCCAACCGGGGTCTAATCGTCTAGCCCATCTTAGTTGATTTCCTATAAATCTAAAAAAAAAATATTTTACATGTAAAATTTTAACGATTATGAAAATTTAAATAGCAATAATCGTTGTGAACATACAAATGCATATTGATCGCTGCACCATTCGTGTAGAACGTGACCGAGTCAATGTGTTTGTTTTAGTTTGTGAACGTCATCAGTAATTTATGTTCATTAAAATACTGATTTCGTCGTGTTTAAAATATTAGGCTTAGATGAATATTGCCAGAATCTAGAAATACCTGCACTCTTATTCTGTTCAATTCGGTGTGTACAATCAAAGGTCACTAGTTCTACTGTACTTTTCACGTTTACACAATATACTTTTTTTACAGAACAAGGGTGTTGATATATATCACTAGATGTTTTGTATATAATTCATAGCGGGACAACTTGATCAGTAATTGGCCGATTTGAACAAAATGATCCTTACTAATCTCCTACAATTTCCTTTGCTGAAAAATTTTTTCTTTGCAAAAGTAATTTGAATACCGTGCAACGCATGCTATGTCACGATAATTTTCTTAATTTAAACGATCTTCGCTCTAGTGGACGGGCGTAGCAAACCCTCCAAACGTACACCACAAAGTATCACCTTTAAATATCAAAAACTCTGAATTAACTCTAATAGGCCGACTCTAGTTTTCCTTAGGAAGCCATTATTGTTTTTCTTCCAGTTTTTCTCTACTTTTTCCCAATGGTTTATTCTAAAACAGACAACTCGAACAACCCGGTGCAGCCACTTAGGATCGGCTCGCAGAATGCGACCGAGCCAGCTTACTCGCTGTCCTTTTATTTCATGAATGAGATCAAGAATTTTCATTAAATTCCTGATCTCGTGGTTAAATAAAACTCGGTAAGTGTCGTCTTCGTCGCGTTTGGGGTAATATATCGCATGATTTCTCTCAAATGTCATACTCATCCGTCAGGGTTCAACTCTCACCCCTACATGACAACGAGTCTATTCAACACCTTTTACAACTTCAGTAATATTTAAAAAGTATCATTCTCAACCAAAAAACTTGATCGGTGACTGACCAATTTGGACAAAATCCTCCTTGGTAGTCACCTTCAATTTCTTCCGCCAGGGGAGTGATTCTCTCCAATAATATTTAAGACAGTAATTTGTATGTTGTGCAAAGGAGAACTGTGCCACGAAACACCTTTCGCATTTTAAACGATCTCCTTTTTTATGGATAGAGCAAAACGCGGTTACCTTCCATTCATCAGGCATAACTTCGCTTCGCCATACTAATCGAATAAGGTCGAAAAGATTGTTCCACAAGTATCCCCTCCGAATAATAAGAACTCGGAGTTAATGCAATTAACCCCAGGGGAACCGTTTCGTTTTAGTATCTGCATGACTAGCGTGAATTCCTCACAATCCGTATTTAACAACTTTCAAATACAGCATTTGACACTTGTTGAACATTAAGTAAACCAGAGAAATGCTCCTTCTATAGGTGTCGAGCACTGTATCGATGTTAACACGAAAGGTTTCCGTCTTGGTCACGAATGGCGATAGACTAAGTCTAAAGGTATGGCCTTCCAACATTCACGCTTTTTCTGTTTACAAATTCGCTTGGCGGTTCTTCTAGCAAGGACCGCATTGTTCTTCCGTGCGATTGTAAAATAAATTCGCGTTTATTTATAGGCTACATTCTGTTGCTCGACAGCAAGACGACACTCCTCATCAAACCAGCCATTTTTGGGCAGCACATACTACCGAAGTTTTCAATACCTCCCATAGAGCGTTCACATCATCAGTTCGATGGTTGGTTTCCATAATGCTACTGGTAAAAAGATTCTGATATCGTGCTTTCTCATCTTCGTTTATCTGACCTTCACAGTTGAAACGTAAGTTAGGTTTTCCAGTGTGATCTCTGACTTGAACGAAATCTTAGCTTTGCAGTAGTTCACTCATTTAGTAATTTACATTGAATATTTACGAAAATTGGGTTGAGAATTGCTTAGTTTCAGCAGTTTGGTTTCGAGCCAATGAGATTTTATTTTATCAGGCTACAGTGACCAAACTAGAAATATAAATGTCCAAACTTTGTATTTTCATACATAGTATTGACTTTTTGATCTAGTGAATTATATAATTCACTAATTATTAAAAATTAAGCAATTCTCGAGCAATTATATAATTCACTAGATCAAAAAGTCCATACTATGTATGAAAATACAAAGTTTGGACATAAAGATTATTAATAGGTCATAAAGTTAAGGCTAAGAATCTTAACTAAGAAAATTTATGTAAAAATTAACCAATTAAATATTTTTAGGTATAAAAAAATAAAACATAAACATCAGGTTCTTATGTCGGATGTCCTGAAGATCTTAAATTATCACATTGAATATTATTATACCATTATATGGAAGCCTTATAGGTTAGTCCCAGTTAAAAATGATTCAACTGAGGTCTCTTAGGCTGCTGTCATCTAGGTTACGTTATGTCCAATGGGTTGGTTCTTTGTAACCTTCGTGTTATAGTGATGTTGGTCATAATACAACGTATATCATGACTTACATGCTCATGCAGGCGTAAAAGTGTTTTATTGCATGATAATGATCTCGTCTGCGACAAGCTTAATTTTCAAGTCTCTATGAAGGTTGTCGTTTCTGAAGTACTATGGCGTATTTAAAATGGTGCGTAGTATTTTATTATGGAACGTTTGGACTATTTTGATGTTTGTTTTCTTAGCACAACCCCAGAGTTGTATGCCATAGATCCATACCGATTTCAGAATTTGTTTATTTAGCAAAAGCTTATTATGGATCGAGAGCTCTGAGTGTCTCCCTAGAAGTCACTGCATTTTCCTGAATTTGATGGCTAATTGCATATTTTGGCTGTGGCTCTATGCAGTTTGTTGGTAGGATTAGTTATGTTGTCTCATATTTTACTCATACTATTGATGACATACCTTATCAAACGCTTGGGCCACATCTAGGAATATCCTGGAGCATATTTGTTTGGTTTCTTCTATTATTAGTTTCAAGCTTTTTAGGAGTAACTTTTCGAATAATTTTGATAGCGTTGAAATCAGAGGCCTATACAGAGATTTTTTATTCGGTGATTTGTTTAGTTTTAGAATCATTATTACTTCTGCAACCTTCCATTACCTTGGTGCGTATCTTAATCGGATTGCTGCATTCATTACGTGCTATGATTTCTATCTCCCTTTTTCCCTAACTTGTAGATTAGGTCTTTTCAAGGCCTTGGTTGCCCTCCATAGAGAATTTAGTCAGAGTCTTTTTGACCTGACAGATGGTTTAGGTATCCATTGGCTAACTGGTTTTTAATCTCCTTTAATTTATTAGCCAAATTGTTAAAGTTTTTTCGCTTCCAGTGTTCGATTTCTGTGCCGGTTTTAACGAGCTTTTCTTTTATTTTTAATCATTTCTCTAACTTTTTCGGGATATATATAGCCACAACATTGTTTTTGGAAGGAGATGATAAACCAGAAATACCGGAACTTGTTGTCTCATTAAGACAAATAGCCAAAATGACCTTAGGTCTCGTAGACTCAGCCACACATGTAGCATACGATCCTCATTAATGTAATATTAATTGATACCGAAGTTGCAGAAGATTTTGTAGATTTTGAAGAACTAGTAGGATTTGTAAGAATGATTCTAATTATATGTCAAAAGTATCTTAAACGTTTTGATTCAGGCGTTGATTAGACGTTTTGTCGCTTATGACTGTTAAAGTTAGACAAAAAATATAAGCTCAAAATCGGCTCTGTCGATTCCACCACGACCAGTAATTAAAAGCTATTAATTATTATATAAACCATATTTATAAATGTATACTATATCAAAAACAATATGTACTCATTACAGCATATGGTTTTTTAATGTAAACTATTTGCAAACATATTGAATCAATTTAAACTAATCGCTACTTCGGCTCATAATTTAGAAAATGTTTGTATTAGTTTCCGATTTAACGTTTAATTGCTTTTATAATAATACGATGCATTTGCAACATTTCTTAATATTTTAATATTTTAAGTTATATACTTATCTCAAGGTTAAGGTTGTTATATCATGCATTTTATCCACACATACGTTTTTTTTATATACATACTTACGTATATGTATATCCACAAACATATATACGTCGAATACATTTTATCGTGTTTTATATTTTTCTTTTGATTATAATAAATTCCAAATTCATTAGAAAACATACAATTTAACTCTCCTCGCATTTAACTGGTTTTACTGAATTTTTACACTGTATTTAGTCGTTAGTTTCAATATCAATATGTACATATTTTTGTATATATGTATGTAAAGAGTAAATTATCATTTTATTTTTTTTTTTAAGTGGGCGAACCAGTTTAAACAAATTATGCTAATATGTTTTATTTTAAGAAATATATATGCTTATATGTATTTAAGAATATAAATTATTTAAGAGTATATCACACACAATTTTCCATGCAATGGTTTTTATTTATATAGTTACTGATTTAAAGAAAACTATCATAGTATCAAATAAGCAAAATTGTGATATTTAGTTTTAATAACCAATTATAGATGTCACTATGAGATAATGTCATTTGATTTTTTAAAAAATATCATATTCGTACTTTATGACCTTTCCAATCTATACATATTATATACTGAATGTCTGTTAAGCCACAATTTATATTTTGTAACATTCCTAATGAGTTTTCTAATATCTTCCACAATATAAAAATTATATAAATATCTTAAAAATAAAAATATCATGCCCATAAAACAAAACCGAACATAATCTCACTTTAGGTAGCCAGTTTATACACACGCAACAGGTAGTTTTTTTACTATAGAAAAATAATTTAGTTTTTCTCGTATATGAACATAACCATTATACTATTTATATAACAATATATAGTTGTGTGATATTTAAAAAAAATATAAAGTGAAGAACCATCAAATTTGTGTTATATTTTGTTTTTCAAATATATTACACAAATAAACACATCACGATATTTAGATAAAAAAAGACGTTAAATATTTTCTTAATATATTGCGTGTATATAAAGAAAATATGTTTATGTGTATTTAGATGAAAATTTTTAAATATTTTTTTTTAATATAATAGAACAATAAAATAATTAATAGAGTGTGAAAATTCTAAAGTTGAATATTACATTTTAACGCTTTTGCTTTCGATTATTGTAGGTCATACACACAGAAAAAATCAAAAATTTATCACCATGGTTATTTTTTTTTTTTTTTGATCTTTTCAAAAATATTGTCATTAGCACTAATTTACTTATAGTCTTTTTATAATGCTCACTAACAAAAAAATATGTCTAGTAATAATTATCGGGATTGCGATTATTTAATGACGCCAATGCTCATTAGAGTTGTAACTCATTTGTATAAAATCGATTGTGTTTGGCTGCCATGATGAAATAAGAATGCGTCACATAACAAAAGTGAAAGATTTTCTTTTTGATATATATAAATAGTTAAACTTGATAATTTAATGTATCCTATAAAAAAGAAAATGTAAACTAATTTTATATATTATATATGTGGCTTCTTGTCTGAACACTATAAAGGGGATAAGTTAATACGTTAAGTAAATTTTAGAGTGCGCTTTAATTTTGGTAAAGTGTGGAACACGGTTTTTCGATATTTTTAACATTTTATCGATTAAACTGCATTTCATTATCAAAGTCAACCAGTGCTTGACCTATAAGATGAAAGTTTCTTACTGTACAAAATAAAATGATGCGCTAAAAGCTACATGAAAAACGTAATTTTATTACTTAATATATAGAAGTTCAGGTTCAAAATAAAAAGGCTATAATTTTGGAAAAAATTTAATTAAATTTTTCCGGACAGCATCACTCGTTATTTCAGCAAAATAAATTTCATTAATTAACCGGTTATCAGTTCAACATGCAGATCATAATATTCAGTACTGAAGTGTATTAGCATTTCAGTTACTGTTAAAAGCAGAAAATTTGTGAATTGATTTAAAAACCGCAGTTTACCCAAAGCTAATATTATCAAACTTGATATTAGAGTCCAGGATTTATATTTCTTTTTGATTTCTTCTATAAAAATCGATTTTTTTAATTTTATTATTTATTATTTATGAACCTGCAGTTAAATTTGATAAATTTTTTCCTCGTTAATTTTAAAAATTGCGGTGCAATTCATCATTATAAATTACTTCCACCAATCGAAATCCGTCATAGATGTTATTACTTCTTGCCTCATTATTGCATCATAAAAGGTTATATTCCATATAACATAATAATGAAATTTTATTACTATCACTTTGTATTTTAACCAATGCTAAAGCCATAGGTTCAAAACACAACTATAGTATCTTCACAATTCCTTTTAAATTCTACTTTTTGCACCAACTTGAAAATATTAACATTAATTTCACTATGGTGCTCATCACAAACTATCATTAATACAGACAAATTTTTCAAATATGACTTGATGGTATCACAAATCGAATTCTAGCGCACTTTTATTGGTTAACTACCTTAAGCCTTATTGTACCAGAAATTTGGCAAATGGTGATTCCGAAAGTACATTGCTACACTGATAATTTGCTTGAGTATAGATTTTCAAACCCTTTTCCTAAATCGTTTCTCATTTTCTGCATATTGCTTGGACTATCTATCACAAGACTTCGTATTTTACATTCGTAAATGATCTCTGCTTTGCGACAAATTTGTATTGCCAGATCTAGTAGATAGTCGAAATCATGTTTTTTATGTGTCGATAGTATCTAGAATAACAAATCCATTTTTCTTAACATTTCCAGCCATTTCAATATTACACACATCATTTTTTAGATTTTCATACAAAAGGATACATCATTTTCTACATTTTATATGACCCGTATTATGAAATGTCAAATTTGTTGCGTAAAAGAATCGGGCTACTTGTTCATATCGAATATCTCCTCTTCTTTCTTTGTTGCTTTGAAGAATTTTCTTTGCATGTTTTGAAGAATCTAGCAATGTTTTTCCCCGTTTGCTTTACGACACCATTAATAACGGTTCTTCAATCGTTCAGCAATCATTTGTTATTCGTGATTGCAGCGCTAGCATACCACTCTACACCCATATTTACCCTGTACTTTACGTTCGGTAAATTGAAATTAATTCCATATTCAATCTTTTTTTCAACCACTAAGGTAGCGTCCGATTTCCATGGTAGTGTAGTAATTATGACAGTAGTAAAATCTTTTTCTCTTCCATAATTTTAATAAGTTCATTTTCTGTGCGAATTCCGAAAACATTTTGATGTTGTAATTTTAAAATTTTAGCATAAAAATTGTGTGTGGTAGTGTTTAAATTTTTGATTAATTGCCAATTCGGTTGTTTTTCAGTTTAATATGGAATAAAAAAATGGTACAGGTCGAATATGACCAAAATATGGTGCTATTTGTGTTAATCTTAGGCTTTATGTTTAATAAGAGAACGCGTAACCTCGCTCAGCCATGGTATCTATAAACCATTGTAATCCCTCAGCAACTACAAATTGACACATTCAATTTTTATAGGGTATTACAAATTTCAGTCATTTCATCGACTACAAAGCCAGCAACCAGAATGCATATTGAAATTTAATATACCCAAGTATGATTAGATACTGCTACGGTAACTCATATGTATATATATATAAATATATAAATATATAAATATATATATATATATATATATATATATATATATATATATATATATATATATATATATATATATATATATATATATATATATATTTGTGAACTTATTCACCTAATGTTGATTTTTTTAACTTAATACCACGATAAAAACGTATAGTAACACATTATAATAACGTCGCCCAATCACAATGAAATATTGGTTTATATTGATTGTTAATTACAACGGGCGAGAAGCTAAAACAATCTTGTAAACAATTTTTGCATTTACTACACACGCAAAGTTTGCTTCATATAAAAAACTACAGATCTGTCAAAATTATTACATATAGCTGCTGTAGTAATTTGGTTGCATACAGTACAACGTCATAATTACTACAGCTGGAATAATTACAACGGAAATCGGACACCACCTAAACATGTTGGGTTTATATTTTTAAACAATTCAATCAGTTTTCAAAAAAGAAAATCATAGAAAAAATTTATTTATGACTTCAAAATTATTACAAATTACATTCCGTTACCTTTCCAGTAAATTATAACAAAAATTTCAATACAAAATTTGAAATTAAAGCAGTTATGACTTTTTCATACTACATTTGGCAGCCAACTTGTTACAAAAAATGACCGTTGTTTTACAAATGGGCGCTGCAATTTCAAAAAAAATTCAAGAATAAGTTGGTGTTACCTAATGAAAGGAAATTTTTAAAAATTGTTTGAGCATTTGATTGGCAATTGTATTTTTTATAAATGACGGTCAAAATCTGCGATGAAATTAAATTGATTTAAATCATATAAACCCTGTCAGAGATTAGTTGGAAAGCCGAACAAGATCAATTATGAATTTAACTAAATCAATTGATGCCACAACTTATTTTACTCGTGCAAAATGCGAGTATTGCGAAAAAACTCAACCATATTTAAATAGCAATCAAGAATAAAAATGTACGATAACCACTTGAATTAAGACAAACTTATGAAGCTTATGTATCAAAACATTCTTATTAAGCATCTGGAGTTAAAACACAATATTCTAAGTTCAAACGAACTAAAATTGAATTCGAGATTACTTGTGAATCCTGCAACACTACGGTTTCAAAACAAACAATCTGCGAGCGCTTCCAAAAAAAATTATATGATTATAATTGCAAAAAAAAATAGCAAATTAGAAGACTAAAAATAGCAAATTGGAAGACAATTTTGGCAGCCGAAGCAACCATGGCATTTCAAATGGTGAAAATCACCAAAGCTTTAAATCATGTGACTATTCTTCAAAATTATATCGGCGTATATTTTCGGATTCGGAAGTAGCCATCAAGTAATCATCAACAAGAACTAAAACAGAAGCTATCGTACATATGATCTTAGCACCACATTCTGGATATGACACATTCTGGATATGATCTTAGCACCACTTTCTACACTTGTGGATCTTAACACCACAAGTGTAGAAAGTACACTTGAAAATGTTCGAGATAGAACAATTGGAACAAATGGATTAAATCATAGTGCTTTCAAAATGTTTTCGATTATAGTTCAGTACGTTTTTAAAGAATCTGGCACTGCTGATTGGATTTTAAAGTAGTGACTGATGAGAAGTCCAAGACCATCTGAAATTTGTTAATTAATACGTTAGAGAATTTAAATTTGACAAGTAAATGTATTGCTTTAACAGGGGATAATTGCAATACACATTTTACTGGTGGAATTGATTATAGAGGATCAAACAATGTTTTCCGTAGGTTTGAGGAATATTTAATGAAGCCGCTGATTGTAATTGGATGTCTAGTACATTTATCTCTGGATGGATTAACTATAGATGTGGAATCAATTGTCTTGAAAATCTACAATGTTTTTTCTATTTATACCGTAAGAACTAAAGGCTTGAAAGAATTTTATACTTTTGTTGAAATTAAGTACAGAAAACTTCTATTTTATTTGAAGACGAAGTGGTTATCTTTAATTCCTGTCATCAACAGAGAACTTTAAATGTTCCCTGCTTTACGATCGTTTTTTCTATCAGAAGAGCAATCTTTAATAGGTCTTAAAATGGTTTTGAAAATTCATTGAACGAGAGCTATGGTTGGCTCACTCCTTAATGTCGATATTTCATAGTACAGGGTCTATCAAGTTGGCGTTTCTTTTTTAGCAGTGTTTTGTTCTGACAGCTGTCTAAGTTTTAAAACGTCTCTTTAGACAGATATCAAATATAAAATGTACAATTTAGAAAAATAATCGAAAATAAGAAAAATAATCGAAAAATTTGAGTCGACTTGCTCGGTACAAGATATAATAACACCAGTGTACCATCGTCCCGGCCGTTTAACTGAAAATATCGCTGTTGTGAGGGAAAGCATTAAAAAGATCAAAAGTTGTCAATTGAGTGGCGTACACAGCAATTGGGCCTATCTGCAACCACTACATGGCGAATTTTGCGTAAGGATTTAGTTCTTAAGCCTTACAATGTTCAGTTGGGACACGAATTAAAGCCAAATGACCATCGGAAACGTCGACAATTCGTTAATTTCATTCTAAATCAATCAGTTGGTTTTGCTGAAAAAATCATCTTCTCAGACGAAGCTCATGTTCATTTGAATGGGTCCGTAAACAAACTAAATTACCATATTTGGGCATTGAAAAATCCACGGCAATATGTTGAGAATCCTTTACACTCCTCTTGTGTTACTGTTTGGTGCACATATTGGTCTGGTGGTGTCATTGGGCAATATTTCTTTGAAAATACAGCTGGAAATGAGCTTACCGTCAACGGATTGCGATATCGTGACAATTTTTGGCCTATTGTTGATGGCATGGATATTGGCGATATGTGGTTTCAACAAGACGGTGCGACATGCCACACAGCCAACGAAACAATGAATTTATTGCGAACGAAATTCCAGGGAATAATAATAGTCTTACGAAATTCTGAAACAGTTTGGCCGCCAAGATCGCCCGATTTAACGTCTTTAGACTATTTTCTGTAAGAGCCATCTCAAAAATAGAGTTTATGCAAATAAACCAAAAACAATTGAAGTCTTGAAAAACAACATTCGGCGCAAAATCGAGATAGGCTCCAATTATGCCGAAATGTCACCAAAAGAAGCGCCATCTGTAAACGAGCACGTGGGACATTTGCAAGATACCATTTATCATTCATAAATTGAAGACCTCTACTACTTATATCAATAAACTGATGATAATTTTCAATTTGAATTTAAAAATGAACTTCGAACTTGAAAGACCCGGTGGAATGGAGGCAATGACTAAGACTGTGCGCCTCTGGTCGATTTTTTTGTCTAAATTGCCGACTTTTCATTTCAACTTTACATTTCGCTATTACTCACTTGGCGGCGAACGAAAAAACTTGTTGAGTTGTTTTTTTTATAGTTTACAATAACGGTAAATTATGAAAAAAAATTATTTAAACTTAAAAAATAACACAAAAATTTGTTATTTTGTTAATTACTTTCGGAAAACTGAAATGTCACAAATTTAGAAATTCGAAAAGCAGGCACAGTATGTATATTTTACACTAGTACCATCTAAGAATAATTAGCAGAACTACACTTTAATTTAGAAAAGAAAAACAATTAGCCAAAAAAATGGACCGAAGGCACACAGTCTAAAAAGGTAGTCCAAATTACTTTGCATATTTCCAGTTGCTGTAATTTTACATAAAAGTCGCTTTAGGTGTTTTCGCTTAGAAATGGAATTTCTATTATGTTATGACGTATATTTATTAAAATGACCAATATTTATTTTTTTAAATGTTACAAAAGACACTAAATGGTTAACAGATACTTGAAACCATAATTATTCTTAGTTATCCGACCTAACGAAGATTCAAAAATTGAGTCGCTCCTACCTCGAGGTCGTATTCGTTACGATACATGTTAAAAAAAAATAAAATAATATATATATATATATATATATATATATATATATATATATATATATATATAAATATATATATATATATATATATATATATATATATATATATATATATATATAAATATATATATATATATATATATATATATATATATATATATATATATATATATATATAAATATATATATATATATATATATATATATATATATATATATATATATATAAATATATATATATATATATATATATATATATATATATATATATATATATATATATATATATATATATATATATATATAAATACATGTATAGTTTAAAAAATATAATTGTAATTTTCTACATAAGTAAATCAATTTCCCGCATTTCCAAGGTTATTATGTACATATATATATATTATAAATATTGATTAGTATGTATAGAAAAAAGTTTAATTTTTTTTTTAAACACTCACGTTTTTTCTTCATTATAAAATAATTACTTAAAGGTAGATTCGTATTAATTATTAATAATATTTATTATTTTAATTGCCAAGGCTTTAAGTTCAATATTGTGTACTTGTCGTTATACTGCACTTGAAATTCATCATACACTCATTTTATTTATGACATAATATGTAACTGTACTATAAACTAGAATTAAACCATAAAAACATAAATAAATTTTATGCATAAAATTACGATTGCAAATTAAATTAGAAATTGCTATGTGTATAAAATCTTAGAAATTCTGCACTATCATTGTAACTAATTAACCAAATAGAATTCTGAAATATCATAGATCGAATATCCGGTTAATTATGAAAGCAAAAGTTGTCTAATACAAGTATTATGTTAAACGAGTATCATCATCGCGTCGTGCGCTCTATTATTCAATAAAAAAAAATAAAAATACTTTTAAGTGTACAATTTATAGCAAACTATTATTTCGTAATATAACATACTAATTTAGTTATTATTAATTTTTTTATTTTTTAAAAAGGCGGTGATGTTACCTACCATTTTAAAACATTGGTGCCTGCAGTCGCTGCTGGTGCTATTATTGGAAAAGGTGGTGAAACAATTGCTGCACTACAAAAAGATACGGGTGCTAGAGTTAAAATGTCAAAAGCTCATGATTTCTATCCAGGTAACATTTTTAAAAATATTTATTAATAATAAGTTATTATGTTCTAATATATTGTCAAAAAAAAAAAAACAATTTAGGAACCTCGGAACGTGTGTGTCTGATAACAGGTTCAACCGAAGCCATATTGACAGTTGTAAATTTTATAATGGAAAAAATAAAAGAAAAACCAGATTTAACTACAAAACTAATCGAAGTTGAAGCTAAACAAGCACATGAACGTGATAAGCAAGTTAAAGTTTTAGTACCAAATTCGACGGCAGGTATGATAATTGGTAAAGCTGGTGCTTTTATCAAACAAATAAAAGAGGAAAGCGGTTCCTATGTCCAAATATCACAAAAACCAAAAGATATTACCCTACAAGAACGATGTATTACGGTTATTGGTGAAAAAGAGAATAATATTAAAGCATGTACAATGATATTATCGAAAATTGTTGAAGATCCCCAATCGGGAACAAGTTTAAATGTTTCGTATGCTGATATAAATGGTCCTGTAGCTAATTTTAATCCAACTGGTTCTCCGTATGCGGCAAATCAAAATCCAATAAGTTCGAGCACGGCATCATTGAATTCAGCACTAAGTAATGCTGTTGGTGGTACTGGCCTATTAGTTAATGGCACCGGCATTAATTTATCGTTAAATTTGAGTTCACCTAGTCCTGGAGCTAATCCAACTGTTACCACCCAACTATTAGATCATATTAAGGTTAGATATTATGATAAATATGTTTAAAAGTAACATTATTTACCATATTTTTATATTATAGGTTGCTATGCGAGGTTCAGGATATACAGAACCTGTTACGAATGAAGTATGTGCGGCATTAGGTGTTCTAGCCAAATACGGTATATTAGGTGTAGGATTAGGATTAGCTCATACAAATGGCGGTCATCACGTTCAAGGTTATGTCGGTATACCAGGACTAGAACAAGCAGCAACTGGTGGAGTTTTTGGGCCTATTGGCCAAGTTAATTTAGACTCATATATGCGCACAACATCACCCACACCTCGCTCATCACTCGAAAGATACGAAGCAACATTTGAGGCATTTCGTCATGCGACAACACAAGCAGCAACACCAATCACACTAAATAATAATAGTTTTGGTTTGGCAACTGGTGGTGGACACTCAGCACAACAATTAGGAGCATCAGCAGCTCAATCATTAGGTGCTTTAAGTAAAAGCCCAACGCCAGGAGATATCAGCAGTAAGGATTCTAAAAATGTAGATATTCCGGAAATAATTGTAGGCGCTATTCTAGGTAACCCGATTGTTTATATTGAATGAACTTAAACTTAACCCTTAAACGGACAAAAATTTTAAGGGTTCTCTTGATTTCAATTGACAATTTTATAAAAAGAAAGAAAAAATTAAATTCAAACTAGAAAATTATATATATATTAAAAAAAAAAAAAAAAAAAAAAAAAAAAACGACCGAAAATTATTTTTTAAAAAAATCGGCTGACTGGACAAATATTCCATTCATCTTCTCTTCTTCAAATCAATATACTAAATGGGTTACAAAACAATGAAAAATTTACCAATTCACTATTTTTATATTAAAAAGACAGCCAATTATACTTTTATTGTAAAATGCTGAATTCTAGGATTAAATTTGAATCTACTTTATCTTTATTAAGAATTAGACTAGAAATTCATAATTTTTGTATTGTTTATTTCTGTTATAATTTTTCATTTTAGTTTTTGTTTTGCAACAACGTATTTTGTTGTATTTTTATTTTTTTTACATTTTAATAGGAAACACACTATTAAAATAAAATACTGTATTTGTTTTATTATTTGTTATATTTACTTTGTTTTTTGTTCTATTATTATTATTATATAATTATTTTATAAATAGATATAAAAATATAAATAATTTTATCACTTTATTACTATTTTTTCTGTAAGAAAAATTGAAGTTTAATTTAAAAATTTAATTAAAAAAAAAAAATATAAAATTTAAAAACAAATTAAATTTAATTATAATATTTCTTAGAGAGAAAATGAAATCGAGCTGTAAACATTTATACAAAAACAAAAAAAAAAATCATATGATTTAAATGTTATCATTTTCAAAATATATTTTCCTAATTATTTTCCAGGTCCAGGTGGTCGTAATTTAATTGAAATACAACATTTATCAGGCGCTAATATACAAATATCGAAAAAAGGTATATTTACTCCTGGTACCAGAAATCGTATTGTTACAATAACTGGCCCATCAAATGCCATTACAATGGCACACTATTTAATTGAACAAAGAGTTAATGAAGCAGAAGCTAAAAGAGCTCGACAGCCTGCGTTACCAAGCATAATGCAATAAATTTTAAGAATATGAAATTTTAATTAATTTTTAATTTAAATTTTTCCCCCCATTTTTTTTTTTTTAATTTTATTTTATTCCACCTTTTTCTATTTCAAGTTGAATGATGAAATAAGAAATTTTAATGATTAAGAGTATCGTCAAGTTAATTATAATATGTAAGTATGTGTTTATATATATATATATATATATATATATATATATATATATATATATATATATATATATATATATATATATATATATATATATATATATATATATATATATATATATATATATATATATATATATATATATATATATATAAATATGAATAATTGGCCCGCATAACTCAGATTTTTGTTACTCAAACTACCTCGAGAATAATCCAAAGTAAATAAATTAAACAAATTATATAAAATTAATTTTAAATGAATACTATATAATGATGACACTCTTAATCAAACCAATGTTTTATTTAAAAAAAAAAGGAAAAAAGTTAAACCAAATTAAAAATATATATAAAATAATTAATAACAAAAAAAAGTGATTTCTAGTGATTTTTATTTTAAGAATAAATTATAAAAGACGAATGGTAGTAAAAACATAAAAAAAAATGTTAATTCTTAGACTAGTTAATAATATAATAATAATATTATTATTTGTTTTTTTTTTTAGATTTTATTTATTAAATCTATATAAAATATTGCCTTATTGACAAAACACAGATTACATAATTATTTTAATTGTTAATTGTTTTTATTAAAAATATATACATACATAAATATATATAAATAGTATATATATTTATATATATATTATAATATATTTATCCAAAATAATAGAAAAGTTTTTATGAAGCCGATAGAATGAAATTTCCAAAAAAAAAAATAAGTTTTAATGTTTCTTAAAATTACACAGGGTTTCCTCTCTCTTTCTATCTCTCTTAGATTTCATCACGTTTACTTATTCTTAATAACTTAAATAATAATTTTTTTTTTCGTAGAGTAAGTGTACAAATTGTTTAAAAAAAAAAATACATTGAAATTAGGAAAATTAAATTGTAAATAGAAAAAAAAAATGTTATATATTTTTAAACAAAAACTATTTTTTTTTTTTTTTTTTTTTTTTTGTGATAATTAAGACATGAAATTCATCATTAAAAAATAATATTGCATCTTAATTACAAAATAAAACAAAAAACATTAATAAATAATAAATACACTATTCCCAAACAGATTTAAAAAAAAATAAAAAATCATTGTTATTGAATGAGCTGGCCTCATCCATTTTTAATCTCTGTGGCAATTTAATCATTTGATTTTTTTCAAAGTTCTAACGTAGATTGCTAAAAAATATTTTCTAACATGTTTGTGTCGTCTCACATCCACACATCTTTTATTTAAAATTTAACAACGAAGTTCTTGATTTATTACATATAAAAATATTAGGCCTATTTTCATCCCGATAGATTTTGTGGATTTATGAATTTTTTATGAAAAATCAAACAAAAATTAAAAATCTAATATATCTAAATTTTTCTATCAGTAGGGTATTTAATCGTACTTTTTGTTAAGTAAAATTAATAAAATTTAGTTTAAAAAATATAAATATTTAAATATATTATATTTTTGGTGTAAATATTCGATAAAGTGCGAGTGCCATTAAGTCAATTTTTTTTTTCGGCGGAATAATTATTTGTTTCTCATAAAAAAAATAATATAATTAAAAGTAAAAATTAATAAATTTGACTGGGTCCGTCGATTCAAACTAAAATTATATAAATATTAGATTATAAGAATTTTAATTCGATCTATTTTCATTATAAATAATAATAATAATAAAATCATTATTAATTAATTAATTAAACTGTTATAAATATAATTAAAATTATATACATAGTTAAAAATATACAAAAAACGTTGTTGCATTATATTAATATCTTTATTAAAAAAAAAATAATATTAAATAATTATCAAATTATAAAAATGAATTTAGTTAATTGTAATTTACCAATTATTATTATTATGATATATATATATATATATATATATATATATATATATATATATATATATATATATATATATATATATATATATATATATATATATATATATATATATAAAATATGTTTATACTATATATTGTTTTTCTTTTAAAATTTTTATTGACATGACGAGTAATAATTTCAAATTATTAAACAAAATTAAAATCATTATATTTTTTTTTTTTAAATATATATATTAATCATGTTCTTTTCTGAATGCCTATTTTAATTTAAAATTGGCCTAAAAAAATATATATAAAATGATTGTTAAAGGAAGGTATATCTATTATAAATTTATATATAAAAAATAATTTTATTATTTTATATATATATATTTTGTGTATAGATTCTAAATGTTCTGTGATATTCACAAGTGAAACAAAAAATAAATAAATAAAAAATATTTACAATAAAAAAATATATCTTGTTATTGAAATTTAATTAAATCAAATTTAATTTTTTTTTTGTTTCTGTAAATATTTGGTTATACAAAAAAAAAATCACAAAATTTTTTGTTAATTTAAATCATCACAACATATTTTGTCATTATTATATATTATTTGTTTTTAATGGGCTGTGTAATAAATACAAATTATATATATATATATATATATATATATATATATATATATATATATATATATATATATATATATATATATATATATATATATATATATATATATATATATGTATATATATATATATATATATATATATTTATATATATAAATTGTCATAGCCATAATAATTATATTAAATTGTAAATAATAAAATCTAATACACAGCTGCAAATAATAATTTCCTTCTCACATCATACACAAAATATTCATGTAAATATTTTTAATGTTTTAAAAAAACAAAAATACCAACAAATAAATCAAATTAAGTAATTAACGATTTAATTATTATTTTAAAAAATGTTAATGTTTACTATAAAACGGCTCTAAGGGACATTTTTTTTTTTTTTTAATTTTCTTCTCTACAGTTATATACAATTTTATTTTGTTTTTCTTTTACAATATATTTTATATACATTTTGTTAATTAATTTTTATTTTATTTAGAAAAACAAAACACTAGTCTTTACGTTAAAATATTATTAGACAGAAAAAATTATAAGTTATAAAGAAAATATTAAATTTTGTGTTCAATAATTAAGCACAATTTATAGGTTTCGTCTTCCGGGATTTTTTTTTTTTGGTAATTTGACACCACGCTTATTAGTTTATGACCGTAACTCCCCGTTCCTATAATATATGGTTGGTGCCAAATATAATATTTTGCATTCGCCCCTGTTACATTTTGAATTACTATTCTTTAAACAGCAATCTCTTAATAATAATTTATAATCCAAAAACATCACACATATTATTACCTATAAAAAAATTTTAACTATAAAAAATTTATTTTGGTGTAAGGAGTAAGTTCAAACACATAAAACAAAAAGCGGCTGTAAAATGTAGTAAAAATAATTTTTAACTTTCATAATAATATTAAATCACATTCACGGCTTCATTCCATCTTTAAACAAACAAAATACCATATAATTAAATTATATAGACATCTCAAAAAAAAAAAACTATTATAAAGCAATTACAAAAAACTCTTAGATACAAATATTATATTATAATTATTATTATTAATTAAATGAATTTGATTCAATCAACAAAACAAAAGTTACATGTTACGTTACCACAAATTTGTGTAAAACATAAATAAAAAAAATATACAAATAGAAAACAAAGCTAAATAATTAATAAATCGGTTACATTTAAACATAATAATTAATTATATTTTAATAAAAAGAAGAAAAAAAAAATTACTTAGATAGTTTCAAAGATAAAATAAATAAAAAAACAAAAGACATTATTAAAAAACAAAAAAATAATAAATTTACGCTCTTTTTAAATTTTAAACAAAAATTTTATCTAGTTATCCTAGTTTTTAATTTAACAAAATAAAAATATAATAAAAAAAAATAAAATAAATTACAACAAATTTAAATCGTAAAAAGTTAATATTATATTATTTTAATAGATAACTCTATATTTTTTAATTTTTGTTTCATTTTTATTTTTCTCTGGTTTTCTCATCACAATAAAAACACAAACAAAAACTTAAATAACATTAAAAACATACATTAAATAAAAAAAAAATTAAAAAAAAAAATCTTAAAATGAAGTACAAAAGAATTTAAAGTTTTCTTATTTAATTATAAGAAATTAAAATGAAAAAAAAAACATGAGAATAATGGAAAATAAAATGATATAATGAAATTCAATTGTTTTCTTTTTTTTTTTTTGTGTTTTTCATCACACTTCATAAGCAAACAATTAATTTATATTATAATGCTTTATTAATTAATTAATATATTTACATAGTTTATATATATATATTAAATATTATATAACATCACATTCATAAATCAATCATGTAATAAAGCATGCATTTTTATTTAATTTTTAATTATTTTTTTTTTGTTATGTTTATATTATAATTCGATAATTTATCATGCATTATAAATGTAATATACATACATAATATATATTTAACGAGAAAACTAAAATAAATTATATGGGTGCTTATTTAATAGAGTGTTATTTGTAAAATTATAAAAAAAATAAGTCACTCAGTAAATATAAATATATATATATATATATATATATATATATATATATATATATATATATATATATATATATATATATATATATATATATATATATATATATATATATATATATATATATATATATATATATATATAAATATATATATATACCTCATAATAACATTACCATTTAATAGTTTGTTATATCATTACACATTATTATATTACCAACATTTATATTATATATATATATATATATATATATATATATATATATATATATATATATATATATATATATATATATATATATATATATATATATATATATATATATTATATATATATATATATATATATATATATATATATATATATATATATATATATATATATAAATTATATAATTGTTTCTTTTTTTCTTTTTGGGGTTTTAATTATAAATAAATGTATTATTATTATTCGATGTTAATCATGAACTATTTATTTTTTTTATTTTTTCTATGTACTCCATTTATTAATATCATCACAACATTTATACTTTAAATATGCTGCCACATCATGCTTTAGCCCATCGCCATCATTATTTAAACGCTTTGAGCATGTTCTATAAATGTACAATAATAATTCTATAATATAATATAAGTATGATGGATAGACAGGTAAGATTTATGAAAAAAAATTACAAACTAAAAATTATTTGTAAAATAATTCGTTTATTAATAATCAGATTTTTCATATTGTCCTTATATCAAATTATGTTGAAAATTGGTTAGCAAATGAACAAGATAGTTAAGTTTTACCACAGATTAACCAGATAAACCAATAAGAACAAAATTCTGAAAATAAATAAAGTACGCCACTATACGGTGTGAACTGTTTTAACACGTTCGCCACTCAACCATTTTTTTGATATTCAGAAAAAACTCCCATACAAGCAATAACAAGTCACTTATATGTGACATGAGTTTTTTGGGCAACGATCCGTCACATATATGTGACATGAGTCTTTGAATGTCCATACGTCACGTATATGTCACATGAGTATTCAGTATGTACAATGTATGCGACACATTTGTGTGACATGAGTCTACGAATGGTGTTTCGTCATGTTTACGAAATCTGAGGATCTAGTTTGTATAGTATATGCGACACATATAAGTGATATGTCTTTGGAATACTGCATTGGAATTATAAATTATGATTGAAGTCATACATTTTATGATTTTATTATATTTATATTTTATTCGGAACATAAAAACAAAGCGTAATTCGATTGACTATCACAAATTTCATAAATCATAAAAAAGGAAAACGTTTGAAAATTTATTCTGTGTGCCAAATACCAAAACACGGATATGCACACAATCCAATCTCCTCAAACGTATTTGGTCGCAGTCCTTTTACCGATTTTGCTACATTGGCGACATCTCTTGCGACTCTTTACCACGCTTGGGAAATGTCCAATTGTTGGATTATTTCTAACTATTGGATGTCTCATAATTGAAGTAGAATTAGATTGCTGGGCTGAAGGTTGTCCTAAATAAAATTTGATAATTTTTTTGGAACTCCAGTAAAGACAATTTTCGGTCTACATTTATTTTGTTGTAAATCCAACACGCATTCCAAACACAAATATCCAGCAAGTGGAAAAAAAACTTTCATGTACCAGCGAATCGAACGTCTCAGACAAGCGTAGTATGAGATCATTTGGTCAGCCCGGTCGATGCCTAACATATTGGCATTATAGTCTGCAACAATTTTTGTCACCAAGCTTCTGTATTTCGTTTTGTCTTCAAATTCACAACTTCGGCGTTGTGGTTTGAAGAGATCATTAGCACGTCGCGCTTGTCTTTCCACTTCATGGCAATAATATTTTTAGAATTGCGCCGCCATGCAATTTCGCCTTTTTTTAATTTACGTTTTATAACATATTGCGGGTTTCGCTTTCTGTTTGCTAGTAATGTTCCACACATATTTGTTTTAGAAGCAACTAAAAATTCTGCCAGGTCGATACTGCAATAATAGTTGTCCATATAGAGTGTATGACCCTTTCCTAAATACTCCTTCATTAGTTCTTTCACTACACCATATGAATGACCGTGTTCATTTGATACCGTCCCTTTTCCGGTATAAATAAACATATTTATTAAAAACCCATCTGGCGTACATAGCTCGTAAAACTTTATACCATACTTGAAAGTCTTCCCCGCCACAAAAGTAGAGCTTCATCCAAAGATAAATTTTGTGGTGGTCTATAAATTTTTTTTATATTATTCAAAATGTGGTTTACAACGTTCTGAATCTTGTAAAGTCGAGTTGAACGGTCATCATTTGTTTCGTCATAAAAACACATACTTCTTAACACATTTTCAAATCGTATTCGACCCATTGTTTGACCAAAAATATTTTGGACATACAGCTCGCTTTTGCTCCAATAATTTTGTAATGTGGTTTTTTTATTTAGCGGCATAAGAAGGCACAGGCAAGCACTTGTTTAATCTCGAGAGATGTTGTATCTTTCCACCGGTTAAAATTAGATTTTGCTCGGAGTAGTTTATGAGCATAAATAAGTTTTGCACGTGAGTTAGTCCACGATACTATTTTTGCCACTAAATCATCGTCAAACATTTGTGAAAAAAATCCATATTTCATCATCGGATACTTCAATGTTTGCAATATCTTGCAAATCTAATACTTCTGAAAATTTAGATGACCCACTTTCGGTATCATAGAACACTGCTTCCAGATTCTTCAAAATCCAACTCGCTGCCGCTAGAATCTAAATTGGATTCAACACTTGGATTGACAAAGGTTTTACGCTTACTGTCACCCTCCATTATGCAGACCTGCCTTTATATATATATTGAGGGAAATGTTGTTAAAAACTTACAAAAACTTACTTCAATACAATAATAAAATCAAAAAAGTTTAATTACTTTGAACTTTAAAAAAACTAAACCTAAAACTGGAACGGAAGTAAATCACAAGTAAAATGCATTCGAAAACACAAGTTCATACGTGTACACCATACAAAAAACTACTATCGACTAAGAGAAACACCAAAAAATCTATCGTTTTACTTTTATTAAAATCATTTCGGGGAGTCCCATAAAAATCAAAATATCGCAATAACGAAAAGTCATACCCACAAACCGCTCGACACGAATGCGTGTCGTATACTACTGTAAACTATCGCGCAAAGCAAAACCTTTTAACACAAACCACTACAAAGTTATAGCAATATAAAGTTGTAGCATTTTGCGTCACATATTTGTGACATGAGTTTTTTTTTAAATTCGCATGTCACATATATGTGACGTTGAGTGGCAAACGTGTTAAATAAACTTCTACTGGCACCCCTATCTAAGATAAAAACCTGTGCAACATGAGTTCCATCTATCGTAAGATGAAATTAACGTGATATAGTTAACGAAAAAAAAATTTTTTTTAAATAAATGCAAAAAGATATGTTTGTTCGTAATCGTTTTGTTACGCACATAAAACATTAGATATCGAACGACGAACGCCCATGCATTATAGTACACTATAAATTGTTGTTGGTTTTGTCAATACGTATATATTTTCAAATTTTTGTTAAGACTGATTTAACGGTGCTTTTTATTTATACATATACTAGCTGAGCCCGGTTCGCCTTGCTGGCCCTAAGTAAACCTTTTCTTTTGTATTGTCTCTCGATTTAAATAGATGTCACAGCATTTAGTTATTGAAAATTCATTTTTCGTATATTTGTACAATAAGTACATTGTATTCGAGTGAATGGAACCAAGCAGAAGAAGAGAATACAATCGGAAACCTTGGATCAGTGATGATACATGGCAGAAAATTGAGGAACGCCGTCAATTTAAGTTGCAAATGTGCCAACATAACACGGAAGAAGTGAAACGTAGATACGAGGAAACAGCGCGTCAAGTAAAGAAGATGGCAAGGAATGATCGAAGAAAATATACAGAAAGCATTGTCAAAGCTGGTGAAGAGGCAGCAGCAATCCAAAATATGCGAGCACTACACCAGTGTGTAAGAAAGGTCACGTAAAATTACAAACATACCACCTATAAGGGACGCTAATGGTCAAGTACTAAAAACAGATGAAGCGCAGTTAAAGAGATGGAAGGAACATTTCGAACAAGACGTCGTCGCCGACCCCGAAAATCTCCAGTCATCAATTGACATCAATAACGAAACTAGCAACACCCATCCACCAACGGAACGGGAAGTTAAAGATGTCATTAATAGACTGAAGAATAATAAGGCCGCTGGAACAGACAATATAACCGCCGAAATATTCAAAGGAGATTCATCTACAACTGCAAGCATATTAACACCAATAATACAAGAAATATGGAATTCTGGGTGAATTCCACTGAAATGTAAAGAAGGCTTGATAATTACGATACCCAAGAAAGGTGACCATCTCGTCACCAAAGGAATCGCAAGTAATTACATTAAAGCGATGCCATGTTTAGACTTATCATCGGACCACTCCCCTGTTTTAATCACTTTGGCTACAAAGATAAGGAACATGCAGAAACAACCATCGGACCACTCCCCTGTTTTAATCACTTTGGCTACAAAGATAAGGAACATGCAGAAACAACCGATGTTAAGCAACAAAATAACAGACTGGAACCAATTCAGATGTAAGGTTACAGAGAATCTAAACACAAAAATCAAATTAAAGACGGAGTGTGATATAGATCAAGCAGTGGAACATCTCAATGGATGTATTCAGTCGGCAGCTTGGAAGTCCACACCAGTAAAAAATGAGAAAGAAAAGAATGGAGAATGTTCAAAGCTTGTCAAGAAAATGATTAAGGACAAAAGAAAATTAAGACAGCAATGGCAACGATATAGACTAACAGAATATAAACGCAAGTTAAACAAGGCGGTCAAACAGTTAAAGAAACTGCTGCTCAATGAAAAAAATCAGTCAATTCAAGAATATTTGTCGCGACTCTCACCAACAGAAAACGCGGATTATTCACTGTGGAAAGCGACTAAGAAGCTGAAACAACCACAACATTATATTCCGCCAATACGTAAAAGTAACGGTGAGTGGGCGAGAAAGAATGAAGAAAAGGCTGATGTATTTGCAGACCATTTCGAAAGAGTATTTCAACCATACCCATCAGAAACTACGGACGAAGAGAACAACAACATTAAAATGCATTGCCATTGCAAATGAATGAAGGTTTCACAAATAATACTTATACCAAAACCAGGCAAGCCTCCAGAAGAAGTAACGTCGTACAGACCTATAAGCTTGCTACCAATAATGTCTAAGCTATTTGAAAAACTACTACTTAAGCGCCTAAAGCCTATATTGCTGGAAAAGAAGCTGATTCCGGACCATCAGTTTGGATTTAGGCCAGAGCACTCAACAATTGAACAAGTACATAGAACAGTTCAAGTAATTCAAGAAGCTCTGGAAGAAAAAAGATATTGTTCTTCTGTATTCATGGACATAGCGCAAGCTTTTGATAAGGTGTGGCATGTGGGATTACAATACAAAATAAAGCAATGCTTACCTCTTGACTGCTATAGAATATTAACATCGTATTTAAATGACAGGTATGTTATTATAAAACATCAGGATGTTTATACAAATGTCCGTCCAATTAAATCTGGTATACCACAGGGTAGCGTCCTTGGCCCGATATTATATCTCCTTTATACTGCAGACTTACATACAAGTAAACAAGTAACTGTTGCAACATTTGCAGACGACACAGCAGTGCTCTCATCACACGAAGACCCCATCAAAGCGACAGAAGTTTTGCAGGATAATATTAACAGTATTCAAGTATGGATGAAAAAATGGCGAATTAAAGTTAATGAAGCTAAGTCGAAACATGTTACATTCACGATGCGAAGAGGGACATGTCCGCCTATACAAATGAATAACCAGAATATACCTTAAACTGATGTAAAATATTTAGGTATTCACCTCGACAAACGTCTAACATGGCGTAAACATATATGGACAAAAAGAAAGCAGTTGGGAATAAAACTGTCAAAAATGTATTGGCTCATATGCAGAAAATCAAGTTTAACGATTGAAAATAAACTACTGCTTTATAAAATGATAATAAAACCTATCTGGACGTATAGTATACAGCTGTGGGGAACGGCCAGCAACTCAAATTTGGACATTCTTCAGCGGTTCCAATCTAAACTTCTAAGAATCACAGTAGATGCCCCATGGTTCGTGTCGACCGATATAATTCACAGAAACCTGCGGGTCCCATCAATACGGAAAGAAATTAGGAATTCCAGTGCCAGGTATCACTCAAGATTGACAATTCATCCAAACGAACTAGTGAACAAACTTCAAACTACCACGACGAGAGAAACATTGAAACGCCACAAAATTTTTGATTTGCCAATTAGGTCCTAGATACACTATAAACTCTAATTTTTTAAAACTCTAATGTATCGAATCAATAATAGTAAAATTTATGTGTTGCATCAATTTATACTAATTATATGTAAGTGAGATTTTATCAATGGATAAAAGTACTCTAATCATGACAATGTAAAAAGACACAACATTTACTGAATGTCTCTTAAGCAGATAGATTGTAAAATAAAGGAAAACAAAAAAAAAAGGAAGGTGACCAAAGAGAATGTAGGAACTGGCGAGGTATCTCCCTCCTCAACACAACAATGAAGATACTCGCAATGATCATTCTTGACAGAATCTCACCTACGATCAATGCAAAATTAAGAAACGAACAAGCTGGATTTAGACCAGGAAGAAGTTGCACTGATCACATCAACACAATCCGTATCATCACTGAGCAATCCAATGAATGGAATTCACCATTGTATATGCTCTTCGTCGATTTCGAACGCGCGATTCGATACGATAAACAGGAACGCAATATGGCAGACACTTTGTGAAATGCGCATCCCAAAGAAATTAATTGAACTCATACAAGAAATGTATCGGGATGCTGGGAACCGAATTCAATACAAAGAATCAGTGGAATACGTGGTATGAGCACAATTCGCTGTTCCGATCAATATTGTGGCTTCAATTAAATTTGCCGAATTTAAAAATCAATTTGTTTACTGCCAATCTTGTGCCATTGCACAGTTTTGGTGCATTTAAATTTCGCAGTAAAATAATTGATGAGCCAACCTTTAAATTCAAACAATGCGGTGGCATACCAGGTGATTCCAATGAATTCAAAAATTCAATTGGATAAATCACTGAATCATCTGCATTCATTGCGCTATCAACAGATTTAAATGATGTCACTGCATCTGGTAATTTTTCTTAAATCTGATAATTGATTGCAGTGACGTGTACATTTTTTGGTGCCAGTATTGCGCGTTCTCTCAACCAATTGTGATTCCTGTACTTTTGAACAATATTTGGGAATACACTTTCAATCAACTCTTCTGTTAATTGGAGAATGGTACAAAAATTGTTTGGCAATGTAATCCATCCATTTGTATTATCGACTCGAACTTTGCCATTTCCAATATCTAACAATTGCTTCGAGAACCGATCTGCAGACTGGTCGTTGTGCAATTGAACGCGCTGAAATAAACTGAATTCATATATATTTTACCGGTTCGTGGATCTATCATTCGTATATTGATATGAAAGCCGTCGTCACCTTTCCAGTGCAATAATAGAAATTGTAATGCATCATAGATACGGTTAAGCTCAGAAACACGCCGTAATACTTCATTTCTTCGATGTAGCACAATATCGCGGGATTGCAACTGGTCTCCAACAATTACAATGGCCACTTCATCAATTGTTGGTGCATTATATCGTCTCGCATGCTCTCCAAAGGGCGTTTTGTCAGCCCTGATAACGATTCTGTGATCATCAGATGGCATACGATCGAGAGTGGTTTATTAGACAAATCGCTGTTTAACTCAAAGTCAAAATACAGTAAAAACAAATTCGCAGGTGCCTATATACTAAATAATGAAAACTCGAAGAACTTATACTTACACAGCCTCCAGATGCAAACCGCTTAAATTAATTTTGCTATGCGTTGTAATAATGGCAAATTTCAGCGAAGAAACAGCAACAAATGACGTTCCATACAATTTAACTACCTTCACTCATGTGAACCCGGGATTTATTTTGAGCACATTGAAAACGTAATATTCACTAACAATCTATGGAAAATCATCACATATTTTAATCTTACAATGTACTATAAAGAATTGAAAACATTTCGGATTTGGGTGAGGAAATTAGAACATCTCTGTATAAATAGCGCTAGTCAGAATGTGTGCTCGGCCATTAAAAGCCAATTTCAACATATCCTATGAGATACCGAGTTAAAAAATGAGTTACTTCCTCATGACGTGAAAATCAACAAACAAAAATGAGAGGTGCTATCAACATAATAGGAAACATAGCAGGTGATTTATTTGGAGTCCTCGACAGCCATGATGCAGAATAGTACAACCAGGAGATAGAAAATGTTAAAGTGAATCAACGGTATTTACTATAGCTAATTAAAAAACAAAATTATGTTTCTGACACCACCATCAATTTACTAAAAAAAAGAGAAGCAGACACAATACACCACTTGAATATTTTTCCAAGAAAATATTTACAAATATTTACAAAATATTTACAAATTGGTGTGGTATCGGCCATAAGTGAGGCTATTTTGGATGGAAATTAATTAAAAATCAAGTGGTCTTTAAGAGTAACAAGCAGAACATTTAAATTTATCTTACAAACTATGCCTAAGAAGTATCATGTTAAATATGAGCTAATTATATTTCTTTACTGGATGGCGTCGGGCTGTATTTACAGAGTTGTGGAATACTTTTCCAGGCTAACCCGATCAACTAGCCGGAATATAATATGCAAATTGCACGATTATTTTATTAAAAACATGAGACATGTTGTCCAGCTTCCAAAAGCAGATGAATTTAGTGCTATAGATAAAAAGTTTTGCTCAAGGGCCAAATCATCAATATTTAGAAACGCGGTTGGAGCAATTGATGGGTGCCATATTCGTATAAATGTCCCGTCAAAAAGCCTGATGAGTACATTAATTATAAGAGGTTCTACTCGATTGGACTGCTGGCAGTTGTTGGCACTAAAGGAGCATTTTGGAACTATTTTATTGGGTATCCTGGCTCAGTTCATGACACTTGTGTTTTGCAAAACAGCACCTTATATAGATACCTAAATTTTCCACCAACAAATTATTTATTAAGAGATGGTGGATACTCATGTAAATTGAAACCGAGTGCCGTAGTAACACCTTATAAAAACCCAACCGAAGAATATTTAACACAATCCATAGTCAGGCGAGAAATGTCATAGAATGTTCATTTGGTATAACTAAATCGCGTTCATGGAATATTTTTTTTAAAGCCCTAGAACAGAACATTGAAAATTGCGTCAAAATTGTCACTGTTGCTTGTATTTTACATATTTGTATAATGTGTAACGACCTAATGTAAACCCACCTCACGTAGTCCATCTTGAAACCGGCTGCCTAACCATCCGAAAGGCAATCCTGGTTTCATAGAATTATCTATACTCACTGGTATACCAGAGTGCGGCCTCGATTCCTGCAGCTCGAGTCGGTAGAGGAGTTGGTCGTGTGATTATTGGTATGTGAGTATAAACCTAGTTTACCGCACAGAGATTGGAATGGGGAAGGTGATGGCATTGCTCATCAATAGTTGAGTGGAAAAGGTTATGGGGATTTCAGACCTAACGCTTGTGATACATCTTTCATCTCTAGGATGAATATCTCATAGTTGCCTTACATTAGTTAACTTAGCAAGACATTCTAAGTCCCCTATAAGCCCTAACATTTGTTAGTAAAGATATTATATCGGCTAAATGTGCCGGCAGAAAGAGAGCCCAGGGCAGAACCCTATTATGACTCTCGCTTCAACAAAAATTGAAGCAACCGACCTCACTTAGCCAATATTAGTTTGCCCTTTTTGTTACTCACCAATATACTCACCCCTTTTTATCTCAGCACCTCGTGTTGAAAAAAATAAAATAACTAAATGAATTTTATCTAATTTGTATTTTTGTTATCTTTAAATTGACTTTAAAAAAAACTGGCTTTTCTAAATGTGTATGACCCACCAAGTATTAGGTCAGGCTATGCCGCGGTCGTACACACAAAGATTCACCAAAAACACTTCACTGAAAAACTCCAAAACTTAACTAACTCCCCAAAAGAATTGGCACGGTATTTATACAAAAATTAATCAATTGTTTGAGAGGGGAAAATCACATTTTTAGAACAATTAAAATTCTCTCAACCAACAAATTTAGTTTTCGTAGTATCAGCAAAATGTTAAATCCCGTCCAATTATGTATTACTGTAACCACGCGTGCAACGTTTTAAATTTCATACACATGCCTTATGTATAGCAACTGCACTTGCTCGTATGCACCGATGAAAGATGAGCGTAGTACAATGATTGTAGAAAAAAAAATGTGTATTCATAAAAATATAAGAATTTTTGTCATTCATATAATTTTATGTACAAAGTCAAGGTTGCAGCGGATCATATATAAAAAAATTGTAACATCAAGATGACTAATGTATTAATGGGTTATGGTGAAGATAATATCTTCTAGGTCATGTTTGGCATTACTTTATTATTTAAAAAAAATCAACATATGGAAATAGGTTGATAACGAAATGTAATAGGATTTCGTTACAATCTATCGGGAAGTACGCAACCTATTAGATTGTGTTTTAGATTGCAGTGAATGTTCAAAGAAGATGGACAAGCGAGCACATTTTTTTTTTTTGATATAATTATTAGACGAGCACATGTTTTTATATAATTAATAAAAAGTATTAAAAAAATATGGAAGGTTAAGAAAACCGAAATAAAACTAAGGTGGTGTGTATTGAAATTGTCCTTGTTTGAGGCGTATTTATGCAAAATTTCGAAGTAGGGCCAGCTGTTAGGCGCGCCAAATCCAGGCAAATCGACTTATTTTTAAATTTTGCTCCCGATCAAACATATTTAATGATGAAAGTAAGCTTTAAAACTTAAAGATAATATATATACTTATTTTTTAGTATGTTTCTTGCAGGTTGTTTTAATACTGGAAGGAGCGAGTGCAAGTCGTTGCGACGAACTAGTCTATTTAATGATAGACGACATTAAAGTCGTTCAATTAGCTTTGTTGGTAAACATTTCCAACTCTAAAATAAACAAATCGCGACTCTTTAAAGTTTTGGGAGAAAATTATTTGGGAATTTGCAAAAAATACTTTACTCTTCGCCCAGAAAATTTTGAGATACGACGGCTTTTTAAAAAATACCAAGGTAGTAGTTGGCATTCACAAAATTAGTAGCGTTGCAAAAGGAGTAGCATTGCATTTGGTTTTTTAAAATGTAAGTGAATATACCGGCCATTGCTTGCGTTGAACTTCAGCTACACTCCTTGTAGATGCTGGCGGTGACCTCACTTTCCTTAAAAGGCTTGGTGGTTGGAAATCTAATACTGTAGCTGAGGGATACTTAGAAGATTCCACAACAAATAAAACAAACACTGCTATAAGAATATTACGACCCAATAAACTTAGTACCAGCTACAGTACTAGTACCAGAAACAGTACTAACCATGAAAATACAACCTGAAGGTCGGATACCTGATGAGAAAATTATATATCCGAGATATTCCACTTCAGGTTGTCTGCACCCAAAATGTTATCGAAAAGCGAATGATGTTGTTTACATAGCTCTTCTATACTCTTAATTAATTCTTGTTGGTTGGTGTTGAGCTGCAAAATTTGTTGACCTGTGTTGCAGTATTTTTTTATTTTAATTTTCTGCTTTGTTTAGTCGGATAACATGCAGGAACGCAATACGCATCTGGATAAATAATAAACTCCACCTTCTTATACTCGGTTGTAATTTATTTTAAATTTTATATTATGTTTCACAATATGGCTGATCGTCTACGGTCAGTTTTGGTAGGGTTTTTCTTTTTTTTTTAATACTTTTCTTATAATAATAATGTGTTCGCGTGTTCTCTCTTTTAGTACACACTGAACTCTAAATAAAAAGGTAAGTTTGTAAGTACTGCAAGTACGAAAATTACACATATTTCCAAATCTGGAAAAGAGATTATATTACGTACCACCGAGGAATTTCGGCAACATCATAAATTCCATAACTATTTGAGCTTGTCGTCTGCAACACTTTCAAAGTTATATTGTCGTGCCATTTATTTACCGAGATCAGATCTACATCAACTATTTTACCAGAATTTACTAGTACCAAGAATTTACTAGTACACCAAATAGATGTAGTTTATACAGACTTCAGTAAAGCATTCGATTCTATCTGTGATCAGACGGCCATTGATAGCCTGTACGCTTATGGATTTTCACTTAATTTTGTTAAATGGTTTACCTCATATGAAGTTCCTCAATGATCAAACATTCGACCCTGGATATTTCTTGTTTTTATTGATGGCATTACAAAATTTTCCGTACCATTAAAGAAACTTACATTTGAAGGAATGACAAGTTTCTAAAACCTTTTTCTTGTCACTCATCATAACTGTGTGGGAGGGGATATTAAAGCGCGTCTTTTCGCTGAAAACAATGCTTTGAATGCCTTATGTACACTGCTAAATTAAAAATACCTTGAAAATGCCGATAAGCTGAAGTTGTACTTGGTGTTGATTAGACCCGATGTCCTGTATGGGTGTGAAGGTTTAATCCTGGCGGATTAGTATGAGGGAATATCATTAATTCTAGAGAAGAATCATGCGCTTAACATAAACGCGACGATGATTACACTTACCGTTCTGCGGACACGTTCTGCGAGCTGGTCCTAAACAAATGGTTCAGTAATCTCTGAGAGGATAGCTTCTTGTAGTAGAGAACTACTTGTCTTCTTCTGGTTGTCTAGAACAATACGAAGAGCAAGTTTGGAACTGAAACCGTTGAATCCGGATTTTGATACGGAACAGTAATGGCCTGTAGAAACAACATACAACAAGCTTCTCATTTTTAAGCAAATAGTATCAAAGCGAGCAACGTTAAGATCATACAAAGATTTCGAAACAGGGTACTCAGGAACACCGTCGATGCATCATGTTACGTCAGAAATAACGGCCTAGTACCGCAAAGTGGATCTCGTTTGAATTGAAATCCTACAAGATGCAGGGAAATACGAAAGAAGACTCTAGTAATGTTTGAAGATCGAAGCAATTCAACTCTTAAACAACACCAATATTATACGATGAATCGAAAGAACTAAACCTTTTGAGTTGGTTTATGCGTAAGGACAAACATCAGCTTGTTGATTTAAATTCAGATAACGATGTGGTATAAAAACCTTAACTCACCTAATTATTATATTTTTTCAATAGAATAAAAAAATAATAACTAGTTTCGCATAAAGAGTTTTCTCAGAAATAAGTAACCCTGCAAATTTGTAACGGATGCGATATAAATTTAACTGAGTTTCGAGTGTTTCACACATCTTAGATATTAGCGCTTTTACACAATGAATTTTGTAAATCATGTTCACATTTTGCTACTTCCCACTAGGTAACGTCATAATTTACACTCATTTGGTTTATATCTTATCTAAATATTGACATTTTCATCTATCAATCGATAGGGTAACTAGTTTTGTGTATAAACTTTACAATTTGCTACTTCGCAAAACAAAAATAAAAAGTGAAAAACATTATAATTTTGACAGTTCAGCTCAATTTTTAATTTTCTTGTGTTGTCTTGTCTTCATGCATAAATTCATTGTTTTCGTTTTTTTTTTTGCAACATTCACCAAAATAAAAATTAAAGAAAGAAAATTTCTAAATTCACATTAGAAACAGCTAAACATTGATTAATTATTATAATAATTGTAGTGTAAACATTAAATTGTTTTTGGCCTAAGAAAAACCAGTGACAATTAAAAAAATTGCATTACTTGACACAAATGGCTACAAAGAACAGCAATAGTTCGAATGATAGTTGTACAGCACCAGATAAATTTCATATTTCGCTTGGTAATGATGAGGATAATACCAGCCATTTAACTGCAAACAAAATGAAATGTCCACTATGCTATACACCAAAACGAATATTCCATTGCCGAGATTGTATACGACATGGTAATATTGTGCATTCCACAGCCAAACAAACAGCTGATGAAAGGTTCGTATAATTTGTAACTCAACATTATTTTATATTAGAAACAAATATTTATTAATTTATATTATAACTCTATACATAGTTTGTTGCATAACCATGTATTATTTAGATAAAAGTTTGATTTTAGCTAATTCTAAAAATGGATCTACATGATTATGAATAATCCATATTCAATTGTTACGAAATTATGTTCATGTTCTTATATGGCACACTTCAACAAATTAAGACCATGTCGTTAACAAAACCAAATGTGATAACTGACTCTACAGGAAATTGTTTAGTTAAGCGATTTTTTTTCTTCTAAAAATAACTAAGGTTGAGCTATAGTTATAACACAGTAGTTACTCCCAGTAGACTTAGCTGTTTCGGTTACATCCGCGTCAATCAAGCGGCTTCCTTCTCTTTAGCCGTCTTGTATTTGCACTGTCGACGTTGTTGACAAAAGGTTGAATATCAGTGTTTTCATAGAGTGTAAACTCTGGATATATTTTTTGACATTTTTTTTTCTTCGTTAACGGTTACCATCTTTAGATCCCAATGTAGATTATCGTTTCTAATAAACCAAGGTGCCTTGAAAATTTCACTATTTCTTCCAATGAGCCAATATATTTTTCTGAATTTTATATCCAGTTCTTGCTTTTTCCATTTTAACTTGGCGTCGAGCGTCATACGCAAGTATGTAGTATTTCCTGCCTATTTATGTACATAGGTAAGTGATCAACTTTTAGGAAGCTAAAGGTTGTGTGAATTGATTTTAGCTTATTCAATTTTATTCTCAATTTGTTAGTCCAGTGGATAATCTCATTCACAGTGTGCATCCGCAAAGGTTGCAATATCTGTTTCTGCAGTAATCGGTATGTCTATCGTATAAAGCAAATACAAGACTGGTTCCAGCACGCTTCCTTGTGGTACGCCTGCTTCAATTCTCTTGAGTGATGAGAATATCTTCCTTCATTGTATGATTTTAATATCTAATAGAACTGCTCAGGGAGGTCGTGATTTAATTTATATTCTAGTCCCGATGTCAGACTCGATCAAAGGTCTCATTTTTTGTTGTTTAGAGAGGGATCAGTTAAAACAACTTTTTGCTACAAACCTGGTTAGTTTTTTCTTGATATCCTTATTTCCTGTTCAATATAAACTTGCCTTTTGTTTAGAAACTCTATATTTTCTTCTATTTTAGAGATGCGATTGACAATATCAGTTAGAGTGTTCCAATATTTTGATCTGAAAGCCCAGGTAGTCACTGTTTTGCTGCTTGTGAGTATGAAAATCCATCTGTCACTTTCGCACTATGGATGTAGTAAAAGTTTTTGTCGGGATTTCTTTTTCTTTCGTTGCTCTCATTGGCTGCTTTTTGTTTGCCCTATTCCGCATGGTTTGCAAT
The DNA here is from genome assembly GCA_963556175.1 of Tipula confusa. Classification (NCBI taxonomy): domain Eukaryota; kingdom Metazoa; phylum Arthropoda; class Insecta; order Diptera; family Tipulidae; genus Tipula; species Tipula confusa. The sequence continues at coordinate 188,608,428 of OY744475.1, read as the reverse complement.
GTTTTGGCTACCACGTTTTCCCGCACATTTTACAAATCTGGTTTCACGATTGTAGTATTTTTGCGTGTGCTTGTATGCCTAACTTTTTTTGCATGGTGGTATGATTTTTGTCGCATTCTCCCATTGCTGGAGGTAAATGGACGGAGGTTAGGGTGATTTTTAAACGAGGACGAATTCACAGGCCTAACCAAAGGACCTAAAACCTATAACTCTATCATCATTTCTGTTGAAAACATTGGAAAGACTGATTGACGTGTACATACGTGTAAAAATAAAACCCCCAGTAATTAGGTGACTTTTCAGCATGCGTACTGGAAAGGGAAATCTGTGGACACGGTTCTGCTTTCTCTGGTGTGATCAATTGAGAAATCAATCCACTCGAAAGAGTATTGTATGGTAGCCTTCCTCGATATAGAGGGCGCCTTTAACAATGTCAGGACGGAGGTAGTTCAGGAAGGACTGTCTTTCTTAGATGTGGACTAACCCTTAAGGAGGTTGATAAATTAGATGCTAGAATGCAGGATTGTTAACGCGGAGATAGGGGAATCCACCATTAGAAGGCAAGTAGTTAATGGAACTCCGCAAGGTGGTGTCCTATCATCTCTTCTCTGTGACATAGTAATCAATGGACTACTTTTGGAACTGGAGAGGGCGGGAATAGGGGTGATAGCGTATGCAGATAACGTAGCGATCGTGGTCTCGGGTAAGTACCTAAGCACGATTAGGGAAGTCATGCATCACGCACTCTTCTTGTACTCTGCACTAAGAAATATAAAATTCCGGTAGTCGCCCCTCCTACCTTAAAAGGCACGACACTGGCCTTTATGGATAAGGCAAGATTTTTGGGCATAATTTTGGACAGTAGGCTAAATTGGAAGCCCAATATTTTAAAGAGAGTAAAGAAGCCTACCATGGCTCTGTAATCATGTAGGAACGCCGTCGGTAGCAGGGGTGGTCTAAAACCAAAATATGATAGAGAAGGTACAAAGAACGGCCAACTTGATTATAAGCGGGGCACTGAGGACAACCCCTACATGTGCTCTGGAGGCTATGCTCTACCTTCTTCCTTTCGACATCTTTGGTAAGCAGAGAGCGGCAACTCTACGGATGCACGACTCTGCCGTGTTTGAGTGGAAATGTCTACAGATGGGCTACTCGACGATTGGCAGTTCGCTTAAGGAGGACTTGGGGAATAGTAACTACACAATACCGAATGTATGCTTTGAAAAAGGCTTCCGGACCCTTATCCGCTCAAGGGAATCCTGGGGGAACAGGCCAACAGCGAAAACTGGAAGTATACAATTCTAAACTGACGGCTCCAAGCTAGACGGCAAAGTCGGAGCTGGAGTCTATCGTGACAAATTAAATGTGAATATATCCGTTCGTCTTCCTGATCACTGCAGTGTGTACCAAACAGAGGTGGTAGCGATTGAGGAAGCGCTGACTTGGTTGATGCATAATATCATATCCACAAGGGATATAACAATATATGTGGACATTCAGGCGGCAATCAAGTCGCTGGAATTAGTTTCTCTGACGAAGAGAAATGAGTGAGCATCTCAATATCCAGATAGTCTGGGTTCCCGGTCACTCGGACGTTCTGGGGAACTGCAGGGCTGACGAACTGGCAAGGAAAGGTACATCTCTCCAATTGTAATCGGAAAGGGCAAATCTCAGGAGGCCTATAGCAGCGCTTTTTATGGCGCTTAAAAAGGAGGCGATAGCCTCGGTACAAAAGAGGTGGAATAACACCATAACATGCAATGTAGCGCGGCAACTCTGGCCGAAAATGGACTTGAAGTGCTCCAAAACACTACTATCCCTACGTAGACCTGACTTAAGTATAGTCGTGGGGGTGTTCACAGGACACTGCCTCATTGAGGAGCATGCAAGGAGGCTTGTGTCAATGGCAAATGACTTCTGTAGAAGCTGTATGGATGAGGAGGAGGAAGAGACTGTGAGCCACTTCCTGTGCTCATGCTCGGCGCTAGCTTACAGGAGGTACAAACATCTGGGCAATTATTGTTTCGACGGCCTTATGGATCTCGAGAACTGCAATGTGCGGGAAATCTTACGCTTCATAAGTAGCTCTGAATGGCCCCAAGGAAGGTGAAAGGGGAGTAGGATCCTTTGGTATCACAATGGACCGTCACGGGTCGAAGTGTGCGTTAGCAGCCACTCTAACCTAATCTAGCCTTGTCGCCTTTTTCAATGGCTCCATTCAAACAACCATTCCCAATATGTTCCTAATGTTGAATATGTACTTAATCTTCTCTGAGTTTGCAATGGTCAAAGTGAACAGTGGCACCTTCATTTTGTTAACAGTACTCCCTCCGTTGCCGGTAGACTTACTTTCAGTTTTAAGGTCTTTTGAGGTCTTCAATTATCTCATCTGGTGTGCATGTTTGATGTAGACCCCTAGCAACTACGCTAATAGGTTTTTTACTGGTTTAGGGCTTCTACGTTATGTTTACGATTTTTAACTTCTTCTTCAAGAAGTTGTATATGGTGCTGTATCCCTTGACTTGCTTTATTTTCTTGCCTAGACTCGGCTAAAGCTTTGGTTACTTCCTCAGATTGGGGGTTATTGATAGGTATTTGGGACACAGTCGCAACTGCCGCAGCCGTCTTTAATTGTAATGCACCACTACTTACATTTAGAACCTCTAGAGTTGGTGATCTCAACATTATCTCACATATTGATCCTGTTAGAGACACACACGTCTCGTTTTCTAATTTTGTTGGGTTACTATTTCATTAATTGTAATTCCCACGAGTGGCACGAGAAGTAACGATCACCCATGACAGAGCTCTGCGTTAGGAAGGCTATGGGTTTAAACTGAATTTCGCGTATAGGAAGGCTATGGGTTTAAACCGAATTTCGCAAATTCGGTGTTCACATACTAATGACTAAGCATCCTCTTAGTCACGCAGCTTTCGGCGTATGTAGTGCCATCTTTGAAGTGCGCTTGTTCCCTTGTTGAATTGAATGACATAACTAGTCCGCAGTAACCCACTGTCAAATTTTACATCTTAGTGCGAAGTCCATGGAGTTGGGTGAGAATTCGGACCTGAAAACCCTTACCATATAATAGATCTGGTGGGCTGCATTTAAGTTTTTTTTTGACGCATGTTCTTATCACCAGCAAAATTATGGGTATCTCAGAGCTCCAATTATTGGTATAATCGTTCGCTAGTGGATGATACGTAGTAGTACGAATTCAATGTGTATCTAGTATGTTGTGTACAGCGGACATTTCTGCTTGCTCGTCAAGTTTTTTATTTAAAGCTTTTACGATTTTGATGAAATCTATTTGAACTTGGCCAGTATTATTTACTTTTGTGGTTGATTATTGATTTTTAGCAACTTCTGCATATGATGCGAATTCTTTAGCTACTTCAAAACCACGATAAATTGCGGGGTGTTGTCCTTTACAATTTATGCATGTTGCTCGTGATATTTTTCATCAAGGCATTGATAGTAGGGTAGCCTTTGACACCAACTATTGGGTGTGGGAGTGAGTTCCCGCTGTTTTTTGGTGAAATAAAAGACGTTTGTTTGAATCGAAAACGAATGACTGGTTTATTCAAAGTATGCTCCATCGGCAGCTGCAACCTTCGCCTATCTTTCGGGCAGCTTGTCATGCCGATTGTCCCATTCTGGCCGTTCTCGACCCAGAGCATGCTTCAAACGGATCAGTTGTCGTCGGCAACGATCCCCAGTGATGGTTTCGTCCTGTTTCAGCAGCTCGTAGTACACGACGCCGCTCTGATCCCACCATATGCACAACTTCGAAATCACCATCTTTGGATCGTCGGAACCAGACTCTACAGGTTGTATTCGATGGAGTATGCTTACCATAAGCTTCTACGAGCAACCGATGCGTTTCTGCTACACTTTTCTTTAACAAAATATAATGAAGTAGAACTTCCCGCAAATGCTGTTTTTTTGGTGCAAAATTCGACATTTTCAATGAGACGCAAAAAATTGTTGTTTATGTTCTGAACAAATGTCACTAGTGATTATTGAAGCTTGACATTAACCTTCAAAAAAACATGTATTGCCCGATTAAATAAAATGAAGGCATAGCTACTAACGACATCTAAGTAAAAACAGCGGGAACTCATTCCCACACCCAATATATTAATAGGTGGTGGCTGAATTATTTTATCACGTTTAGGATCTTTATTGCTCTGAGTAGATGCATTACCCGATACAGATGTCCGGGTTACTTGCTCAATATTTTCTGGTTGCTTTTGGTTTTCTTTCTGCTGATTTTTATCATTACTCGTGTTGGGTGCTGCTTGTTCAGTATATTCTGGTGATGATTCTGCTTTTTTTTTCTTTGTAAGCTTGCTTTTTTTCAATGCCCAAGCAGTTCCTCTTCGTGACTCGTCTTCGTCAGTAACTTCCATATTTATTGTTACTCTTTTTTTAGTTTTTTTTTTGTCACGAGTGTCTGATTTGTTTAGATTGGGTGATTTTGTAGCAAATTGTCGAGGTACACATGCGCGGGGTTTAGTGCAAAAATTATGGCAGAATTTATGTTGGTGTGACCTGTTGTTACTTCTCGATCGAAAATGTAGAAAAAACTATAAAACTCTAATACGAGAAGAGTAAATATCGCTCGTTTTCATGTTTGATGGTTCTATATCAGCCATGAAAGTAATGATTGTCGATTAGGAGTATCATGGAAAGCTAAAATTTTAAGAGTGCATCTACTCAGTAATGAGCTTACTTTGTGTAATTCTTGAAAAGTTCTATTGCCATTCGAGACCAGGATGGTATGTCTAACATTTGGAAGGAGTTTTTCTCTGATTTACTCAAAAGAAACTGGTCCCCTGTGGTTGATTGTATAATTTCCGAGCTCGTGATATTGAACGGGATACTTTGTGAAACTGGATCTTTTCGACCTTATTCGATTAGTATGGCAAAGCGATGTTATGTCTGATGAAAAGTGGCAGCGTTATGCCTTATGTCCACTGCTAAACTTGAATTATCTTGCAACTGCCGATAATCTAAAGTTGTACAAGTATTGATCAGACCAGTTGTGATGTATGGATGTGTGAGTTGGACCCTGACGGATGAGTATGGGATTAATGACATTCGAGAGAATGTCTATGCGCATGATCTATATCCCAATGATACCTTTAAAACTATCAACAATAACAACAACAGAACCTGGTAATTTTGAGAAAAATTATAAGGAAGATCTCCATCAGTTTTCTGTAGATGATTTAATTAGTAATTTAAAAATACAACCAAGTACACTTTTCATTCTCTGACTCACAATTTTATGAGAATAGATCTCATATTATGTAAAAATCAAATTATGGCTAATATCCTCAACTTTTTTTTTTGCAGATTCTACGATAAGCAAATAAAGTACATAAAAATTAAATCAACAAACAATAATATAAATGAAAAAGTAAATTCTTATTTACAAAAACGTAAAATAACCGAAAATTTAAAAACCAGCATCAATGAAAAAAGGGAAAAAATTAATTTAATCAAAAATTTATTAAATGAAAATCAAAATAATTTACACAAAAACGTTGAAAAACGAAAACATTTAACTAATTTTAATCGTACACTTCGAATAAAATTACCTAAATACGAGGATAAAGTTAAAGAATTGGAAAATTATGTAATCACAAAAATCGACGATATAAGTAAACGTCAAGAAATTTATAGTAAATTAGAGATCGAATTAAAAATTATAATTCGTGAATGTATAAAAAAATTAATTAAATATATTTTTCCAATTAAAAAAATAATGGGTAAAGGTGAAATTCAAAATCCGAACGAAATAACAGATTTGGAACGTGATTTGGCCGATGCAACACGAAATATTAATAGCCGGGAACGATGTAGCTTTACGCAGGATAGTCAAAATGAATGTTGCTACATAATCGTTGCACCATATTTACCGGCAAATGGTGATTATTCAGATTATAATGAATGGGTGGCGAGTATTAAAGATGGTGTACCATCGTCCTCATCATCAACAGTTGGTAATTTAATTAAAAAAAAAAAGTTACTTTATTTATGCTACTTATTTTTAATTTTTTATAATTTAGGTGTTGTTGGAACAACTGTAATGAGTGGACGTAACGATGGAACCAATATTGATATTATGTCACGACCAAATCCAGCGACACGAATTAGTGCAGCTTTAACCTATACAGCGCAATTAGTACAAGTTCTAAGCTTTTATTTAGATATTCGTTTACCTTTTAAAACGGTTTATAGTGAATTCTGTTCGTGCATGCTATCCGAACAGCAAATAACACGTCGAGTGGCTCGTTTAAATGCAAATATATTATATTTATGTTATACCCAAACGGTTAAACAACAATTATATCCATCGCATACACTAGAAAATGTATTAAAATTACTCGATATCGATAAAAATGATTTGGGACATGTAGGACCGGTCGATCCCAATAATAGTTGTTTAACAAAAAAGTTGGAAAAACAATTGGTCGACGAATTAGAATATGGCGATGAAACGGATTCGGACGATGAAAATAATTTTCCAAATGAATGGGAAAATGTATCGCACAATGTTCTCTTATCGTCGTCATCGCAATCAATAATGTTATTGAATAATGAGGCTGTAAATTTTAATCAACATAATTTATTTAATCAACAACAACAACAGCAGCAACAACATCAACAGGCAACGGCGAGTATGGCAGGTGGTTTAATGACAAGTGCGGCTGCATCATTGGCATCGATTTGGAGGGGTTGGACCACCGGTCGATAATTTATATTTTATATTTTATTTAACATTGGCTAATAATTGTACAATATTTTTTTGAAATATTTAAAAGTTTTTCCTACAAAAAAAAAAAAAAAAAAAAAAAACTAGAAGATAGATTCTTAATCAATTAATACCACTCAAGTATTTAACGATAAAACATCTCAAATTTTATTTTATTTTTTTCGTCCCATGATCCCCATAAAGTATTTCTCCTATTTGGTTTCATATTTTAGCTGAGAATATCCCACGTGATTTTAAGGGTCGGATACTGTTCCCCTATAGGGTGATTCCGTAATTAATTTTGAAGAGAAAATATTACAAAACGCTATAGATTTATCAGAATTCGTACAATCGGCTTCAAAATAACATAGACATACTCTTATCACCATTAAATATGTTCATTCCATTCAATCTAGTCATATCTGCAATAAAAAAAAATTGTTTGTAGAACGGCTTCTGTTGCACAAAATTGTCCTTTAGTCATCAATCCTTTTGGCAATATTCAATTAAATATTAGAATGTGGATCTTTGCCTAAAAGCTCCGTCGTGTAAAGCAGCCCCGTGCTACCTTATTTTGTTTTAATTTTCTTCCTTTTTGTTTGCCGTATTCTATTGTGTCCCGTTTTGTATCCTGACCAATGTCGCTAGTTTTTTTATATGAAAAATCTTTTTAACTGGTCCAAAATTATTTGTGCAAAGCAAACATTTAGCAAATAGATAGGCTAAATTGGCGCTTTAAAATACGCTAAATATGTCAAAAATATGAATGTAGAAATTGGTGTACAAAATTGGGCTGCCATTGCAGCAAAATATCAATGCTTGTTTTGACTGTAAAATTTGCTGTGAAGTTTGTGTCGAGTCGTAACATAATATGTTTCCTTCAAACTTTTTTCATGTGGAATGTAGTGGGGGAAAAACGAGATACTACCGCTAAAGGAAACAATAGGTTTGCAAGAGCTGTAAGGGTTAAACATCTAAAAATTAAATTTTATAAAATTGATGTAAAAATAAATTCTGTTTTAAATTATTTGTAATATTTTTTATTTCATATTGTTTTTTTTACATATTTCATTATTAATTAGATAATAAAAATTTAATATTTCCAAAAACTTTTAATTATTTTAATTTATTTTTAATCATTAATGATTTTTGGCATAAATTTCCTAGTTTCGATGGTCAAAATGAGTAAACAGGTTGAGTAAAATACCCCGTACCGAATTTTAATGGACAAAAACCAAAGGGGTTACCCTTTGCGAATTTGATTGTTTATCCAATAGAACACGTAATAGTGGCCCGATTGTGATGAATGATACCTTAATCAAAAGCTCTGGTCATCAGTATAAATCCTGCTTTAAAATATACATACATTTCGACAAATTTTTTGCATGCAAAGGTTAGCCTTTGCAAATTTGCGAATTTGATTGTTTATCCAATAGAACACGTAATAGTGGCCCGATTGTCATGAACGATACCTTAATCAAAAGCTCTGGTCATCAGTATAAATACTGCATTAAAATATACATACATTTCGACAAATTTTTTGCATGCAAAGGTTAGCCTTTGCAAATTTGCGAATTTGATTGTTTATCCAATAGAACACGTAATAGTGGCCCGGTTGTGATGAATGATACCTTAATCAAAAGCTCTGGTCATCAGTATAAATACTGCATTAAAATAAACATACATTTCGACAAATTTTTTGCATGCAAAAAAATTAGCAAATTAGCAAAGGGGTTAGCCTTTGCAAATTTGCGAATTTGATTGTTTATCCAATAGAACACGTAATAGTGGCCCGATTGTGATGAATGATACCTTAATCAAAAGCTCTGGTCATCAGTATAAATCCTGCTTTAAAATATACATACATTTCGACAAATTTTTTGCATGCAAAGGTTAGCCTTTGCAAATTTGCGAATTTGATTGTTTATCCAATAGAACACGTAATAGTGGCCCGATTGTCATGAACGATACCTTAATCAAAAGCTCTGGTCATCAGTATAAATACTGCATTAAAATATACATACATTTCGATAAATTTTTTGCATGCAAAGGTTAGCCTTTGCAAATTTGCGAATTTGATTGTTTATCCAATAGAACACGTAATAGTGGCCCGATTGCCATGAACGATACCTTAATCAAAAGCTCTGGTCATCAGTATAAATACTGCATTAAAATATACATACATTTCGACAAATTTGTTGCATGCAAAAAAATTAGCAAATTAGCAAAGGGGTTAGCCTTTGCAAATTTGCGAATTTGATTGTTTATCCAATAGAACACGTAATAGTGGCCCGATTGTCATGAACGATACCTTAATCAAAAGCTCTGGTCATCAGTATAAATCCTGCTTTAAAATATACATACATTTCGACAAATTTTTTGCATGCAAAAAAATTAGCAAATTAGCAAAGGGGTTAGCCTTTGCAAATTTGCGAATTTGATTGTTTATCCAATAGAACACGTAATAGTGGCCCGGTTGTGATGAATGATACCTTAATCAAAAGCTCTGGTCATCAGTATAAATACTGCATTAAAATAAACATACATTTCGACAAATTTGTTGCATGCAAAAAAATTAGCAAATTAGCAAAGGGGTTAGCCTTTGCAAATTAGCGAATTTGATTGTTTATCCAATAGAACACGTAATAGTGGCCCGATTGTCATGAACGATACCTTAATCAAAAGCTCTGGTCATCAGTATAAATACTGCATTTAAATATACATACATTTCGACAAATTTTTTGCATGCAAAGGTTAGCCTTTGCAAATTTGCGAATTTGATTGTTTATCCAATAGAACACGTAATAGTGGCCCGGTTGTGATGAATGATACCTTAATCAAAAGCTCTGGTCATCAGTATAAATACTGCATTAAAATAAACATACATTTCGACAAATTTGTTGCATGCAAAAAAATTAGCAAATTAGCAAAGGGGTTAGCCTTTGCAAATTTGCGAATTTGATTGTTTATCCAATAGAACACGTAATAGTGGCCCGATTGTGATGAATGATACCTTAATCAAAAGCTCTGGTCATCAGTATAAATACTGCATTAAAATATACATACATTTCGACAAATTTGTTGCATGCAAAAAAATTAGCAAATTAGCAAAGGGGTTAGCCTTTGCAAATTAGCGAATTTGATTGTTTATCCAATAGAACACGTAATAGTGGCCCGATTGTCATGAACGATACCTTAATCAAAAGCTCTGGTCATCAGTATAAATACTGCATTAAAATATACATACATTTCGACAAATTTTTTGCATGCAAAGGTTAGCCTTTGCAAATTTGCGAATTTGATTGTTTATCCAATAGAACACGTAATAGTGGCCCGGTTGTGATGAATGATACCTTAATCAAAAGCTCTGGTCATCAGTATAAATACTGCATACATTTCGACAAATTTTTTGCATGCAAAGGTTAGCCTTTGCAAATTTGCGAATTTGATTGTTTATCCAATAGAACACGTAATAGTGGCCCGATTGTCATGAACGATACCTTAATCAAAAGCTCTGGTCATCAGTATAAATCCTGCTTTAAAATATACATACATTTCGACAAATTTTTTGCATGCAAAAAAATTAGCAAATTAGCAAAGGGGTTAGCCTTTGCAAATTAGCGAATTTGATTGTTTATCCAATAGAACACGTAATAGTGGCCCGATTGTCATGAACGATACCTTAATCAAAAGCTCTGGTCATCAGTATAAATACTGCATTAAAATATACATACATTTCGACAAATTTTTTGCATGCAAAGGTTAGCCTTTGCAAATTTGCGAATTTGATTGTTTATCCAATAGAACACGTAATAGTGGCCCGGTTGTGATGAATGATACCTTAATCAAAAGCTCTGGTCATCAGTATAAATACTGCATTAAAATATACATACATTTCGACAAATTTGTTGCATGCAAAAAAATTAGCAAATTAGCAAAGGGGTTAGCCTTTGCAAATTTGCGAATTTGATTGTTTATCCAATAGAACACGTAATAGTGGCCCGATTGTCATGAACGATACCTTAATCAAAAGCTCTGGTCATCAGTATAAATACTGCATTAAAATATACATACATTTCGACAAATTTTTTGCATGCAAAGGTTAGCCTTTGCAAATTTGCGAATTTGATTGTTTATCCAATAGAACACGTAATAGTGGCCCGGTTGTGATGAATGATACCTTAATCAAAAGCTCTGGTCATCAGTATAAATACTGCATTAAAATATACATACATTTCGACAAATTTGTTGCATGCAAAAAAATTAGCAAATTAGCAAAGGGGTTAGCCTTTGCAAATTTGCGAATTTGATTGTTTATCCAATAGAACACATAATAGTGGCCCGGTTGTGATGAATGATACCTTAATCAAAAGCTCTGGTCATCAGTATAAATACTGCATTAAAATAAACATACATTTCGACAAATTTGTTGCATGCAAAAAAATTAGCAAATTAGCAAAGGGGTTAGCCTTTGCAAATTTGCGAATTTGATTGTTTATCCAATAGAACACGTAATAGTGGCCCGATTGTGATGAATGATACCTTAATCAAAAGCTCTGGTCATCAGTATAAATCCTGCTTTAAAATATACATACATTTCGACAAATTTTTTGCATGCAAAGGTTAGCCTTTGCAAATTTGCGAATTTGATTGTTTATCCAATAGAACACGTAATAGTGGCCCGATTGTCATGAACGATACCTTAATCAAAAGCTCTGGTCATCAGTATAAATCCTGCTTTAAAATATACATACATTTCGACAAATTTTTTGCATGCAAAGGTTAGCCTTTGCAAATTTGCGAATTTGATTGTTTATCCAATAGAACACGTAATAGTGGCCCGGTTGTGATGAATGATACCTTAATCAAAAGCTCTGGTCATCAGTATAAATACTGCATTAAAATATACATACATTTCGACAAATTTGTTGCATGCAAAAAAATTAGCAAATTAGCAAAGGGGTTAGCCTTTGCAAATTTGCGAATTTGATTGTTTATCCAATAGAACACGTAATAGTGGCCCGATTGTCATGAACGATACCTTAATCAAAAGCTCTGGTCATCAGTATAAATCCTGCTTTAAAATAAACATACATTTCGACAAATTTGTTGCATGCAAAAAAATTAGCAAATTAGCAAAGGGGTTAGCCTTTGCAAATTTGCGAATTTGATTGTTTATCCAATAGAACACGTAATAGTGGCCCGATTGTGATGAATGATACCTTAATCAAAAGCTCTGGTCATCAGTATAAATCCTGCTTTAAAATATACATACATTTCGACAAATTTTTTGCATGCAAAGGTTAGCCTTTGCAAATTTGCGAATTTGATTGTTTATCCAATAGAACACGTAATAGTGGCCCGATTGTCATGAACGATACCTTAATCAAAAGCTCTGGTCATCAGTATAAATCCTGCTTTAAAATATACATACATTTCGACAAATTTTTTGCATGCAAAAAAATTAGCAAATTAGCAAAGGGGTTAGCCTTTGCAAATTAGCGAATTTGATTGTTTATCCAATAGAACACGTAATAGTGGCCCGATTGTCATGAACGATACCTTAATCAAAAGCTCTGGTCATCAGTATAAATACTGCATTAAAATATACATACATTTCGACAAATTTTTTGCATGCAAAGGTTAGCCTTTGCAAATTTGCGAATTTGATTGTTTATCCAATAGAACACGTAATAGTGGCCCGGTTGTGATGAATGATACCTTAATCAAAAGCTCTGGTCATCAGTATAAATACTGCATTAAAATATACATACATTTCGACAAATTTGTTGCATGCAAAAAAATTAGCAAATTAGCAAAGGGGTTAGCCTTTGCAAATTTGCGAATTTGATTGTTTATCCAATAGAACACGTAATAGTGGCCCGATTGTCATGAACGATACCTTAATCAAAAGCTCTGGTCATCAGTATAAATACTGCATTAAAGTATACATACATTTCGACAAATTTTTTGCATGCAAAGGTTAGCCTTTGCAAATTTGCGAATTTGATTGTTTATCCAATAGAACACGTAATAGTGGCCCGGTTGTGATGAATGATACCTTAATCAAAAGCTCTGGTCATCAGTATAAATACTGCATTAAAATATACATACATTTCGACAAATTTGTTGCATGCAAAAAAATTAGCAAATTAGCAAAGGGGTTAGCCTTTGCAAATTTGCGAATTTGATTGTTTATCCAATAGAACACGTAATAGTGGCCCGATTGTCATGAACGATACCTTAATCAAAAGCTCTGGTCATCAGTATAAATACTGCATTAAAATATACATACATTTCGACAAATTTTTTGCATGCAAAAAAATTAGCAAATTAGTAAAGGGGTTAGCCTTTGCAAATTTGCGAATTTGATTGTTTATCCAATAGAACACGTAATAGTGGCCCGATTGTCATGAACGATACCTTAATCAAAAGCTCTGGTCATCAGTATAAATACTGCATTAAAATATACATACATTTCGACAAATTTTTTGCATGCAAAAAAATTAGCAAATTAGCAAAGGGGTTAGCCTTTGCAAATTTGCGAATTTGATTGTTTATCCAATAGAACACGTAATAGTGGCCCGATTGTGATGAATGATACCTTAATCAAAAGCTCTGGTCATCAGTATAAATACTGCATTAAAATATACATACATTTCGACAAATTTTTTGCATGCAAAAAAATTAGCAAATTAGCAAAGGGGTTAGCCTTTGCGAATTTGATTGTTTATTCAATAGAACACGTAATAGTGGCCCGATTGTGATGAATGATACCTTAATCAAAAGCTCTGGTCATCAGTATAAATACTGCATTAAAATATACATACATTTCGACAAATTTGTTGCATGCAAAAAAATTAGCAAATTAGCAAAGGGGTTAGCCTTTGCAAATTTGCGAATTTGATTGTTTATCCAATAGAACACGTAATAGTGGCCCGATTGTGATGAATGATACCTTAATCAAAAGCTCTGGTCATCAGTATAAATACTGCATTAAAATATACATACATTTCGACAAATTTGTTGCATGCAAAAAAATTAGCAAATTAGCAAAGGGGTTAGCCTTTGCAAATTTGCGAATTTGATTGTTTATCCAATAGAACACGTAATAGTGGCCCGATTGTGATGAATGATACCTTAATCAAAAGCTCTGGTCATCAGTATAAATACTGCATTAAAATATACATACATTTCGACAAATTTGTTGCATGCAAAAAAATTAGCAAATTAGCAAAGGGGTTAGCCTTTGCAAATTTGCGAATTTGATTGTTTATCCAATAGAACACGTAATAGTGGCCCGATTGTGATGAATGATACCTTAATCAAAAGCTCTGGTCATCAGTATAAATACTGCATTAAAATATACATACATTTCGACAAATTTTTTGCATGCAAAAAAATTAGCAAATTAGCAAAGGGGTTAGCCTTTGCAAATTTGCGAATTTGATTGTTTATCCAATAGAACACGTAATAGTGGCCCGATTGTGATGAATGATACCTTAATCAAAAGCTCTGGTCATCAGTATAAATACTGCATTAAAATATACATACATTTCGACAAATTTGTTGCATGCAAAGGTTAGCCTTTGCAAATTTGCGAATTGGATTGTTTATCCAATAGAACACGTAATAGTGGCCCGATTGTGATGAATGATACCTTAATCAAAAGCTCTGGTCATCAGTATAAATACTGCATTAAAATATACATACATTTCGACAAATTTTTTGCATGCAAAAAAATTAGCAAATTAGCAAAGGGGTTAGCCTTTGCAAATTTGCGAATTTGATTGTTTATCCAATAGAACACGTAATAGTGGCCCGATTGTGATGAATGATACCTTAATCAAAAGCTCTGGTCATCAGTATAAATACTGCATTAAAATATACATACATTTCGACAAATTTTTTGCATGCAAAAAAATTAGCAAATTAGCAAAGGGGTTAGCCTTTGCAAATTTGCGAATTTGATTGTTTATCCAATAGAACACGTAATAGTGGCCCGATTGTGATGAATGATACCTTAATCAAAAGCTCTGGTCATCAGTATAAATACTGCATTAAAATATACATACATTTCGACAAATTTGTTGCATGCAAAAAAATTAGCAAATTAGCAAAGGGGTTAGCCTTTGCGAATTTGATTGTTTATTCAATAGAACACGTAATAGTGGCCCGATTGTGATGAATGATACCTTAATCAAAAGCTCTGGTCATCAGTATAAATACTGCATTAAAATATACATACATTTCGACAAATTTGTTGCATGCAAAAAAATTAGCAAATTAGCAAAGGGGTTAGCCTTTGCAAATTTGCGAATTTGATTGTTTATCCAATAGAACACGTAATAGTGGCCCGATTGTGATGAATGATACCTTAATCAAAAGCTCTGGTCATCAGTATAAATACTGCATTAAAATATACATACATTTCGACAAATTTGTTGCATGCAAAAAAATTAGCAAATTAGCAAAGGGGTTAGCCTTTGCGAATTTGATTGTTTATTCAATAGAACACGTAATAGTGGCCCGATTGTGATGAATGATACCTTAATCAAAAGCTCTGGTCATCAGTATAAATACTGCATTAAAATATACATACATTTCGACAAATTTGTTGCATGCAAAAAAATTAGCAAATTAGCAAAGGGGTTAGCCTTTGCGAATTTGATTGTTTATTCAATAGAACACGTAATAGTGGCCCGATTGTGATGAATGATACCTTAATCAAAAGTTCTGGTCATCAGTATAAATACTGCATTAAAATATACATACATTTCGACAAATTTTTTGCATGCAAAAAAATTAGCAAATTAGCAAAGGGGTTAGCCTTTGCAAATTTGCGAATTTGATTGTTTATCCAATAGAACACGTAATAGTGGCCCGATTGTGATGAATGATACCTTAATCAAAAGCTCTGGTCATCAGTATAAATACTGCATTAAAATATACATACATTTCGACAAATTTGTTGCATGCAAAAAAATTAGCAAATTAGCAAAGGGGTTAGCCTTTGCAAATTTGCAAATTTGATTGTTTATCCAATAGAACACGTAATAGTGGCCCGATTGTCATGAACGATACCTTAATCAAAAGCTCTGGTCATCAGTATAAATACTGCATTAAAATATACATACATTTCGACAAATTTTTTGCATGCAAAAAAATTATCAAATTCGCAAAGGGGTTAGCCTTTGCAAATTTGCGAATTTGATTGTTTATCCAATAGAACACGTAATAGTGGCCCGATTGTGATGAATGATACCTTAATCAAAAGCTCTGGTCATCAGTATAAATACTGCATTAAAATATACATACATTTCGACAAATTTGTTGCATGCAAAGGTTAGCCTTTGCAAATTTGCGAATTTGATTGTTTATCCAATAGAACACGTAATAGTGGCTCGATTGTCATGAACGATACCTTAATCCAAAGCTCTGGTCATCAGTATAAATACTGCATTAAAATATATATACATTTCGACAAATTTTTATCATGCAAAAATTTGCGAATTAGCAAAGGGGTTAGCCTTTGCAAATTTGCGAATTTGATTGTTTATCCAAAAGAACACGTAATAGTGGCCCGATTGTGATGAATGATACCTTAATCAAAAGCTCTGGTCATCAGTATAAATACTGCATTAAAATATATATGCATTTCGACAAATTTTTTGCATGCAAAATTTGCGAATTAGCAAAGGGGTTAGCCTTTGCAAATTTGCGAATTTGATTGTTTATCCAATAGAACACGTAATAGTGGCCCGATTGTGATGAATGATACCTTAATCAAAAGCTCTGATCATCAGTATAAATCCTGCTTTAAAATATACATACATTTCGACAAATTTTTTGCATGCAAAAAATTATCAAATTAGCAAAGGGGTTAGCCTTTGCAAATTTGCGAATTGGATTGTTTATCCAATAGAACACGTAATAGTGGCCCGATTGTGATGAATGATACCTTAATCAAAAGCTCTGGTCATCAGTATAAATACTGCATTAAAATATACATACATTTCGACAAATTTTTTGCATGCAAAAATTAGCGAAATCAGCAAAGGGGTTAGCCTTTGCAAATTTGCGAATTTGATTGTTTATCCAATAGAACACGTAATAGTGGCCCGATTGTCATGAATGATACCTTAATCAAAAGCTCTGGTCATCAGTATAAATCCTGCTTTAAAATATACATACATTTCTACAAATTTTTTGCATGCAAAAAAATTAGCAAATTAGCAAAGGGGTTAGCCTTTGCAAATTTGCGAATTTGATTGTTTATCCAATAGAACACGTAATAGTGGCCCGATTGTGATGAATGATACCTTAATCAAAAGCTCTGGTCATCAGTATAAATACTGCATTAAAATATACATACATTTCGACAAATTTGTTGCATGCAAAAAAATTAGCAAATTAGCAAAGGGGTTAGCCTTTGCAAATTTGCGAATTTGATTGTTTATCCAATAGAACACGTAATAGTGGCCCGATTGTCATGAACGATACCTTAATCAAAAGCTCTGGTCATCAGTATAAATACTGCATTAAAATATACATACATTTCGACAAATTTTTTGCATGCAAAAAAATTAGCAAATTAGCAAAGGGGTTAGCCGTTGCAAATTTGCGAATTTGATTGTTTATCCAATAGAACACGTAATAGTGGCCCGATTGTGATGAATGATACCTTAATCAAAAGCTCTGGTCATCAGTATAAATACTGCATTAAAATATACATACATTTCGACAAATTTTTTGCATGCAAAAATTAGCGAAATTAGCAAAGGGGTTAGCCTTTGCAAATTTGCGAATTTGATTGTTTATCCAATAGAACACGTAATAGTGGCCCGATTGTGATGAATGATACCTTAATCAAAAGCTCTGGTCATCAGTATAAATACTGCATTAAAATATACATACATTTCGACAAATTTGTTGCATGCAAAAAAATTAGCAAATTAGCAAAGGGGTTAGCCTTTGCAAATTTGCGAATTTGATTGTTTATCCAATAGAACACGTAATAGTGGCCCGATTGTCATGAACGATACCTTAATCAAAAGCTCTGGTCATCAGTATAAATACTGCATTAAAATATACATACATTTCGACAAATTTGTTGCATGCAAAAAAATTAGCAAATTAGCAAAGGGGTTAGCCTTTGCGAATTTGATTGTTTATTCAATAGAACACGTAATAGTGGCCCGATTGTGATGAATGATACCTTAATCAAAAGTTCTGGTCATCAGTATAAATACTGCATTAAAATATACATACATTTCGACAAATTTTTTGCATGCAAAAAAATTAGCAAATTAGCAAAGGGGTTAGCCTTTGCAAATTTGCGAATTTGATTGTTTATCCAATAGAACACGTAATAGTGGCCCGATTGTGATGAATGATACCTTAATCAAAAGCTCTGGTCATCAGTATAAATACTGCATTAAAATATACATACATTTCGACAAATTTTTTGCATGCAAAAAAATTAGCAAATTAGCAAAGGGGTTAGCCGTTGCAAATTTGCGAATTAGATTGTTTATCCAATAGAACACGTAATAGTGGCCCGGTTGTGATGAATGATACCTTAATCAAAAGCTCTGGTCATCAGTATAAATACTGCATTAAAATATACATACATTTCGACAAATTTGTTGCATGCAAAAAAATTAGCATATTAGCAAAGGGGTTAGCCTTTGCAAATTTGCAAATTTGATTGTTTATCCAATAGAACACGTAATAGTGGCCCGATTGTGATGAATGATACCTTAATCAAAAGCTCTGATCATCAGTATAAATCCTGCTTTAAAATATACATACATTTCGACAAATTTTTTGCATGCAAAAAATTATCAAATTAGCAAAGGGGTTAGCCTTTGCAAATTTGCGAATTTGATTGTTTATCCAATAGAACACGTAATAGTGGCCCGATTGTCATGAACGATACCTTAATCAAAAGCTCTGGTCATCAGTATAAATACTGCATTAAAATATACATACATTTCGACAAATTTGTTGCATGCAAAAAAATTAGCAAATTAGCAAAGGGGTTAGCCTTTGCGAATTTGATTGTTTATTCAATAGAACACGTAATAGTGGCCCGATTGTGATGAATGATACCTTAATCAAAAGTTCTGGTCATCAGTATAAATACTGCATTAAAATATACATACATTTCGACAAATTTTTTGCATGCAAAAAAATTAGCAAATTAGCAAAGGGGTTAGCCTTTGCAAATTTGCGAATTTGATTGTTTATCCAATAGAACACGTAATAGTGGCCCGATTGTGATGAATGATACCTTAATCAAAAGCTCTGGTCATCAGTATAAATACTGCATTAAAATATACATACATTTCGACAAATTTGTTGCATGCAAAAAAATTAGCAAATTAGCAAAGGGGTTAGCCTTTGCAAATTTGCGAATTTGATTGTTTATCCAATAGAACACGTAATAGTGGCCCGATTGTCATGAACGATACCTTAATCAAAAGCTCTGGTCATCAGTATAAATACTGCATTAAAATATACATACATTTCGACAAATTTGTTGCATGCAAAAAAATTAGCAAATTAGCAAAGGGGTTAGCCTTTGCGAATTTGATTGTTTATTCAATAGAACACGTAATAGTGGCCCGATTGTGATGAATGATACCTTAATCAAAAGTTCTGGTCATCAGTATAAATACTGCATTAAAATATACATACATTTCGACAAATTTTTTGCATGCAAAAAAATTAGCAAATTAGCAAAGGGGTTAGCCTTTGCAAATTTGCGAATTTGATTGTTTATCCAATAGAACACGTAATAGTGGCCCGATTGTGATGAATGATACCTTAATCAAAAGCTCTGGTCATCAGTATAAATACTGCATTAAAATATACATACATTTCGACAAATTTTTTGCATGCAAAAAAATTAGCAAATTAGCAAAGGGGTTAGCCGTTGCAAATTTGCGAATTAGATTGTTTATCCAATAGAACACGTAATAGTGGCCCGGTTGTGATGAATGATACCTTAATCAAAAGCTCTGGTCATCAGTATAAATACTGCATTAAAATATACATACATTTCGACAAATTTGTTGCATGCAAAAAAATTAGCAAATTAGCAAAGGGGTTAGCCGTTGCAAATTTGCGAATTAGATTGTTTATCCAATAGAACACGTAATAGTGGCCCGGTTGTGATGAATGATACCTTAATCAAAAGCTCTGGTCATCAGTATAAATACTGCATTAAAATATACATACATTTCGACAAATTTGTTGCATGCAAAAAAATTAGCAAATTAGCAAAGGGGTTAGCCTTTGCAAATTTGCAAATTTGATTGTTTATCCAATAGAACACGTAATAGTGGCCCGATTGTGATGAATGATACCTTAATCAAAAGCTCTGGTCATCAGTATAAATACTGCATTAAAATATACATACATTTCGACAAATTTTTTGCATGCAAAAAAATTAGCAAATTAGCAAAGGGGTTAGCCGTTGCAAATTTGCGAATTAGATTGTTTATCCAATAGAACACGTAATAGTGGCCCGGTTGTGATGAATGATACCTTAATCAAAAGCTCTGGTCATCAGTATAAATACTGCATTAAAATATACATACATTTCGACAAATTTGTTGCATGCAAAAAAATTAGCAAATTAGCAAAGGGGTTAGCCTTTGCAAATTTGCAAATTTGATTGTTTATCCAATAGAACACGTAATAGTGGCCCGATTGTCATGAACGATACCTTAATCAAAAGCTCTGGTCATCAGTATAAATACTGCATTAAAATATATATACATTTCGACAAATTTTTATCATGCAAAAATTTGCGAATTAGCAAAGGGGTTAGCCTTTGCAAATTTGCGAATTTGATTGTTTATCCAAAAGAACACGTAATAGTGGCCCGATTGTGATGAATGATACCTTAATCAAAAGCTCTGGTCATCAGTATAAATACTGCATTAAAATATATATGCATTTCGACAAATTTTTATCATGCAAAATTTGCGAATTAGCAAAGGGGTTAGCCTTTGCAAATTTGCGAATTTGATTGTTTATCCAATAGAACACGTAATAGTGGCCCGATTGTGATGAATGATACCTTAATCAAAAGCTCTGATCATCAGTATAAATACTGCATTAAAATATATATGCATTTCGACAAATTTTTATCATGCAAAATTTGCGAATTAGCAAAGGGGTTAGCCTTTGCAAATTTGCGAATTTGATTGTTTATCCAATAGAACACGTAATAGTGGCCCGATTGTCATGAACGATACCTTAATCAAAAGCTCTGGTCATCAGTATAAATACTGCATTAAAATATACATACATTTCGACAAATTTGTTGCATGCAAAAAAATTAGCAAATTAGCAAAGGGGTTAGCCTTTGCGAATTTGATTGTTTATTCAATAGAACACGTAATAGTGGCCCGATTGTGATGAATGATACCTTAATCAAAAGTTCTGGTCATCAGTATAAATACTGCATTAAAATATACATACATTTCGACAAATTTTTTGCATGCAAAAAAATTAGCAAATTAGCAAAGGGGTTAGCCGTTGCAAATTTGCGAATTAGATTGTTTATCCAATAGAACACGTAATAGTGGCCCGGTTGTGATGAATGATACCTTAATCAAAAGCTCTGGTCATCAGTATAAATACTGCATTAAAATATACATACATTTCGACAAATTTGTTGCATGCAAAAAAATTAGCAAATTAGCAAAGGGGTTAGCCTTTGCAAATTTGCAAATTTGATTGTTTATCCAATAGAACACGTAATAGTGGCCCGATTGTCATGAACGATACCTTAATCAAAAGCTCTGGTCATCAGTATAAATACTGCATTAAAATATATATACATTTCGACAAATTTTTATCATGCAAAAATTTGCGAATTAGCAAAGGGGTTAGCCTTTGCAAATTTGCGAATTTGATTGTTTATCCAAAAGAACACGTAATAGTGGCCCGATTGTGATGAATGATACCTTAATCAAAAGCTCTGGTCATCAGTATAAATACTGCATTAAAATATATATGCATTTCGACAAATTTTTATCATGCAAAATTTGCGAATTAGCAAAGGGGTTAGCCTTTGCAAATTTGCGAATTTGATTGTTTATCCAATAGAACACGTAATAGTGGCCCGATTGTGATGAATGATACCTTAATCAAAAGCTCTGATCATCAGTATAAATACTGCATTAAAATATATATGCATTTCGACAAATTTTTATCATGCAAAATTTGCGAATTAGCAAAGGGGTTAGCCTTTGCAAATTTGCGAATTTGATTGTTTATCCAATAGAACACGTAATAGTGGCCCGATTGTCATGAACGATACCTTAATCAAAAGCTCTGGTCATCAGTATAAATACTGCATTAAAATATACATACATTTCGACAAATTTGTTGCATGCAAAAAAATTAGCAAATTAGCAAAGGGGTTAGCCTTTGCGAATTTGATTGTTTATTCAATAGAACACGTAATAGTGGCCCGATTGTGATGAATGATACCTTAATCAAAAGTTCTGGTCATCAGTATAAATACTGCATTAAAATATACATACATTTCGACAAATTTTTTGCATGCAAAAAATTATCAAATTAGCAAAGGGGTTAGCCTTTGCAAATTTGCGAATTGGATTGTTTATCCAATAGAACACGTAATAGTGGCCCGGTTGTGATGAATGATACCTTAATCAAAAGCTCTGGTCATCAGTATAAATACTGCATTAAAATATACATACATTTCGACAAATTTGTTGCATGCAAAAAAATTAGCAAATTAGCAAAGGGGTTAGCCTTTGCAAATTTGCGAATTTGATTGTTTATCCAATAGAACACGTAATAGTGGCCCGATTGTCATGAACGATACCTTAATCAAAAGCTCTGGTCATCAGTATAAATACTGCATTAAAATATACATACATTTCGACAAATTTGTTGCATGCAAAAAAATTAGCAAATTAGCAAAGGGGTTAGCCTTTGCGAATTTGATTGTTTATTCAATAGAACACGTAATAGTGGCCCGATTGTGATGAATGATACCTTAATCAAAAGTTCTGGTCATCAGTATAAATACTGCATTAAAATATACATACATTTCGACAAATTTGTTGCATGCAAAAAAATTAGCAAATTAGCAAAGGGGTTAGCCTTTGCGAATTTGATTGTTTATTCAATAGAACACGTAATAGTGGCCCGATTGTGATGAATGATACCTTAATCAAAAGCTCTGGTCATCAGTATAAATACTGCATTAAAATATACATACATTTCGACAAATTTGTTGCATGCAAAAAAATTAGCAAATTAGCAAAGGGGTTAGCCTTTGCAAATTTGCAAATTTGATTGTTTATCCAATAGAACACGTAATAGTGGCCCGATTGTCATGAACGATACCTTAATCAAAAGCTCTGGTCATCAGTATAAATACTGCATTAAAATATACATACATTTCGACAAATTTGTTGCATGCAAAAAAATTAGCAAATTAGCAAAGGGGTTAGCCTTTGCAAATTTGCAAATTTGATTGTTTATCCAATAGAACACGTAATAGTGGCCCGATTGTCATGAACGATACCTTAATCAAAAGCTCTGGTCATCAGTATAAATACTGCATTAAAATATATATACATTTCGACAAATTTTTATCATGCAAAAATTTGCGAATTAGCAAAGGGGTTAGCCTTTGCAAATTTGCGAATTTGATTGTTTATCCAATAGAACACGTAATAGTGGCCCGATTGTCATGAACGATACCTTAATCAAAAGCTCTGGTCATCAGTATAAATACTGCATTAAAATATACATACATTTCGACAAATTTGTTGCATGCAAAAAAATTAGCAAATTAGCAAAGGGGTTAGCCTTTGCGAATTTGATTGTTTATTCAATAGAACACGTAATAGTGGCCCGATTGTGATGAATGATACCTTAATCAAAAGTTCTGGTCATCAGTATAAATACTGCATTAAAATATACATACATTTCGACAAATTTTTTGCATGCAAAAAATTATCAAATTAGCAAAGGGGTTAGCCTTTGCAAATTTGCGAATTGGATTGTTTATCCAATAGAACACGTAATAGTGGCCCGGTTGTGATGAATGATACCTTAATCAAAAGCTCTGGTCATCAGTATAAATACTGCATTAAAATATACATACATTTCGACAAATTTGTTGCATGCAAAAAAATTAGCAAATTAGCAAAGGGGTTAGCCTTTGCAAATTTGCGAATTTGATTGTTTATCCAATAGAACACGTAATAGTGGCCCGATTGTCATGAACGATACCTTAATCAAAAGCTCTGGTCATCAGTATAAATACTGCATTAAAATATACATACATTTCGACAAATTTGTTGCATGCAAAAAAATTAGCAAATTAGCAAAGGGGTTAGCCTTTGCGAATTTGATTGTTTATTCAATAGAACACGTAATAGTGGCCCGATTGTGATGAATGATACCTTAATCAAAAGTTCTGGTCATCAGTATAAATACTGCATTAAAATATACATACATTTCGACAAATTTGTTGCATGCAAAAAAATTAGCAAATTAGCAAAGGGGTTAGCCTTTGCAAATTTGCGAATTTGATTGTTTATCCAATAGAACACGTAATAGTGGCCCGATTGTCATGAACGATACCTTAATCAAAAGCTCTGGTCATCAGTATAAATACTGCATTAAAATATACATACATTTCGACAAATTTGTTGCATGCAAAAAAATTAGCAAATTAGCAAAGGGGTTAGCCTTTGCGAATTTGATTGTTTATTCAATAGAACACGTAATAGTGGCCCGATTGTGATGAATGATACCTTAATCAAAAGTTCTGGTCATCAGTATAAATACTGCATTAAAATATACATACATTTCGACAAATTTTTTGCATGCAAAAAAATTAGCAAATTAGCAAAGGGGTTAGCCTTTGCAAATTTGCGAATTTGATTGTTTATCCAATAGAACACGTAATAGTGGCCCGATTGTGATGAATGATACCTTAATCAAAAGCTCTGGTCATCAGTATAAATACTGCATTAAAATATACATACATTTCGACAAATTTTTTGCATGCAAAAAAATTAGCAAATTAGCAAAGGGGTTAGCCGTTGCAAATTTGCGAATTAGATTGTTTATCCAATAGAACACGTAATAGTGGCCCGGTTGTGATGAATGATACCTTAATCAAAAGCTCTGGTCATCAGTATAAATACTGCATTAAAATATACATACATTTCGACAAATTTGTTGCATGCAAAGGTTAGCCTTTGCAAATTTGCGAATTTGATTGTTTATCCAATAGAACACGTAATAGTGGCTCGATTGTCATGAACGATACCTTAATCCAAAGCTCTGGTCATCAGTATAAATACTGCATTAAAATATATATACATTTCGACAAATTTTTATCATGCAAAAATTTGCGAATTAGCAAAGGGGTTAGCCTTTGCAAATTTGCGAATTTGATTGTTTATCCAAAAGAACACGTAATAGTGGCCCGATTGTGATGAATGATACCTTAATCAAAAGCTCTGGTCATCAGTATAAATACTGCATTAAAATATACATACATTTCGACAAATTTTTTGCATGCAAAAATTAGCGAAATCAGCAAAGGGGTTAGCCTTTGCAAATTTGCGAATTTGATTGTTTATCCAATAGAACACGTAATAGTGGCCCGATTGTCATGAATGATACCTTAATCAAAAGCTCTGGTCATCAGTATAAATCCTGCTTTAAAATATACATACATTTCTACAAATTTTTTGCATGCAAAAAAATTAGCAAATTAGCAAAGGGGTTAGCCTTTGCAAATTTGCGAATTTGATTGTTTATCCAATAGAACACGTAATAGTGGCCCGATTGTGATGAATGATACCTTAATCAAAAGCTCTGGTCATCAGTATAAATACTGCATTAAAATATACATACATTTCGACAAATTTTTTGCATGCAAAAAAATTAGCAAATTAGCAAAGGGGTTAGCCGTTGCAAATTTGCGAATTTGATTGTTTATCCAATAGAACACGTAATAGTGGCCCGGTTGTGATGAATGATACCTTAATCAAAAGCTCTGGTCATCAGTATAAATACTGCATTAAAATATACATACATTTCGACAAATTTGTTGCATGCAAAAAAATTAGCAAATTAGCAAAGGGGTTAGCCTTTGCAAATTTGCGAATTTGATTGTTTATCCAATAGAACACGTAATAGTGGCCCGATTGTCATGAACGATACCTTAATCAAAAGCTCTGGTCATCAGTATAAATACTGCATTAAAATATACATACATTTCGACAAATTTTTTGCATGCACAAAAATTAGCAAATTAGCAAAGGGGTTAGCCTTTGCAAATTTGCGAATTTGATTGTTTATCCAATAGAACACGTAATAGTGGCCCGATTGTGATGAATGATACCTTAATCAAAAGCTCTGGTCATCAGTATAAATACTGCTTTAAAATATACATACATTTCGAAAAATTTTTTGCATGCAAAAAAATTATCAAATTAGCAAAGGGGTTAGCCTTTGCAAATTTGCGAATTTGATTGTTTATCCAATAGAACACGTAATAGTGGCCCGATTGTGATGAATGATACCTTAATCAAAAGCTCTGGTCATCAGTATAAATACTGCATTAAAATAAATAAATATTTCGACAAATTTTTTGCATGCAAAAAAATTAGCAAATTAGCAAAGGGGTTAGCCTTTGCAAATTTGCGAATTTGATTGTTTATCCAATAGAACACGTAATAGTGGCCCGATTGTGATGAATGATACCTTAATCAAAAGCTCTGGTCATCAGTATAAATACTGCATTAAAATAAATAAATATTTCGACAAATTTTTTGCATGCAAAAAAATTAGCAAATTAGCAAAGGGGTTAGCCTTTGCGAATTTGATTGTTTATCCAATAGAACACGTAATAGTGGCCCGATTGTGATGAATGATACCTTAATCAAAAGCTCTGGTCATCAGTTTAAATACTGCATTAAAATAAATAAATATTTCGACAAATTTTTTGCATGCAAAAAAATTAGCAAATTAGCAAAGGGGTTAGCCTTTGCAAATTTGCGGATTTGATTGTTTATCCAATAGAACACGTAATAGTGGCCCGATTGTGATGAATGATACCTTAATCAAAAGCTCTGGTCATCAGTTTAAATACTGCATTAAAATAAATAAATATTTCGACAAATTTTTTGCATGCAAAAAAATTAGCAAATTAGCAAAGGGGTTAGCCTTTGCAAATTTGCGAATTTGATTGTTTATCCAATAGAACACGTAATAGTGGCCCGATTGTGATGAATGATACCTTAATCAAAAGCTCTGGTCATCAATATAAATACTGCATTAAAATAAACATACATTTCGACAAATTTTTTGCATGCAAAAAAATTAGCAAATTAGCAAAGGGGTTAGCCTTTGCGAATTTGATTGTTTATCCAATAGAACACGTAATAGTGGCCCGATTGTGATGAATGATACCTTAATCAAGAGCTCTGGTCATCAGTTTAAATACTGCATTAAAATAAATAAATATTTCGACAAATTTTTTGCATGCAAAAAAATTAGCAAATTAGCAAAGGGGTTAGCCTTCGCAAATTTGCGAATTTGATTGTTTATCCAATAGAACACGTAATAGTGGCCCGATTGTGATGAATGATACCTTAATCAAGAGCTCTGGTCATCAGTTTAAATACTGCATTAAAATAAATAAATATTTCGACAAATTTTTTGCATGCAAAAAAATTAGCAAATTAGCAAAGGGGTTAGCCTTTGCAAATTTGCGAATTTGATTGTTTATCCAATAGAACACGTAATAGTGGCCCGATTGTGATGAATGATACCTTAATCAAAAGCTCTGGTCATCAGTATAAATACTGCATTAAAATATACATACATTTCGACAAATTTTTTGCATGCAAAAAAATTAGCAAATTAGCAAAGGGGTTAGCCTTTGCAAATTTGCGAATTTGATTGTTTATCCAATAGAACACGTAATAGTGGCCCGATTGTGATGAATGATACCTTAATCAAAAGCTCTGGTCATCAGTATAAATACTGCATTAAAATATACATACATTTCGACAAATTTGTTGCATGCAAAAAAATTAGCAAATTAGCAAAGGGGTTAGACTTTGCAAATTTGCGAATTTGATTGTTTATCCAATAGAACACGTAATAGTGGCCCGATTGTGATGAATGATACCTTAATCAAAAGCTCTGGTCATCAGTATAAATACTGCATTAAAATATACATACATTTCGACAAATTTTTTGCATGCAAAAAAATTAGCAAATTAGCAAAGGGGTTAGCCTTTGCAAATTTGCGAATTTGATTGTTTATCCAATAGAACACGTAATAGTGGCCCGATTGTGATGAATGATACCTTAATCAAAAGCTCTGGTCATCAGTATAAATACTGCATTAAAATATACATACATTTCGACAAATTTGTTGCATGCAAAAAAATTAGCAAATTAGCAAAGGGGTTAGCCTTTGCGAATTTGATTGTTTATTCAATAGAACACGTAATAGTGGCCCGATTGTGATGAATGATACCTTAATCAAAAGTTCTGGTCATCAGTATAAATACTGCATTAAAATATACATACATTTCGACAAATTTTTTGCATGCAAAAAAATTAGCAAATTAGCAAAGGGGTTAGCCTTTGCAAATTTGCGAATTTGATTGTTTATCCAATAGAACACGTAATAGTGGCCCGATTGTGATGAATGATACCTTAATCAAAAGCTCTGATCATCAGTATAAATCCTGCTTTAAAATATACATACATTTCGACAAATTTTTTGCATGCAAAAAAATTATCAAATTAGCAAAGGGGTTAGACTTTGCAAATTTGCGAATTTGATTGTTTATCCAATAGAACACGTAATAGTGGCCCGATTGTGATGAATGATACCTTAATCAAAAGCTCTGGTCATCAGTATAAATACTGCATTAAAATATACATACATTTCGACAAATTTGTTGCATGCAAAGGTTAGCCTTTGCAAATTTGCGAATTGGATTGTTTATCCAATAGAACACGTAATAGTGGCCCGATTGTGATGAATGATACCTTAATCAAAAGCTCTGGTCATCAGTATAAATACTGCATTAAAATATACATACATTTCGACAAATTTTTTGCATGCAAAAATTAGCGAAATCAGCAAAGGGGTTAGCCTTTGCAAATTTGCGAATTTGATTGTTTATCCAATAGAACACGTAATAGTGGCCCGATTGTGATGAATGATACCTTAATCAAAAGCTCTGATCATCAGTATAAATCCTGCTTTAAAATATACATACATTTCGAAAAAAATTTTGCATGCAAAAAAATTATCAAATTAGCAAAGGGGTTAGCCTTTGCAAATTTGCGAATTTGATTGTTTATCCAATAGAACACGTAATAGTGGCCCGGTTGTGATGAATGATACCTTAATCAAAAGCTCTGGTCATCAGTATAAATACTGCATTAAAATATACATACATTTCGACAAATTTTTTGCATGCAAAAAAATTAGCAAATTAGCAACGGGGTTAGCCTTTGCAAATTTGCGAATTTGATTGTTTATCCAATAGAACACGTAATAGTGGCCCGATTGTGATGAATGATACCTTAATCAAAAGCTCTGGTCATCAGTATAAATACTGCATTAAAATATACATACATTTCGACAAATTTGTTGCATGCAAAGGTTAGCCTTTGCAAATTTGCGAATTTGATTGTTTATCCAATAGAACACGTAATAGTGGCCCGATTGTGATGAATGATACCTTAATCAAAAGCTCTGGTCATCAGTATAAATACTGCATTAAAATATACATACATTTCGACAAATTTGTTGCATGCAAAGGTTAGCCTTTGCAAATTTGCGAATTTGATTGTTTATCCAATAGAACACGTAATAGTGGCCCGATTGTGATGAATGATACCTTAATCAAAAGCTCTGGTCATCAGTATAAATACTGCATTAAAATATACATACATTTCGACAAATTTTTTGCATGCAAAGGTTAGCCTTTGCAAATTTGCGAATTTGATTGTTTATCCAATAGAACACGTAATAGTGGCCCGATTGTGATGAATGATACCTTAATCAAAAGCTCTGGTCATCAGTATAAATACTGCATTAAAATATACATACATTTCGACAAATTTTTTGCATGCAAAAAAATTAGCAAATTAGCAAAGGGGTTAGCCTTTGCAAATTTGCGAATTTGATTGTTTATCCAATAGAACACGTAATAGTGGCCCGATTGTGATGAATGATACCTTAATCAAAAGCTCTGGTCATCAGTATAAATACTGCATTAAAATATACATACATTTCGACAAATTTTTTGCATGCAAAAAAATTAGCAAATTAGCAAAGGGGTTAGCCTTTGCAAATTTGCGAATTTGATTGTTTATCCAATAGAACACGTAATAGTGGCCCGATTGTGATGAATGATACCTTAATCAAAAGCTCTGGTCATCAGTATAAATACCGCATTAAAATATACATACATTTCAACAAATTTTTTGCATGCAAAAAAATTAGCAAATTAGCAAAGGGGTTAGCCTTTGCAAATTTGCGAATTTGATTGTTTATCCAATAGAACACGTAATAGTGGCCCGGTTGTGATGAATGATACCTTGATC
Organism: Tipula confusa; assembly: GCA_963556175.1. Lineage (NCBI taxonomy): Eukaryota > Metazoa > Arthropoda > Insecta > Diptera > Tipulidae > Tipula > Tipula confusa. The sequence goes on along the minus strand of OY744475.1, from coordinate 188,577,997 downwards.
AAAAGCTCTGGTCATCAGTATAAATACTGCATTAAAATATACATACATTTCGACAAATTTGTTGCATGCAAAAAAATTAGCAAATTAGCAAAGGGGTTAGCCTTTGCAAATTTGCGAATTTGATTGTTTATCCAATAGAACACGTAATAGTGGCCCGATTGTGATGAATGATACCTTAATCAAAAGCTCTGGTCATCAGTATAAATACTGCATTAAAATATACATACATTTCAACAAATTTTTTGCATGCAAAAAAATTAGCAAATTAGCAAAGGGGTTAGCCTTTGCAAATTTGCGAATTTGATTGTTTATCCAATAGAACACGTAATAGTGGCCCGGTTGTGATGAATGATACCTTGATCAAAAGCTCTGGTCATCAGTATAAATACTGCATTAAAATATACATACATTTCAACAAATTTTTTGCATGCAAAAAAATTAGCAAATTAGCAAAGGGGTTAGCCTTCGCAAATTTGCGAATTTGATTGTTTATCCAATAGAACACGTAATAGTGGCCCGATTGTGATGAATGATACCTTAATCAAAAGCTCTGGTCATCAGTTTAAATACTGCATTAAAATAAATAAATATTTCGACAAATTTTTTGCATGCAAAAAAATTAGCAAATTAGCAAAGGAGTTAGCCTTTGCAAATTTGCGAATTTGATTGTTTATCCAATAGAACACGTAATAGTGGCCCGATTGTGATGAATGATACCTTAATCAAAAGCTCTGGTCATCAGTATAAATACTGCATTAAAATAAATAAATATTTCGACAAATTTTTTGCATGCAAAAAAATTAGCAAATTAGCAAAGGGGTTAGCCTTTGCGAATTTGATTGTTTATCCAATAGAACACGTAATAGTGGCCCGATTGTGATGAATGATACCTTAATCAAGAGCTCTGGTCATCAGTTTAAATACTGCATTAAAATAAATAAATATTTCGACAAATTTTTTGCATGCAAAAAAATTAGCAAATTAGCAAAGGGGTTAGCCTTCGCAAATTTGCGAATTTGATTGTTTATCCAATAGAACACGTAATAGTGGCCCGATTGTGATGAATGATACCTTAATCAAAAGCTCTGGTCATCAGTATAAATACTGCATTAAAATAAATAAATATTTCGACAAATTTTTTGCATGCAAAAAAATTAGCAAATTAGCAAAGGGGTTAGCCTTTGCAAATTTGCGAATTTGATTGTTTATCCAATAGAACACGTAATAGTGGCCCGATTGTGATGAATGATACCTTAATCAAAAGCTCTGGTCATCAGTATAAATACTGCATTAAAATAAATAAATATTTCGACAAATTTTTTGCATGCAAAAAAATTAGCAAATTAGCAAAGGGGTTAGCCTTTGCGAATTTGATTGTTTATCCAATAGAACACGTAATAGTGGCCCGATTGTGATGAATGATACCTTAATCAAAAGCTCTGGTCATCAGTTTAAATACTGCATTAAAATAAATAAATATTTCGACAAATTTTTTGCATGCAAAAAAATTAGCAAATTAGCAAAGGGGTTAGCCTTTGCAAATTTGCGGATTTGATTGTTTATCCAATAGAACACGTAATAGTGGCCCGATTGTGATGAATGATACCTTAATCAAAAGCTCTGGTCATCAGTTTAAATACTGCATTAAAATAAATAAATATTTCGACAAATTTTTTGCATGCAAAAAAATTAGCAAATTAGCAAAGGGGTTAGCCTTTGCAAATTTGCGAATTTGATTGTTTATCCAATAGAACACGTAATAGTGGCCCGATTGTGATGAATGATACCTTAATCAAAAGCTCTGGTCATCAATATAAATACTGCATTAAAATAAACATACATTTCGACAAATTTTTTGCATGCAAAAAAATTAGCAAATTAGCAAAGGGGTTAGCCTTTGCGAATTTGATTGTTTATCCAATAGAACACGTAATAGTGGCCCGATTGTGATGAATGATACCTTAATCAAGAGCTCTGGTCATCAGTTTAAATACTGCATTAAAATAAATAAATATTTCGACAAATTTTTTGCATGCAAAAAAATTAGCAAATTAGCAAAGGGGTTAGCCTTCGCAAATTTGCGAATTTGATTGTTTATCCAATAGAACACGTAATAGTGGCCCGATTGTGATGAATGATACCTTAATCAAGAGCTCTGGTCATCAGTTTAAATACTGCATTAAAATAAATAAATATTTCGACAAATTTTTTGCATGCAAAAAAATTAGCAAATTAGCAAAGGGGTTAGCCTTTGCAAATTTGCGAATTTGATTGTTTATCCAATAGAACACGTAATAGTGGCCCGATTGTGATGAATGATACCTTAATCAAAAGCTCTGGTCATCAGTATAAATACTGCATTAAAATAAATAAATATTTCGACAAATTTTTTGCATGCAAAAAAATTAGCAAATTAGCAAAGGGGTTAGCCTTTGCAAATTTGCGAATTTGATTGTTTATCCAATAGAACACGTAATAGTGGCCCGATTGTGATGAATGATACCTTAATCAAAAGCTCTGGTCATCAGTATAAATACTGCATTAAAATAAATAAATATTTCGACAAATTTTTTGCATGCAAAAAAATTAGCAAATTAGCAAAGGGGTTAGCCTTTGCGAATTTGATTGTTTATCCAATAGAACACGTAATAGTGGCCCGATTGTGATGAATGATACCTTAATCAAAAGCTCTGGTCATCAGTTTAAATACTGCATTAAAATAAATAAATATTTCGACAAATTTTTTGCATGCAAAAAAATTAGCAAATTAGCAAAGGGGTTAGCCTTTGCAAATTTGCGAATTTGATTTTTTATCCAATAGAACACGTAATAGTGGCCCGATTGTGATGAATGATACCTTAATCAAAAGCTCTGGTCATCAGTATAAATACTGCATTAAAATAAATAAATATTTCGACAAATTTTTTGCATGCAAAAAAATTAGCAAATTAGCAAAGGGGTTAGCCTTTGCAAATTTGCGAATTTGATTGTTTATCCAATAGAACACGTAATAGTGGCCCGATTGTGATGAATGATACCTTAATCAAAAGCTCTGGTCATCAGTTTAAATACTGCATTAAAATAAATAAATATTTCGACAAATTTTTTGCATGCAAAAAAATTAGCAAATTAGCAAAGGGGTTAGCCTTTGCAAATTTGATTGTTTATCCAATAGAACACGTAATAGTGGCCTGATTGTCATGAACGATACCTTTATCAAAAGCTCTGGTCATCAGTATAAATACTGCATTAAAATATATATACATTTCGACAAATTTTTTGCATGCAAAAATTAGCAAATTATCAAAGGGGTTAGCCTTTGCAAATTTGCGAATTTGATTGTTTATCCAATAGAACACGTAATAGTGGCCTGATTGTCATGAACGATACCATAATCAAAAGCTCTGGTCATCAGTATAAATACTGCATTAAAATATATATACATTTCGACAAATTTTTTGCAAGCAAAAAATTAGCAAATTCGCAAAGGGGTTAGCCTTTGCAAATTTGATTGTTTATCCAATAGAACACGTAATAGTGGCCTGATTGTGATGAATGATGCCTTAATCAAAAGCTCTGGTCATCAGTAAAAATCGGACCTATTAAACGTCCCTAGATGTTTCATAATATTTTGAAAGACTTGCAAACATTTAAAATAATATTTTTAATATTAAACTTATATATCTAATAGAAAAAATATTACAAACACCAGTTCAAAGCACAATATGGAATTTTAGTCATTAAATAAAATTAAAAACCAAACATGAAATTCTAATAAAAAATTATACGTTGAAGTTAATTAATAAATAAAATAGAATTAAAAATAAAAAAATATAAATCTTTAATAAATGTCAAATGCATCACTTCACACGAAGCAACTAAGTTCAGAGTAAGTAGGATATACTAATTTTATCTAATTTGATTTAGTTGATGCTTTTGTGAATGAAGTGAACTCAATAAGTTTCATCATAGTTTCGTTAGCGATGATAAGTCATACTTATGATCCATCTATCAAATGTTTGCTACTTATCATACTCGTTCATCAGAAACCAACTCTTAAACTCATACATAACAAGTCATGTATTCTGTCTTTTGAAATTTTTAGTTTTATGAAAATTTTCAGCGTCTCCTACCTTTTTTAATTTAATTTGGTGTATACGACAAATAATTAATTTAACTTAAAGCTGCAGGGCAAAAATAAATATTTTTTTGTTTTCTTACTATTTTTTTTAACTTTTTTATTTTCATTTACTCATAATAATAATAATAAAATTTATTATTATTATTAAAACTATTGGAGACCACAAATATATTATATTTATGTATACATTTTTATTTACTTTTTTTTTTAATATTTAATTTGTGTGTATTTAAAATTTTTATTATTAAGGGCGAAAAATATAAATATTAATGATTTTAATTTAATAACATAAACACTTTCAAATTTTCTATAGTTTTTCATCTTAATTTGATATTTGTACTAATTAGGTGGATAGCAAAACTAAAAAAAAAAAAAAATTATATATAAGTAAGGAAATTTGCAACATTCATTTTTAGTATATTATAATATAATTTAAAACAAAATGTAAGCCTAAACCGTATTAATATTGACAATAAAATATAAATTATACATTTTATTATTTAATTTGTTTAATTCAAATATTGACAAACGAAATTATTTATATATATATATATATATATATATATATATATATATATATATATATATATATATATATATATATATATATATATATATATATAATTATATATATATATAAATATATATATATATATATATATATATATATATATATATATATATATATATATATATATATATAAATATATATATATATATATATATATATATATATATATATATAAATATATATATATATATATATATATATATATATATATATATATATATATATATATATATATATATATATATATATATATATATATATATATATATATATATATATATATATATATATATATATAAATATTTATATATATAAATATATATATATATATATATAAATATATATATATATATATATATATATATATATATATATATATAAATATTTATATATATAAATATATATATATATATATATATATATATATATATATATATATATATATATATATATATATATATATATATATATATATATATATATATATATAATTAGTTAACGGCAATATCAATATTCATTAAATTTAAATAAAATAAAATCTAAATACACACAAACACCTACACATATTAGATTATTATATTATATAAATATATATATATATATATATATATATATATATATATATATATATATATATATATATATATATATTTATATATTTATATATATATATATATATATATATATATATATATATATATATATATATATATATATAAATATTTACATTATATAAAATTGTCGAGTTACTTTTTTTTGTTATTTTTAATATTTTCATTATAAAATTAAAAAATAAATCAATATTTAATTAATGCCTTATTTAAAAAGTTCTTTAATGATTTAATAAAATTTAAAGGCAAAACAAAGTTTGACGTATTTTTATGTTATTATTACATACCAGGGAAAAACAATAATAATATTTGAGATTCTCATTTTTTTGTATAAAAAACATTTAAGAAAAATATATTTGTATTTAATTTTTATTTACACAAATGCTATTATTTTTGTTATTTCGAGAAATAATTTTTGTATTAAATTATTAAATACGCCAAAGATATGATATATTTTTTAATTTATTTTAAATAAAATAAAAATATATGTATAAGCAATTGTGACTTATATATATTTATATATATATATATATATTTATATATATATATATATATATATATATATATATATATATATATATATATATATATATATATATATATATATATATATACATATATACATATATACATATATATGTATATATAATAATATAAATTATTAAAATAAAAAAGTTAGTTATTAATAATGTGAGATTTTTCATTTACATAGATGAATGGAAAATAGGTATAAATATTATTACTATTTTTGTTTTCTCTATTAACATTTATATTTAGTTTGATTATTAATTTAAATTTATTTTATACATTTTTTTTATATAATATAAAATTCAATACAATTATTATAAAATTCACATAATTAATAAAAACAAATAAAAAAGCACCAATTATTTAGTTTTTCTATATTTGTAAAAATCATAGTTTTGAAAAATTAAATAATTATTGTATTGAAAATTAATTTATTTAGAAAATGATTTTTTTTTAAATGTCTATTTATTTTGTTTTTAAAAACAAGAAATTATTAATTCATAAAACTAATAACGAAATTAAATCAAAGAAGAGCAATTAAAATTAAGTAGATTATTGTCAATATTTCAAAAATACATCTTTTTGTTTACAAAAAAATAAAATAAAATAAGATAAATTAATAATTTAATTAATGATGAAATAAAAAACAAAAAGTAGTTTTTTAAAGATTTGACACAGCCTCTTCTTTTTCTATGTAACTAAAACAAAAACAATACAGTTAGAATAAAAACAAAAATTTTATACGTGGTCCCCAATAAAATTGCTATACAGCCACTTTTATTAATTTCTTTATTAAGTATTAGCTAAAACAAATATAATTTTTTTTTTTCTTATTTATAATTTTACATATTTTAACAGCGTTACAGCATATTACTTAGAATTTATAAATTTGTTGTAAGTACCTAAATAACTTATTAACAAAGTAAATAATGATTTTTTTATTATTTCTTTTTATGCATGTTCAGACATTGAATTTGTTGTTGTTTAAAACTATAAATATTATAATAGAGTAGAAGAAATAAAAATGAAAAAAATCAAATTAATAAGAACTATTGGATGAAAAAGAAGAGGTATACAAAACATTATGTAATAATAACAAATATGCATCGGATATTTGTAATTAAAAAAATTAAATCAATTTTAAAATAAAAATAAAAATTCAAGATCTTTCATTTATTCTTCTTTTGAACATGAAAAATCTTTGTAAATTTATTAAAGGTACAGTAATATTAAGTTTTAATTTTACGTGTCATAAATATTATGTTTTATACGAATTAAATACGCATGTAATTTTATATTTATGAAAATTTATTTCAACTAAAAAAAAAAATAAAAATGGTGTGTTTCGGAATTTTTTTTTTTTTTTTTGTAAATTTATTTATATTAAATATATTTTATTATTTATATGTATATTTATTTATATATAAAATATTTATATTTAGTCAAGATGTTCCGAATCATGTGTTGCATTTTTTAATTCAGGACGTAATTTTTTTAATGTGTCTTCTATAAAATAGGCTCTGTAAATAGATTTAAAAAAAAAAAAAAAACATGTTACTATTCGTATATAATATTATTAATTAGCTAATTAAAAAATAATCAATTGTTGTTTGGTGTAAAATCGATGCTACAAAAAGTATGCAAAGATAAACTGAGCCAAGAATAAGAAATTTCACAATATAACTTGTTACTATGGTCACTATTGTAAATGGCGCATTCACGTTGTTTTGAATGAAAATATTATGTTTCAGTTATAAATAATTAATTAAAAATAATAATTCAATAATATTCCAACAATAAAAACAATATACAATTTTTAATGTTGAAGAAATTTGACTGTCCTTATGCAAAAATAAATTGCAAGGTCGAATCGAATGAAAAACTTAACCGAGTGGAATCGTAGGTGAGCACACCCGATTAGATCTTTTAACATAATCTCATAAGGCATAACACATTTTCACTAAAACATCCATTTAAAATCTTCAGACATAGTCCACTTAAATAGTTATAAGTCAAATTAGTTATATCTAAAATTTGAGTTCCAATAAGTAATTTCGGTAGAAAATGAAAAACGTTTCAAGTGTAAAGTTTGTTCCTGTGATAACTGACTTGAAAACAGTCATCTTAGCTTTGCAATGACCAATTGATGATCACTGCCTACACATTTGGAAGCGAACCGATAAGATCTCATATCTTGGATGACCCGAGACAAACATAAAAATATAGCCAATTTAACTTCGGGACGTTTTACAAGGATGAGTCCATGTTTCACTTCCATTTTTACATAGGTTGGATTTAATTTTTGTCAGCTCTAACATTAAGATCATCAATATTCTGACGTCGTGCTCCGGTATGGAACCTAGCAGATCATCCAAATTGGTGTAAAATAAATCTTTATCTTTGGGTTGGCTTACATCAGTAGGCGCATGAATACAAATGATTGAGGTTGGCTAAAATACTTAAACATAGCTTACACGTACGATTATAAACTGCTTTGAAATCCAAAACGGCCATTTTCACCTGGGACCTAAGGAGAAAACCAAGATGGCCGAGGTACTTAGATGGCCGAGGTTATCTCCACTGTAAAGCAACGTATAGCCTTGGGCCACAAAGTCAAATGCACCAATCCTAAACTGCGTGTCTGTTAAAGTGAGCGGGGCCGATGTAAAATTTTGGCGGCATCCATATTTTTTTTTTTCAATTTTGTTCACAATTGGGTTTTTTAAGGATGCGAGTCGTCAGCACAGCAAACCAACCTTTGTTTAGTCGGAGGCCAACGACAAGCCAAGGGTGCATTGGTTATATTTTAAATATACTCTTCTCATTTAGAAGTCTTTCACGAGGCATGAGAGTGCCCTATAACCACAGGGGCTCTCAATATTCAACTTTAATTGATTTTAAGTTTTTTTTAATTTATTTATTTTTTTTGTTACTTTATATTACTAAAATATATTTTATTGTTGGTTACAAAATAAGGTTGTAATTAAAAATATGCATTCATAAAGGTTTAAAATGTTAATTTTGACTAAAGATTTAAAGGGGAAGGTTTTGGGATCAGTATTTTAATTTTTCTTTTAAATAATTTTTAATCGTTTTTTTTTATATTAAACTATGGTATATAGAGGTCTTAAGCGTCTCTTACCAAGTATCTAAAAATGCCTTTTGAACTCAGTGCATTTGGTTCAATCATTAGATTTATTGCTTTATTTTTTCTTCTAAATGCGTGATAACAATTAGGATTGCATTATTTGTCTGTATTAATTTAGATCTAGATATTCAGGAGGCGGTTATTTATTTTTGATATGATTTTTAAAAGGATTCATGTCTATAGATGTGGAACGTAAATAACGGATAATTCGCTCGCCTCTTAGTGCGCTTTCGTCGAAAAATTAAAATACGAAAAAATGTAATTTAATTTAATTAAGGTATAATAAGCTTAAATTAATCAAATATTACTTCGGAGTCGTAACTAAAATGCAAAATATTTCTCCCAAGAATAAAATTACAATCAGGATTTAAAAGAAACCGATTTTTTCCCGATTATTTTATCGGAAGGAATAAATCTCGTTATACATATTTCAATCATGACTAATTGATATTCCTATTTAATATGTTACATCTTATACTAATTTGTCATTTAAGATGATTAAACGTTCTCAAAGTATTTTAATAGTACAACTAGTTTTGCGACCAAATCAAATTGGCAAAACTACTTAGAAGTAAAATATATTAAAAATTGCCCTAAATTATTTTCCAAAATACTACTCAAAATATTTGCACTATAATCTTTTTGTTTACTTAAAATTTAAAATATTTTTCAATAAAAATCTTTTTTTGAAAATAAATCATATGGACATATCTCAACTAAATTTGTGGGACATTGTTGTGCTGGGATTAAAATTCATACAATCTTGAGCATTTTTTCTAGATAATCTTTTGTTAATAATATTCCACTTAAAATAGGTGGTTTTGCGAATTTTAGTATTATTCAAGTTAAAATGCGGGAAAACATTAGCACTAACAAACGTACTTAACATTAGCGATTGATATTGATACTGTAAGAAGGACCTTTACAAATTTCTTTAATTTAGGAAGAAAAGACTCGCATTTTTTAAAAAAAATTGATATCTATTTGAGAATTTAATTTTAACTCATCAAAATCTAGAAGAAATCTAATATCAATTTCTTGATATTCACACCCTATAACTGCTATGGCCTATGATTTTCAATAGATTAAATTACATACTGTATTTGCCCAGTGCTCATTTTCATATATTTTGGATACTAAATTTGTGCTTTATGCTTCGATTATCAAGTACATATGGTATAAGATCTCCAATTTTTACTAAATTGATTTTGTGTTAACCAAAAATAACAAAAATCTGTCAAAAATTTTGACAGTTTTTGACTCGAATCTGTTTACGAATAAAAATCTGCCGGAACAGAAAAATTTGTCAACTTGGCAGCACAGTATGCGGAACTATCTAATTTACAGTGTGTATATTCCATGCAATCTGTTCTGGGGCCGAAGCTCTTCCAACTCTTTCGCGGTTAACTTAACGTCCTACTTTACGCCATTACTAGCCAAATTGAGGACGCGCGAATACAGCTACGCGTTTTTTTTTAAATATCCATTGCACATTGCATTGCTCCAACCAGCCTGTACTGGCATGTACGATGGTTCGGCCCATGGATTCTGCACTCCAACGGGGGTCATAGTAGTAGTGTTCATCGTCATCATCAATAGTAATCAGGTGATAAAAAATCCCTTTTGCAACCCTCCCCCGTTGGGATTCGAACCCGGTACCTCCCGTCCCAAATACCGCAGCTTTAACCACTGCGCCAATTGCTCGGTCTAATTTACAGTGTTAGTATCTAAAGAGATAATTATTTTAATAACGAATGCAAAATGTACCAGTTTTCTTTTCATTAACCCAATAGTAACAAAATCGGTCAAAAATAGAACTCAGCATTAAATTTCCTGGATCTCTGAAAACATTAAACCTATATATCTCAAAGTCAAATTTACGATTCCTTTCAAGTTACGGGGAGTAAATTAACGCTTAAAATATTCCAGTCATGAGAAAATGCAGTTCTAGTATTTGAGCTAAAAACTAGGTAGTATTAAAATAAAATACAATCCATTGTGGTTGTAATTTGTCAAATAAACATATTTGAATTTCAATTCCTAGATCAAATAAAATATGACTCCTTTAGATTTGTCATTACAACTAGTAGATTAGTTTAATTTTATTACCCGTTTACTTTCATTGTATTTTATATAATACGACCACTTTAGTATACAATGGGGTTTACTTAAAAAATTTACTAAAATCTGATTTCACGTTTATGTGGTATTAAATAAAAATATAAAAAAGCTTTCGGAAAACTATTATTATATTGAATTCCATTTACATTTAATTTTGTCATTGTTCACTTTGTGCCTTTACTTAATTTTTAAGGTTAAAAAGACGGTATCATTTTGAATAAATCTCACTTAAATGAGTTGTGTGCAACTAGAACGAGAGTCATGTCAAATTTAAAAATAAAAATAACAAACCCCTACTAATATTTTGTATAGCTTGAAGCAGTTATCAAATGTCTTTAGTTCGTACCTGCTTTAAGCAGTTGTGTTTCTCGTAACACTGAATTAGAAAGAATACTTCATCTTTGAACCACAAATGAGTTGTATTTTCCATTTATTTTAAATTAACGTCAATCGTAATTATATTAAGCTCGTGTAAAATGTAAATTGCAATAATTGGTTTTTACAACCATCGTCCCGAATGAAATCAACAGTCCGGCTTTAACAGTATCGGTCCCGATCAACTCTCCTCTCAGAGTTCGCTGCACCATTCGAGTAGGATTAGGTCGCCGAATTTAACTAAACCAGCCTACTTCCTGTTATTTTACTTCAAGAACCTCATCAGGAATTACCTTCAATTCCTAATTTTGTGGTTGAAGTGGACCTGTTAGATCTTATCATCGTCGCGCTTGCCATATATTACATATATTAAGTGCATAACACTTCACTGAATTGTCATCATCCGTATTTCGTACCAGTCCGCCAGGGCACATCTGTTCATGACAACGGGTCTGATCAATACATCACATCTATTCATGACAACGGGTCTGACCAATACTTTGTTCAACTACAGCCGGTCGGGCTTTCCAAGAAATTTGGCTTTAACAGAGGATATAGGCATACAAAGCACGGTTGCCAGAGGTATCACGTGCTTTTATATCCTCTATCACACATTTATCATGAGTGACAACGTATCAGAGGTATCGGAAGCCCATCACTCCTTCAAATGTGTGGTCACCACTACCAAAACCAATTGGGCCTTGGGCACTATAATCTGTGATCGTTTATTTTGTTTAAGACTTATTAATTTTGAGATCAAAGGAAACCGAGAATCCTACAAGTGGATCCAGTAGTTCTTTTACACCGTTGCCATTCAATCCAATTACACAAATGTCATCTTTATATGCCAGGGCAGGGTTGGAATTACATTAAAAGATGTCCTTTCGCCATAAAGAGCGCTGCTATAGGCCTCCCCAGATTTGCCCTTTCCGGTTTCAATTGGAGAGTTGTACTTTTCCTTGCCAGTTCGTGAGCCCTACAGTTCCCCAGAACGTCCGAGTGACCGGGGACTCAAACTATCTGGATATTGAGATGCTCACTCATCTCGTTAAGAGATAAGCGGCATTTCAATGCCACCGCGGACGTCAGAGAAACTGATTCCAGAGACTTGATTGCTGCCTGACTGTCCACATATATTGTTATATCTCTTGTGGATATGACATTATGCATCAACCAAGTCAGCGCTTCCTCAATCGCTACCACCTCTGCCTGGTACACACTGCAGTGATCAGGAAGACGAACGGATATATTCACATTTAATTTGTCACAATAGACTCCAGCTTCTAGTTTGGAGCCGTCAGTGTAGAATTGTCAACAGCGGAAACTTCCAGTTTCCGCTGTTGACCTGTTCCTCCAGGATTCTCTTGAGCGGATAAGGGTCCGGACGCCTTTTTCAAAGCATACATTCGGTATTGTGTAGTCACTATTCGCCAAGTCCTCCTTAAGCGAACTGCCAATCGTCGAGTGGCCCGTCTGTAGACATCTCCACTTAAACACGGCAGAGAGTCGTGTAGCCGTAGTTACCGCTCTCTGCTTACCAAAGATGTCGACAGGAAGAAGGTAGAGCATACCCTCCAGAGCACGTGTAGGGGTTGTTCTCAGTGCCCCGCTTATAAGCAAGTAGGCCGTTCTTTGTACCTTCTCATCATATTTTTATAAGTTTTATTTTCTAATGCTGGCCCATACATCAGAATCACCGCAGTACTTAGTTAACACGGAAGTTTCTTCCCTTGCCCCAAATGGCCGTAGACCTAGATCTAAAGATATGGTAATTCAGTGACTTCTTTAAATAAGTTTCGTGAACTGCGTGCAATTGTACAACGTATACGCGTATCTCTAAATGCTATTTTCTGTTGCTCAACTGCAAGACGACAAACCAATCATTTTTTGGTTTAGTTTTCACCATAACATAATGGCTGATATAGTGCCGTCAAACGCACCTGGTTTTGTTGATTTTTTTAAACAATACTTTTCTAAAGATGCTAGTAGCCAACCAGCTATCCATATTTTACGTAATTTACGTTTTGATTATGTTTACACGTTATCACTTTGAAATTATCTGATGACGTAAAAATGAGATCTCATTTTATGAATCAGATGTTATTTATATGTCATCATCGAGTGAAACATATCATTTTTTGATCGAAATTTCACTTAAATTATATCGTGTATTTATACCTTTAGACTCCAAAAATATAATTTAATGACTTAATGACTCCAAAAATATAATTTATTAAAAAAAAAGCATAATGCTTAAATTATTGTAGAAAAAGATAAAAATATTTAAGTTTTCAGTCTAAATGTAGCTAATATCGTATAAAAAATAATTTCAAAATAAATTTTAATTTTAATAACCTAATTTATCAAAACCTCGAAATGTAATAATAATGAATACTTACTTGGAATAAATTCCTCCGCCTGGTGGTAAGCCTGGAGTGTCTCCCAGCTCCTCAATAATTGTAGAAAACAGTGAATCATTATCGACATCTTCCACTTCCTCTACACGTTCTTTGTGCCATAATAAAATAAAAATAAATAGTGGGAAGAAAAAATAAAATAGTTTAGTAAATTTAATTATAATATTTAAAATTATGTCTATAAATAAGACAAACCTTTATGCTCAGCAATAATAATAATAATAATAAAAATAATACAAAACAACAAACAATATACGAAAAGTTAATTCTTAAAGCAAACAAAATCACATAAAAAAAAGAAATCTACAAATATATTAAATTTATATAAATTAATAAATTCAACACAATAATTTACATTTAATTTTAAATTAAAAATTAAATTTTATTTGCAAAACAAAAATTGTTTGTAATTTACGTCCAGGTACAGTATAAATAAATATATTTATAATATCGTGTTACCAATATATATATTTTTTTTAATATTATTATTTAAATATATAATTTTTTATTATAAATTAGCAATAAACAAACAAAATGAATTAAAATTAATTTATTTTATATTTAATTTTTATTTATTTTTTCATTCGTAATGTTGTCGATTGACTGAGCATAAAATAGTTTGAATTATTTATAATTTGGAAAAATCTATTATTTATTTAATAAAATTAGATTGTTTGATAATTAATTAATTTTTTTTTTTTTTTTGTTTTTTTAAAGTACAAAACAAATTAATTTTACTAAATTGAATCAATCTAATATATATATATATAAATATATATTATTTTATTAATAAATAACAAGTTTAATTATGAAAACTTATAAAAAAAAAAATAATAATAAAAATGTGTCTACATATAAACTTTTAATTGTTCGAGGCAGTTTTTAAAATATAGTATATGAACTACATATATTCTATGAATTATTATATTTAAAATCACAGTTATTAATTGAAACTAAAATTTATATACACGACGTTTATCTAAAATACAGGGTAAATTTAACTAGGACTAGAATATGTAAATGTTGTATCATCATAAGAATTTTTGTTTTAAATATTATATAAGGCATGGGAAAGTCAAGCTTTATTAAAATTAAGTTAATTATTAAGATTTATTGTATATAAAAATATATATATAAATATATATATTTATTGATAGGTAAATAATACTTATTCTTTTAGAAAGACTAGAATTCATTAATACTGAAAATGGTTTGGTGTAAAAAAAAATGTGTTATATATATCTTAACGACAAAATAAAAATTTGTAGCAACCTGCAACTTTTAGCTCTATGAAGGAGTTGATTTCATTTTCTGCTTGTATTGCTTCCGGCACTAGTTTTGGTCCTCCAGGGAAGTAAATTATAATTATACTCATATTATCTCGGCTTCCCTAAAAAAATAAAATTTAATAAATTTAATCATCAATTGAATTAAATTTATTATCAAAATATATATATATAAAATTGCTCAATTCTAAAAAACTAAAACTTAAAAGTAAAAAAAAATTACAATAATACTAGTATTATTTTTAGTTCAACACGCTGATTAGTTATTTTTTATTTATAGTTGTGTTCAATTTGGATTTGTAAATGTACAATCAGTGATACATTAATCGAAAGTTAAGCTACACATTATGTATAAATGAATCTAGTAAAATTATTAAAAAGGATATTATTTTAAAACTTAAGATATTATTTATCCAAAGATACATATTCTAAAAATAAATTTTATCTTGAAATTGACCTAATTTATACAACAATCGTGATTTTCATGTATCATCTACAAAAAATCAACAGGTTTTAAATTTTGTAGTTAAGAATAAATTTAAGTTAATTTTGGCTACAACCTTTTTTAATATTCTTTTCCGTGTTTAATTTTTTTTTTTTTGTTTTTTTGAAATACGAAAATAAAATAAAATAAAAGGCAAACACTTACTTTATATAAACATGTGTCTATAACTTGGTTACATATATCTTCCAAATCCGATGATACTTTTAAGCGATTCTGTACAAATGCACACACTTCTTCGTTATTCATAACATCCCAAACACCATCACAAGCCAAAATTAAGAATTCATCTTGACAATTACGCTCTTGACAATAAATTTCTGGTTCAGGAGAAACTAGTTGTTCACATTGCCCTAAATGTTTTACATTTTTATATTCATAGTCTCCTAGAGCTCGTGATACAGCAAGACTTCCATTAACCCGTTGTATCATAACTGATCCACCAGCATTTTGAATACGTTCTTTTTCACCAGGCAGCACAGGTTTATGATCTTGTGTACTAAATATTGGAACACCGTTTTGACAAAGTACAGCCCGCGAATCACCACAATTAGCTACATAGATATGATTTTTAGAAATAAACGCACATACAGCTGTTGTACCAGATTTATCAGCGCCCGATGCTAATTCAGGTAAATCCCTCATTTTATTATCGAGCCTAAGAAAACCAGAGTGTATGCCTTTAACAACATCATGCTGCTTAAATTCATCTGTTCGTATTATAAAATCTAGTAAGTTTTTTGCACAATGTTCAGATACTTTAACACCAGCGTGACCATCGAATACAGCAAAATAATTCCAATCCTCTAAATTTGTACCTAGTCCAGTTTTAGCGAAATGGGCATCTTCCATTTCACAGCGCCATCCTTGCATGGAACCAACACCATACGACAAACCATTTCCTTCACCATGCTCATTATGTTTTTCAGTTTTAGGACGATCTAAAAATGCACCCATTTCTGTTTCATTGCTGACTTATCAATTAAGTTTTTAAAAGTTAATTATCTGAAATTTTATAAACATATATAGAAAATAATTAATTACAATTTGAAATATATAAGTATAACGCGTTTTTATTTTTTTTGTTAAAGCGAGCTATGTATAAATTTGCAACAAATTTGATTCCTATACAGTGAGGGTATGATAATCAAACCTCATTTAAAAAATAATGACTGAGGTAAATTGTAAGTATTGATAAAATAATAAATAAATTGATTAAAAATTGCTAGCATAATATTATATATTATGTAAATATATAACATGAATAATTTTAATTTGGTTAACTATTATCAATGTCGTACACGTGAAATTTTATTTATCATCACGATATAACTTCTATATAAATTTACTGTAAATATTGAAAAGTTATTCAATATAAAGTAAATCGAAGGTGAAAATTTTAATGTTATTCAATTTTTCCGATATACTTGTATTGAAAATACTAATACCTAAAATAAATGTGTTTCATTTTAAGATTTTTTTTTTTACAATTAGATCGATTAAGAAAACTCAAAGGCACTCGCTCCATAATTTACTTCTGCCATTTCTTTCATTGACATTTTTATTATTATCGCGTACCACCATCATCTCTTTTTGTATGGTGATGATGTGAATACAGCAACATTTTGTACATCATGTTTTCATTTTTAATTATTTCGCAGAGCGGCCTATTTTATTTTACAATTTATGTACATTGTACAGTATAAAAAATAAATTTTCAATTACTAAACTTTATAAATCAAGTTAAAAAAAAAAGTTTAATGGATATTTTTAAACGCACAATAATATCACACCTGCGATTTTTACCTCACACTTCTTTTAAACGATTTATTTTATAATATTATGTAAAAGAACTAAAACCAAAAAACTATGTTTGATCCAATACTTAGAAGATCCACATAGTGTATTACCTATTTCCTATTCACTAAAAATGTTAAGAAAAAATAACTTAAACAAAATGTTTACACAATTTTTTATTTTTTGTTAATGAATGGCGTAATGAATGATACTAAATACTTTAAACATGCACGAGATAATTTAATTTGTATAACCCGCACGAGAAACTTTTTGACTTAAGTATTTTTTTTTTTAGTTTTTCTATAAAAAAAAAACTTTTTCAGAGAGAAATGAATGGCGGAGCCAAAAACAATTTGTAGCGAAAAAATGATTTTTTTTGATGAAATACATTTGAAAAATACTTTTTACGCATGCCCGCTCTAAAAATAGAACTATATAATGACATCATTTTTAGCAAATCAAAAAATACGGCCGCAAAATTTAAATTAAACTGTTATATTTACAAAATAACATTTATATATTAATTTAAATAGACTTACGCTGTATAATAATACTTGACAATAAAACTAAATTTATGATTAATTTGTAATGTACAAATAAATTTTTTATTTAATAAAAATAACGCACAATATTATTAAACAAATGACGATTGCATTTTGCATTTATTTACATGAGATTAAAAAAAATTCTCGCACTGTTCATGTTGTAGTGATTATATAATTTTTGTGCGGTTGGTACGACTGTCAAATAAAGTATAGCCAGAAAAATAAAGAAATAACTAGACGTTTGAATTATATTTATGATATTGACAGTCTGGATTAATATACCCTCCAGACCAGGTGGTACGGTTAAACGTACGGTTTACGAAGAATTTATTCTACTATGGACGGTGTTTGTAAACGTTACACTCGAACCGTAAACTTGTAGTATTATAGTGGTAATTATATTAAATAAAGTTATAAAAATGGACTTATTATAGTTATAAAAATGGACCGGATAAGTTGCATGGAAATTTCCATCCAACCGACCAACCATCCAACTTGGTTCGTGTGTATTGTAGTCGGTTGACATTATATTAGTCTTACTCTATAGAGATATAAGCAAAAACGGATTAAACAAAATGTAAGTATGATTTTGTTTTTGTTATGATGGTGTGTAACGGATGGTGTGTAGGCGCAACAAATTTTGTTGAATCAACATACGAATTTTTAACATACGAACCAAACAAATTTGATCGAGTGTAAGATCTCTTCTAAAATCAATTCACGTCTTCTATAAACTTGTCATGAGGGTTCTTAGACCAATAACACAAATGGCGTCTAAGTCCAGTTTACCATTAATGGCGGTCTTCGATCGATTTGTAATGTGGGTTTTAATTAGACCCAACCCGCTAAACAAAAAATCGAATCATAAAAAACGATACGTTGTCGATACGTAAACGATACTTTATTTTACATGATGTTTTATTTTATCTAGTTTTTTAATCTGGATAATTTTTCATTTGATAAGTTTTATTGAATGTTTTAATAAGTACTTTACATCTAATTCTTACAAGTAAGTGAGGCTTCATTCAAAATCAATAAACGTTTGGCAATACTTTTCAACCAACACAAATTTTGCACTCCTTTTAGAATGTGCTAAACGAAATTTCCTGCATCAACGAAGTTATAAATTATGATTTGTCCAATAAAAAATTGATTTCTCTATAGAGTTTATGCTAAAGACGTTTTAAAAAAATTAATTAATTTAATTAATGAATTAATAAAATAACTTGTACAAAAAAATTTTTTTCACAAAATTCGCAATGTTTTCGTTTCAAAAAAAATTATTCGTTAAAGTAACGCAATTACGGACTGTTTTCGATACAAAACATCGTAAAAAGTCCAAATAATATAGTACAGGAGATTCGTAAACGTATCATTATAATCAAAAAAACGATACCTGGTTAGCAATAGCATTGTAGAAACCAAAAACCGTCCTGATGTTGTGAACACTCCATAGGATGTATTGAAATCTTCAGTTATAAGTGATCCTAGATATGGAGAAAAATAAACCGAAAAATGATTGGTTTGATATGAACCTTGCTGTCGAGCAACAGAATATAGCCTTTAGAGAAGCGCAAATACGTTTTACAATCGCACGCAATAACAATGCGCCTTTTGCTAGGAGAACTGCTAAGCAAATTTGTAGACGGAAAAAGCGTGAATGGTGGAAGGCTGAAGTTTTAAGAGTAGAACAGCTCAGCAATGAGCGCAGTCCACGTACCCCCTTAAAAAGAATCACTGGACCATACAATACATTCATACCTAGGTCTATTGACATTTGGGACCAGGATGAAATACTGTGTTAACTCCGATGTGGCATACTGATTTACTCAATATATAACACGAACCAAATACTGTAGATGAAAGTTGTCAAATAAAGACTTCGGTGATGTTTATAAAGGTGTCATCCTATGAGGAATTCACACTGTCATTGCAGAGACTAAAAAAAAATTTTCCCTTGGTGTTGATTGCATTACTTCCGAGCTCTGAAGGAAGATTTCGTTCGAATCGGTCAGTCACTGATCAAGTTTTTTTGCTAAGCATGATTCTAAATATTACGAAACATCTCGTGACGTTCATCAGGTGTTTTTTGATTTTCAGCTATCCGATGACTCAATCCATCGAGATAGCTTATGATTTGCTTTGCGGTGCTTAGGAACTGGGAATACTTACAAATTAATGGAGTTTCCTGATAATCGTGCTTTGTATGCCCTACGTCTTCTGCTAATCAGAGGATTCGCCATTTAGAGGCTAGAAATTTTTAGTAGATTATTTAGTAGATAGAAAGGTCACTGTTGGTGGCAATTCTTCTTCGGGGTAGAGAAGAATAGTTTGGGACTGAAATCATTAAAGCCGGAATGTTGATTTGGCACGGACCAGCAAAGGTCTGAAAAAAACCTATTATGCATCATAATTTTTATTTTATCTGAATGTGTTTTTTGATAAATTTTCAAATATAAAAAATCTGTGTAGCTAACTTGAGGATTTGGCCGCCATGTGATGATTACTTAAATTATGGGCAAAGTTAAGTGAAATACCATAGATGGTCTTGCAAATCGTGTACTGTATCAAGTCCTGTTACGCGGTCAATCCTGTCGTTTATGTACTCAATTATTATTAATTATTAAAAAGACCGGCCACTTATTAATTTGCTTACAGAGGACTGTAATTGGTTATGTATTTAAGTAATTTGATACTTACTAAAGTAATATTTTTACTAACAGCTTGAATTCAAAACAAAAAGGTTATGCTAAAAATATGGTCGCGCCTTTTACATTATGTGTTTCGAGCGATACTATTGAAAAACGTGCAGATGGAGATTGATCTTAAAATTCAAAAGTACTGTACCTTACCAGGGTATTGGTTCACAGCCTTAGCAGCACAATTATATGCATAAATAATAGTAATAGTTACTTATGATAAGTACAGTTTACAACTTTTTCACTCTCCAAATTGTGATTACTGATAGCACTACCTTCAAACCTATTTGTTGATACATATAAGGCGGGAAATCACAAATACAAACATTTTTCAAAATAAAACTTAAATATGTACATTTTTTCATTAGAAGTTGCCTTGCAATAATTTAAGAGTGTAACAAAGAAATTAAATATAGGAGCAATTACGACAGCAAATAGAAATGGGGCAGAGCCACAAAAAAAGGATATGACATCGTAAATCACAGTTCTTGAGAATTAGTCGTCATAATATTTATTTACTTATTTCACTTTAGAAAAATACTTATTTCACTTTACTAAAACGACGATAAAATCCCTATATACTTAAAAGCGGACTATATACTTAAAATTTTAAGGGTCTGTCTCAATCACCGCCTCGGCTTTGAGCTTCAAAATTATTATTTTTTAATTTAAATTTTAAACTCTTTAAATTAGTTTTATATGATTAAAAATCTTAAATTTAATAGAAATAAATCGAAATAATTATAAAATACATTATTTTTCATTAATAATTAACAAAAAATAAAAAAATACTGCAATCAAGTTATCTGTAAAGCGGACGCAATATGTTCCACATGCGACCTCATAAATTTAAAGTCGCATAAATCAAAGTAATTTATCGGCATAACCTAAAAATCACATTTTATATGACATTTTAGTTATTAAACTACGACGTATTTAATTAAAATAAAACTAACAAAATTAAACTAATTGTGGAAAGCAACAAACTTAACGCGAGTCGCTCGATATGAAAAGTGCTTTATTTGAATAAAGGTATTGCTACATGACAAAATTACCGACGTTTTTCTAAAAACAGATTTTCAATTTACGGCTGATAAACCCATATTTTTATTTTAAATGATTAAATGAATTTATTTAAATGAACTCACTCAAAATGTTTGATGTTTTTTTTCCGTCGCAAAAGTCCGATGAAAAAAAAATTCGGTTGTTTTACTTTTGACACAAATATACCAGTACCCTTTTGGCAGGGCGTTACGTTTCCGTTCAGTTTACGAAGACTTTGCAATACTAAACTGCTCGTAAACGTTTCACAAAACAGTACACTTTATGTTATGTAAATGAAACATTTGTCATGAGAGAATTAAAATTAATTTATGAAGACCTTATATATGTATAAATGTCAAAAATTCGAAAATTTAAAGGAACAAAGCACCTTTTTGATGTAGTATTGGTTTTGCACAGATATAGTAAAATAAAAAAAAAATCTTTTCACTAACACTAATATAATTTGTTTTTTATGTTTTTATTTCGTTATTTGTTAATAAGGTACCAATACAACCTTATTGAGACGGATATGTAGTAGTAGTGTGTTATAAAAAAAAACTGTACGTAAATCATTCGTATACTGTACACTTTTGATGCATCTTATAAAACGACTACCCTATTTGCTCATAGAGAAATAATTAAATACGCAAAACGAGTATGAATCAAGATGTGATGAAAGTAGCTCTAAGACAAGAAAAGATCGTTAACAGACTTAAGTCTTCAGTGCTTTATTGAAAAGTTCAACATAACTTCATTAACTTCCTACAGAAAATATACCAAAATGTATCTTTAGCGAAAGCGCTCTGAATTTGACAGTTTACCTTTTAAAATAAATCGTAAAGCATTCTGTTTTTATGTCTTTTTATTGGTAACTTGTTTTATAATAGCCATTAGGCTTTCGAAGGTCCCTGTTAAAAAACCTAATAAAGCAAATATAAGTATTACAATATTTCTTATTAACACAAATGCACCCGGCCCTTTGGACGTTTCCCAGTTTGAAACCAATTCAATAACGGGTGGAAACACTAGAGCCAAAGCCGTCGAACATAAAGCTCCATTTAATGATATAAATAGACTTAACTTTGGTATCGTTTCTGCTATACCAACTGTAAAAACATTTTTTATTATAATTTATTTTCAATAAATATAATGTTTATTATATTTAATACTTACATGTGACTAAAACCATGACTACCCGGAACACGATTTCACATAATTGCGGATAAAGTTTTATATCCAATTTATATTTTAACGGTGGCCACATTATTTGTATAGCTACGAAAAATTGTAATGCGTACCCAAATAGCACTCCGGCCGATATCATGACTGAAACACTTTGGGCTAATCTAAAAAGTTAATTATACCATTATATGTTAATTATAAAAGTTATTACCTACATAAACTGCTCTTATCATAATTACAAATTTTCTTGTGGTAAGTTCAAAGTAAGACTCCCTTCTACACCTTCGCCATATTTTAAATATCCAATAAATCCTACTATTGTAAACAGTCCAGTTACAACAACCATACCGACGTTTAGGACACCGAATGGTTTCTTAAAATTTTTAGGCTTTTCCATGGCATTTTGTAGTGGCAACACCTTTAAAATATTAAAATATTCAAAATTTTTAAATCATTTTTTTTAAGCAACTGTATTATTTAGTCGAATTAATTTTTACCAAGCTTATTCCTTCGAAAGCAAAAATTGCGGTTC
Organism: Tipula confusa; assembly: GCA_963556175.1. Lineage (NCBI taxonomy): Eukaryota > Metazoa > Arthropoda > Insecta > Diptera > Tipulidae > Tipula > Tipula confusa. The sequence goes on along the minus strand of OY744475.1, from coordinate 188,554,498 downwards.
CAAAAAAGAGTGGAACTTGTTCCAATGACGCAACATATTGACGATCACTTACTGGTGGCAAATTTTGTGAAGAAAAGTAGACAGTTATACAAATTCCGGCCACCATACATAGGTTAGCAAATGTAGAGCAATATGCTAAATATTTTAAATTTGTTATAAGCGATGGAAGCATTATAGGGATTAAAATAATGGCCATCATTGTATGTGTGCTTAAATCGATATCATGATGATTAAGAACCTGTAAAGAGTTTATACAATTTGTGTTATACATATATAAATGAACTGTTCTAATTAATTTACTCACATGTTTTAAATTTGAACTGATGAATACAAAATAAATGCAACAAAATCCGAGTTGGGTAACACATAAAAATATATTTACAATTATTTTCATTAATTCCGCCCAGCCTCGCAATTTTGGAGGCCCATGTTCAAAACACAATTTAACTGTTTCAGCAAAGTCCGGACATTCTTTTAACTGTAAATTGGTTTTCATTTTGTTTGACAGTCGTAGCTAAAATGTACATTTAAACTTATAAGGCGTGAATTCTTTAAATTTTTATAAGATTAGTTCTATGTTACAAGAATATGTTGGCTATAAACACAAATAAATCCTAGCACTATTATTAGTATTGGTGCAAGTATTATTCCGGCATTTTTATAAGCATCACCCATAGCGAATAGTCCGGCTCCAACATTTCCTTTAAAAAGATGCATCATTGTCTCTAAATAACTGTAGTGGTTTAAAAAAATAATTATGTATGTTCACCTAAAGAACCGCCTAATAGCATTAACTTACGACGTTGGATGATCGGCTGAAATTCCATGGCTATTTTCATTGGCTTTTTCATTGTTTTTTCCAGTTTCTAGTTGCACTTCTTTGCTACTCACGTAATCTTCATTTGGATTCTTAGTGTATTTTTCATTCCTGATCATTGCTTTAATTTAGATGAATGTAATTGTTACTCCTGTCTGTTAAGTATAAACGTGTTTTTTTTTCTTAAAATGATTAATATGAAAAATATAATTTGTAGTCCTTGTGCTCGCTAGAGACAAAGACTAATAATAGAAACATTTGGTTGTTTGCACCATTGGTTGGATGAGAAGTGCCATCTTGTATCGAGATGGCGATTTGTGAAATGCTGTAGATAAAAATAGTTTAAAGAAGGCTCCTGAGATATACCATAATATAAATACACAAAATGTGGTATGTTACCCCATTGATGATATAATCGCCTAAATGTCTTATATTTATACTAAATAATGATAATATTCTAACGACCCGACATCTGGAACATCAATGGATAAACTGTTTTTTCTTATGATGGTAGTACTATGTGTATTTATATTATACAAAGAACATAGTTTACGAGGAATTCACGCTGGCCCATGCAGAGACTTAAAAAAAATCTCCTGAGCTTGATTGTATTAATTTGGAGCTCTTGTATTATTTTGGCGAGAAACAGGAATGACGTTAAAATAATACAAGGGGATTACATACCATCATAGGTAAAAATGCTTTGGATTCTGTGCAAAATAACAATGGAAAAAGGCTCTTCGACTTCTGTATCACAAATCTGCTGTTCATAGGGGTGAGTAGGGTTCCTCACAAAAATTTAAATTAATACAAACAGATTGAGATCCATACATGATGGGACCAACCTTAAGAAGTCTACATTAAGATTTCCTCGGACGCAGTTAGCTACCAGGAATACAATCTGGAAGAAAATAAGAACAAAATAGAACAAAATTGTGAAACACCTATAAATTAAGGTACACAAGTATCAGTAGAACTCGGGAGGAGTGGAGCGCGTCATGTAAAGGAGATGGCAAGAAATGATTGAAAAAAAAATACAGAGAATATTTTCAAAGCAGCCGAGGAGGTAGCAGCTAATCAAAACATTCGACCATGTCACCAGTGTGAAAGAAAGGTCACTGGCAAAATTACCAACATACCACCTATAAGGGATGCTGCTGATCATGTCTTAACAACTGGTCATCAATACAAAACTAGCAATACTTTTCTACCACCATTAATGGTGTAATGTTAGTGTAAGTGTACTAACATGAATACAAAAAGTTTGGAATTCTGACGGAATACCACAAACATGAAAAGAAGACTCTATAATTACGTTTTTTAGGAAATGTGCCCTAAGGGAGTGTAAAAACTGGCAATCTGAAAGACCTCTGTCCTGCGTCTCGCAATACCAATATACGAATGTTCCAAATTAAAATAAGATACTTTAGGCCGAACACCATAAAAAACATTTTACTGCACACAGTCCCAAAGCAGTTTGACATTAAAACAGAAATAAAAAACGGAGATGGCGATGGATTAGTCACACACTAAGGAAACCACCAAGTGATATAACATAATGATGTCATTGGACTGGAACCAGCAAGAGAAAAGCAATAGCCCTCAATAGCCAAAACTGGTTCAGCCTAATAGACCCCTTATGCTCTCAATTTGGAGATATAGAAAAATTAATAAAAAAATGTGTGGTAATATCTTTTTGACCTTGACAAATATGGCAAATCGAAGTTATGAATGAAAAGTGGCCGATATCGGGGATTTTTGGAGTAGTCTCCGATAGTCTATAACTTCATGTTAGAATTTATCTTTGGTACCTTACAAGAACAACATATTTTTTTCAGCCCATCCTGGTCCTAGCATATGCAAATGATATCTAAAACAAAACAAAATTTTAGGAGCGATTACCTAAAGAAGGCCTCCTTTGCAGTATATACAACAATTTGTTTTTTTCTGGTTGCATATGGAACAATACCAAGGGTAAGCGCGGTCGGGCCAGCAATGGCCTGTAAATACCAATCATTATATAATATAATGTATACAAATTGTTATTATTAATAATAAATGTATAATCAAGTGGTTCTTTTATTGTTATACACTAATTTAAGTATATAATTTTATGGTAATGAATGTAGAATTTTAATAACTTCGTAAAAACTACTTCAGGGGATTTCCAACATCAAACCACAAAAAAACATCAAACTTTAGTTTACCCAAAATAGATCTCGTGATATTATGTTAAATGGATCGGAACCCCAAGGTTTTCGACCGAACTAGGTAATAAATAAGGAAGAATGTAATTTGGATTATTTAAATCTAAAAACGCACATATGCATCCAATTTGAAAGATAATGCATTTATATTGATATAATTTAATAAAAACAATTTATTAATTTGACCAATTCGTTGAGTGTGTTGGAATTAATATGATATAAGTATAACTTATTCAAATATCAAATAACCCTTATAGCGGTAAAACTTTGTAAATCGATCCATATACACGGGCTTAGATGAAGTATCTTAGAGGACATTAATAGTTCTGGTATATCGTACTAGCATTTTGAATATATGGCCTTTTTTCATTTTTGACACTATATTGAAAAATTAATTACATTATATTGAACAAAAAAAAATGGTTTTATGCACTTCGACTTGCATAACGGTAGCAGGCCAATTTTTTGGATTCAACGCCAATACGATAACTTTTAAATTAAGTCGGTTCTTAAGTAATCTAACTATGCAATTATAAATTCACTTAAAAATTAACAAAAGAACATCACAGTACAACACTTAAAAAAATATTTAGCACTTTTAACATACGGCCAACTCTACAATGTGCCATATACATATATTAAATAGTGTAATAACTATTTTGTGGGGTAACTGTTAAGTAAAACTACTAGCACACAACTGTAGTACATTTCTTATAAAATCACCTTACATTTTTTTTGTATTAAAATTAACGCAATATGCACGATTAACGAGAAACTACTAAATGCAATATTTTTACAAAACGTGATCGCAAGTTGCGGTGTAAAAAAACAATTCTCAATTTTGTAAATAACAACAAAAATATAAATGAAAGTACGAGTATATTATATAGTTTAATAAAACTCGTATCATCTCGCTTTCTGGGTCGACCAACCTTAACCATACGTAAAGTATAGTAAACATAAGCAACGCGGCATTGAGTTTAAATGACGTTATTTTCGTCACGTTTAGTATAGAAAATTCCAGTTATGAAGTAGATCATTCGTACACTCGAATGACACTCAAAAAATCATCGATATGTAAAAAGGTTGATATGTAAATCATATTTAGAACCATTTACTAATTTAATTTACGAATGGGATTTTTAATTATATTTTCTACCATATATAGAGGAATAATTATGAACAAATATTTATTAATGTTATAAAATTAACGTAATTAAAAAATTATTATTACTGACAACACAATTATGGATGAATACGTCGACGATGTTTGTTAACTGTGATATATTAGACTTTGTGGGCGAAACAAACTCAAGCAAATGAATTTTTCTGCCTCAACCTGTAAATAACTTTATATTTCCTAAGATCTCGGTAGCTTCTGGTTTAGGAGCCATGTTTTTCAATCGTGACCTTGAACGTTGTTACCTCTTAGAGTTCGTATCACTAATTATATAAATAATCCACCCGTTCTCGCAAGATACGTCATTAGAGCTGTTTCATTCAAATACTTTGATTAAGTCGTCTCCCCAGGCGTCGGATAGGGGAATTTCCACCATATGGTAGGTACCGGGGAAATAAAATACTCGGGGTAAGCCAAACACTGTCAAACCCAAACTAAGGTAGCACTGCTTTTGTCAAAAGCTGCATGGCTAAGGGGATGGTATATTAGATGCTAATATATGATAACTCCAAATTAAGCGTTATTTGGTTTAAAAACGTAGCCTTCCTGTAACAACACAGATCTCTGTCCTGCATGACTGTTATTTCTCGTGCAACTCGTGGAAATAAAAATGAACTCAAAACCAATAGAAGAAACTTATACACCATTTAAACCTTTAAATCATTTAAAGCCAAAAAGTGGGAAAGTCCCCTTGACTTTCCTCAACTAGTTATGCTCTACAGTTTGAAAAGGAACACGCAAAAATTAATGAAATTGAAAAGATGAATACAAGTATTGTCGACGTTGATGCGTCAACAAATCTTTAACATTACGTCGACGTCAATTTCATGTTGATCAGTGAAGCGTTAGGAACTGAACGAAAATGTTTCGTTTAAATCAATTGTCATTTAACAAAGTTAACAGAGCGAAAATTAAGGAACAAACTGTAGGAAATGTCAAATAATTTTATACTCCAAGAGAATTTGTTGAATTAGCCAGAAAAAGTAACATTTGTCAATTTCCACAATGTTAGACTATAAAACGGATCCATATAGATATTAGATATCTTAAACCTTAAGTTTTCTTAAGTTTGGGCGAAAAATGTGAAAAACGTGATATTGTCGGTTTAATCTTTTATTTTAAATTGAGCAAGTGACTGATTTTCTCTTATCACAACTGCCGAACTGATTGAGTTGAATGACTTTAGGGAAAATAGAAATAACGGGTTTTCCAATAAGAGGTTTCATTTTGATATTAAAAACAAACGAGTATTTTTTAAGGGAAAATAATGAATGTTTATTTCATGTAAAGAGAAATGTGTACCATTAACATGTGAAAATGATATCAGCCAAATGGCCGCCACGACTACGTTTGCAGCACCATATCCTTTTCATGAAATTGTCCATGACCAATTCGCACATTTGCGGCTGTATATCCTCAATAACTTCACGAATTCTATCTTTAAGGTTTTGAATCGATTGTGGAGCATTGACATAGACCTTATCTTTCACGTGATTGCAAAGAAAAAAGTCTAAAGGTGTTAAATCACAAGATCTCGGTGGCCAATTATGATCATCTATTCGAGAAATAACACGGTCAGGTAACATTTCTTGCAAAATTGCGATTGTTTCGTTGCTTGTGTGGCATGTAGCGCCGTCTTGCTGAAAATAAACGTCGATCACATCAATATCTTTCAATTCCGGCCATTAAAAATCATTAATCAAAGATCGACGAGGAATCGACGACCAAAAAGTGCTTTGATTTTGCGAACTATGACTGCAAAATTTTCATAATTTTTGTAGTGAATTTTAACAATTTCAATGCGTTGTTGAAGCGTATATCGTACCAGTTTTAGTAATGGCTAAGTTTTTACTTGTCAAATGTCAAAAGATGACAGCTTCAAAATTGACAGCTGCCCCAATAGCAGGCTATTCAGAATGAAACTTCTTATTGGGTAACCCTTTATTTTTAAATATTTAAAATAGAAAAATATTAAAGAACCACATGTTTTTTGGAATTCGGCGAACATAAAAGTTTCTGAGACTTCTAGTTTGGTCAGAAAATGTTTAAAAATTCCAGTTAGTTCCGGATAACTTGAAAAAAAAATTTCAAACTGGTTTATATCAAAAATAAAAAAAAGAAACAAATAAAAGTACTATTTTTCTATTTTTATTGATGCGTCAACAATTTACGTCGGCAAAACTTGTTTTTGTTGACTCTACTAAAATGTGTCCGCACATCCCTGAATTTTATTATTGAATTGTGTTTGATTTTTAATGAAAACGTACTAAATCTAGTACACATATTTTTGAATCGGGCAAATCGGTTCATGTTTTTGTTATTATTTTTTTGACTCGCCTCATGTCTAAAATTTAAAAAGCAAAACAAAATGACGCACATGTTACTTTACACTCTATTTACTACCACTATCAACTTCCGGTTATTTTTGACTCCTGACTCATTTTACGACCAAAATCGACGTTCAGAAACTCTCAATATGATGGAAACAAAAGGAACACCTCAGAACTAATCTACAACTGAATATGCAGCTTTGCATAAAATAATGGAATCAATCACAGATAAAGAATATAGAAAATATCATTGAACAACGATTTATGAAAAATCTATACACCTGACTGACTTATAGTAGAGCAAGCGACGAAGCTTAGTTTAGAGAAAATCGAAAGGTATACATTCGAAAATAAAAACTACCCGCCCAATAAAGGTAATAACAAGGGACCTTCAGAGGATATAAAAGAGGATATAATGAAAGAACTCAAACGACAGAGGCTACAAATAGAATTTAAAGATATTAAAAGAGGTCTTCCTTTGTTCTTACTTTCAGTAATAAAGAAAATATTGACGCCATCTTCAATAAAAAAAGCTATTTAAAACTGGAGAGCTTAAAAAGATAAGCACTTAGAAAAACCACTGGATTAATAGTACAATGCAAGAAATGCCAATGCTATCACCATACTCAGAAATATTGCAGTATAGAACCAAGATGTGTAAAATGTCCTGGAAGACACTATCTCCAACGTATGTAAACTGTAAAGAACATCATCCTGCAAATTGAAGGACAAACTGTATCATTGCTAAAGAATTACAAAAAATTAAAGATAAATCACAGCAAGTTCCATTACATAATAAATTGCCAGTAGCAATTAACAACAATACAAATCGGGGAGCCCCCTTTACACCTATAAATATTCCAGAGCTAGAAATCTTTTTAAATACTGAACAAATGTACTTATTGTTAAAAATAAATAGTGCAGGATTATGAATTTTACTGTTGCCAAGACACACAACAAACATAAACGCTGATTCTCCTTTTTTAAATTAATTTAAATTTCTTCACACAACAAAATGAAACACGTTTTTACTTTTTTTGAATTCAGCACCCAACCAACATTTTATTCTTCCTTGACAACTACATTACCCTAAGGCTGTGTATTAAAACGAAAAATTATTATATTATTCAACACTTATCTCTTATATATGAGAAAACCATCTTACTGAAACTTCATATGCCAAAATACGTGGTTACATTACCTCTCACGCTCTGCATTCGGCTTTGGAAGAGAGAGAGGTGCGATTATGTAAGCATTTCGACTTTTGACAAGACGGCCTAGTTTTTCTAAAAAAGCGATTATGACATTTCGACATGTCGAAGTTGCGACATGTTTTTATTGTTTTACTCGACCACTTTTTAGGTTGCGACCAGGGTTACCAGACGTTCCGATTTGCTCGGGAATGTCCCGATTTGAATCAATTTTTCTCGCATCGCGAGTTTTGATGAAAATGTCCCGCAATTAAAGAAAATTTTAGCAGTTTTAACAAATCAAATAGTATGTATTACTTCACAGTCATGAAATAAATGAAACGAACTCATTAATACTTCCGGAACCATTTTGAATTCAACGTAAGTCGTACAATTTACGCATATTCCGCAACTCGCTAAATAATATCATCTCAACTAAACAAAAATATGTTCAATAATAAATTACTGAAAATTGGGAACAGCTTCGATCATCAATTTTTTGACAGTATTTATTTAGGCTTCGATAACTCCCCGACGAGCTTTTTAGATTTAAACTTCAAGGGGCGTAGACATACCGGGAATATAGGTATACTTTTAGTTCAATTTATGGTCACTGTAAAATTATATCACTAAACATTTTGCCACATTCGATTTGATGAGCGATACTAAAGCTAAAGGCTAGCCGAAAATTTAAAATTATAAATTAAAGATTTATCAACTTTTACACAAACATTTTCTTAACAGCTTTAGTATCGCTCATCAAATGTTTGGACATTAATCGTGGAGGCTTAATTTGTCAATTTGATGAAATTAAGGCCACTGCAATAATTAGGAACTATTTTCTCCCAATAAAATTTTTTTCCAAACGCTAGCATAAACTCTTAAATAAAATCTTAAATTTCCATTGCCCGGAAATTACCAGAATAGTGCCACAGGATATAAAGTAAACAAAGAACGTTTAACGATTCTACTTAGGGGAAATACTTTTGGTTATTATTAAATCAAGCCATATTTGATCTACATTTGAGGAAATCCAATATAAATGAAAGGGTTCGTTAAATTTGAACTATCTTTATACTGGAGATCTAATAAGAAAGGATGTACGACTTCCGTTTAGTTTAAAGATCGTAATCTTTCATACTAAACAAACTTTTTGTTCGATACAATATTTTGTTATCCAAAAAATCATATTTTAAGCACCTTTTATTGTACATTAAGACATTTTTTTAGATCTTTTATCTTAATTAAACTATAAAATAAAACTAAAAATGAAAACCAATTCGATTTGAGAGCTAATTTTAGAAATTAATATCTTTCAAAAAAATCGATAAAGAATTGAGTAACCAAATACAAAAGTTTATTAAAGAAGCGCCATGTCGAGAAAAAGATCGCGGTGTACGGTAAAACTAAAATATCTGCATCGGGTAATTCTACAATTTGTTGTGAATATATTTTATAATTCACACAGTAACCATACATTTTTCTTTCAATTGTGACATTTTGTGACATTTATTAAAACATTTTTTTTCTTTAAATTTCGTTGCTCCTAGCAACTCTACTTTCCAATAACATATAGGTGGCACGTAAATCACAAAAAATCTAAAGTTTATCAAACATATTTACTATGTATTTATTTGGTGTAAAATTTGGAAAATTTGGCGCGCTTATACAATCTCGATCTCGATACAATCGAAGTTTTATTTTGTCCCGATTTTGATATTTCAAAATCTGGTAATCCTGGTTGCGACACATGTTGAAATGGGTGAAATAATTTTTTTTTACTATCAGTTACAACTTGAAAAAAAAAAATTAAAAATTAAAAACAACAATTAAATGAAAGCCGAAAATGACACTATCGGGCAACATCGGACACTATCGGACGTATTGAAAACTTCGGTTGTCGGTGCGGCCCAGGCGACTCTAGGTGCGGTTAAAATTAATCCCAAAAACGATTGGTTTGATGAGGAGTGTCGTCTTGCTGATCAGCAATAGAATATAGCATATAAAAATGCACGAATACGTTTTACAATTGTACGGAAGAATAAAGCGGTCCTTGCTTGGACAACCGCCAAACGACTTTCTAGACGGAAAAAGCGGGAAGGGTGGAAGCCTGAAGTTTTAAGAGTACAACAACTCAGCAATGATCGCAGTTCTCGTAGCTTCTTTAAAGGAGTCACCGGACTGCACCATGCTTTTAGACCTAGGTCTATCGCCATTCGGGACCAGGATGGAAACCTCCATGCTAACATCGATGCAGTGCTTGACACTTGGAAGGAGCATTTCTCTGATTTACTTAATGTTCAACAAGTGTCAAATGTTGTGTTTAAAAGTTGCCAAATACAGACTACGGGGATGTGCATAGTTGACCCATTCTACGAATTCACACTGGCCATTCGGAGTCTAAAAAGAAATCTTTTGGTTTAATCTGGTGTTGATTGCATTAATTCCGAGCTCCTGATATTCGGAGGGGACACTTTGCGAACTACCTTTTCGATCGTATTCGATTAGTATGGCAAAGCGAAGTTATGCTTGATGAATGCAAAAAGGCCGCGATGTGCCCTTAAAAAAGAAGATCACCTATAACAGCCCTGGTGGAGGAAATTGTAGGTGACTACCAAAAAGGATTTCGTCCGAATCAGTCAAGCACTGATCATGTTTTTTCACTGAGGATGGTTCTTTTCAAATATTACGAAACATCTCGCGACGTACATCAGGTGTTCTTGGATTTCCAACAAGCCTATGACTCAATTCATCGGGATAGCTTATGGTTTGCTTTGCAATGTCTGGGAATAACTGACAAATATGTATGTTTATGTAAAGTGACAGTAATGCAGTCACAATATTGTGTCAAAGTTGAGAACAATCTATCAGGAATATTTTAAATTAGCTCTGGGGTAAAGCAAAGAGATGCTCTGTCCTCGATACTCTTTAATCTCATGTTAGAATTTATCTTTCGTAAAAAGTGAAACACTCCAGGGCAACATCTTGTAACATCAGTCCAATCAGTTTCTGGCATAACAGTTTTGGTAACGGTGTCAAATAAGTACTGGATCCTCTTGTGCGAATCTCAGCTTCAGTTTGTCTCAAATTCAATGAGTCTAAAACCAAATATATAATCACTAGTTTTAGAAACCAAGACACAATGGATTTCCGATACATCGAGTCCCTTGTTAATCATAATAACTGTATGGGAAGAATATTAACGCGCGTATTGTGGGTTCGTATGACCTACGTCCATTACTCCATTGTTAAAGTCAAAATACATTGAAAATGCCGACAACCTGAAAATGCAAAAGGTGTTGATCAGAACTTGATACCTAACTATACAGTAAAATTGTGGATGGCAGTCTGCGATGTTTTGAAACTTGTACCTCTCCAGATGACTCTTTTATTCTCCATTATATCATGAAGTCAAGCTACCGATTTTTTTTGGTTCTTTGTTTGATAACCAAGGTCTTTATTTTATTTTAATTTTTTTTTGTAATTCCACTGCAATCATCATTTGTTACGTTTTTGCCTCTTGTTTGTGGTTCATATAATTATTTGTTTGTGAGTTAATTTCCGTTTAGTATATAGAAGAGACATTTAGCTGGGTGAGATAACTCTACTATGACTTTTAATAATTTCAAACGCCAAACTTCTTTTTTTAATTGCTACAATTCTACTGTAAATTTTAATAAAATTACAATACATTGCATTAAAACTATATTACGTTACTTAATAAAAATTAAAGAAATGTCGTCCAATACACGATGTTTAATATAAAAAAAGAAAATGGAAAGAAAAATCGTGAAATTTGATCAATATACAAAGCAGTTTCACGGCCATTACAAAATGTATCGTACTGCGGTAATATAACCGATGGTCGATGATCACCATTTTTAAAATCGTCTACGTCCGACGACCTGAGATCTTCATCCGAATAACCTTTCATTACTTTTGTGGCCACCGGTCCCATATAATTATTCACCACAGCAAATTCCATCAGAGATAAAAAAACAAATACCGAACATGATGACATCCATACATCAATCGCTTTAACATAAGAGACGGGTGGTAAATTTTGTTGTGATTGTGTATTTTGTGTGGCCAAGGTCAACAACGATGTTACACCAAGTGTTACTCGAGCTGGAATTGCTTCGGGTTTGATCCAAAATGATATCCATGACATAACAACAATTAAAGCCGATGGTATGTATGTATGAAATAAATGATAGCCAATTCGTCTTCGTAAATTAAAAACAATTGCTAAACAAGTGAAATTGCCTAAAATAGTTAAAAAAAAGTAGTTTAAGTAAGTGATGATGGCTTAAATTTATTTTACTAAAATACCTGTTGAATATTCTATTGTACAGTCAGTTGTGTAGTTGCTGGCAATGTCAAGTTGTGGTAGTTCAATATCAGGATTGACCACCAACGGATCTGTGATATTCCATATGAATACTAAATCTTGTACAGTGTGTGACACTAAAAAATTAATAATTAATCGATGTAGTTTAACATTTTATGTACAACTTACAGCTTTCGATCATCATGGAACATATTTGCGTATCATGAGGATATGTTTCAAATTTCATGGCACACGAAAGAACAAGGGTCAATCTGTTAATGGTTAATTTTTAATAGTACTTTGTTTTTATTTTTAAACACAATATTTATGCTTACTTTGACATATACAACAAACTTTTGTCGTGATACAACCATAAATAATGATTTGGAATGCTCATCTCGTGGAACGTGACTTTTTTCGCATTCTTAAAAAAACAATCGGGTCTCCATATATTATGCAACCAGTCAACGTCTAAAATACGATATTCTTCACTCATATTTTCTGGAAGTCGTAACCTTGGATCTCGCCAACTTTGCGCTAAAAATATGTCCGTTACATACGTCTGTATAATAAAAAAAAATTAATAAAATAAATTGGATAATTCACTTAACTCATAATTACCATTGATTCCTCATTTATCGAGTCCAACGATAAAACTGTAACATGAAAATAGACCACCGTCGGTTGCCCAAGTAGTTTTGGTGCTCGATTTTTATCGTATTCTTTTATGCGAACTGGCAATATATCGGGAAGCGCTAAGCTTGATTCGTAATTTGTAACTAATTCCGCACTATCCGTATTGTTACGATTGTATACAATTTGTGTGTGTGATTTCCTACAAAAAAAATGTAAACAAATTTTTTATGTACAGAGATGTATATAGCTTTTTAAGTAATCGGGACCAATTTTTAGTTGTGACCGCTCGCCACAAGATTTTACTCAAATATCGGTTTGAAAATAAGCACTTCCAACATCATGGTAATTTTTTATCTGGGATAATACGTAATTCTTGTCAGCCACAAAGCAGTAAATTGAATCAAGCTTAAATGGACGATTACATCGGTTACTTTGTTTTAAGTTATATGACCAGGTGTCAAGACTGCCACAACTCTTTGGGTTGGATTATTATTTTTCATAGATTGGTGTCATTCGATGAGGCTGATCATCACACCTCTTATCATTTATTGAAGTTCAGAACTTTACAAGGGAACTGCCAAAAACATAATTTGACCACCAGATCATCACTTAGGAATTTTTTAAGTCATTCAAAATCTAATTTTAAAATTTATTTGTGTTCAACAACAAATCATTAAGTCATAGGGAGTGGAAGATGAATTATTAATGTTATATGAGAAGACAACTCGATGATGAAATGACTCATATTGCAAATTGCAAGTCAAACGTCTTGCATATTTGTAATTGTATATAAATATAAATTAATTTATTTGCGTTTAAATTGATATCTTAAAAATTTATTTATGTCATTGTATTGTAATAAAGTCATTTAAAATTGCGTTTCAATGCAGTTTCCAACAAACGGAAAGAATTACTTCCAAACTATAAATAAAATAATAACGCATAGTTTAATTGTTTATTTAATAAAGCTTTTGACCTTCAGATAATATGTTACCATCTGTTTGATAATAACGTACCTAATTATTCTAAATTTATCCTAATTATTCTAAATTTTGTAAGACAAACTCGTATAGTATAGAAGATCTCCTTGTCAACTGTGATACACCAGAGTTCAAATTCATGACACACCATTATGACGGAAATTACCTGCATTTTAAATGAACTCTAATATTTTTGAGGTATTCCAAGATATGGTAACGTAAACAATAGACACTCACAATTGATGAAGTAAGATGTTTGCTTATACATCACGAGATGTATCGTATCGTGACTAATTGATTCGGTAATGCCTTTATGACTAAAATACAAATTAGGTCACGAGATAGAGCTACATTTTGAGCGCAGTGAAATTCACTTTATAAATGATTGGATTTGTGAGACATTTAGGGAATTCAAAGCTTTGAATATGATAGAAATATAGACATTTCTGCTCGAAAAGAATTTCTCAAAGCAATGTCTCTTTGTTGCCATCTTTACAAAAAAATGTAGTCCAACAGCCACCAAACACTGATAAAAACGATAATTGGTTGTAGCAAGATGATTTGCACATGCTGCTTCAAAGATATGAATCGTCAGTACAGTTCGGGAATCAGATTTAAAGTGTGTCAAATCGGAATTTACACTTTTCAAAAATACTGATAATGCTTAAAAAATCTGCAAAAACGATATGTTTCTGGCTCTATAAATTAATAAAATGTGTTATCCTTTCCTTTAAGTCTAGCAATCACAATTCTAGTTCAGTTTAAATAAATTAGAAGTTCCTTAAGGTTTTACTTTAGACCCATACCTCTTTTCATGGTTTTATACCTTAACATCCCATAACACAGTAAACATGAAAACAAAATCAAAATGTGTGCTGATTATTGGAAATAAGCATTGTACGCATTCGAATCATTGCATATGTTCCACTGTATTTAACTTCTGTAGCTAACTTCACTTCTGATTAAACCTTTAATCAAGTGACACGGTAAAATCATATAATGCTAAATAAAAGATTTTTCATAATTAAAAATTAATCGAGAAACATCCGTATTTCTTTTCAAGTTTCCAGCTTTGCTTAGCATTAATTCCATCAGGTTATGGGTCCAGTGGATGAAGCATACGGATATTTCGAAAGAAAAAAAAATTAAGGCAAATTTATTGAATAAAGTGAAATTGGTTTTCGGTATTGTGAAATTTACATACGGAAAAAGATGGTGTCAACTGAGTCAAGATCCAGCATTTCAAAGCTAAACGGAACAAATTATTTTGTATGCACTCATAAAAAATTCCGAACCAAAATCTGCACCAAGCACCAATAACTTTCGAAACAACTCGTTCATGGAATTCACGTGTTTTTCGCATCTCCGCCCTCATCAAGCCGGTGTTGCATGATTAACTTCAAAAGGTGATTTGATTCATATGTTTCCTTAAGAATTCCCCATGCATTTCTTGCTGAATCTGCACCAATGATGTGATGAATTTGATCGTCCTCTACATTCAATGCAATTGTTGAATGTGCCTTTTCATCATTTGCTGTTCACGCTGCTGTAACTGGTGATGGTAGTTCCTCATTGATGACTGCCCATAAACCTTTTTCCTTTAGCAGCATTTTCATTTTGTATTGGCAATAAGCAACAGCTGTGGGTTAAGGCACAATTAAGGTCGATTTTCTGAACGAGGAAAATTAAAGTGTTCCAGTAAGAATCACAGAAGTGTTGCTAATGTCAAATATCAAGGAAAATTTGCTTTCAGTAAAAAAACTAACGGAAAAAGGTTTTCAAGTAAATTTCAATGACAACAAGTGTGAAATAATGGAGAACAGTCGTCAAATTGCACTTGGCGAAATCAGCGGGAAAATTTACAGACTACACAAAGTTTACTCGGTCGAAAAGGAATCCTATGGCTGCATACATTATTGGCATAAGGTTTTAGGCCATTGAGACATCAAAGTAGTGAAATCATTAGCGAAACAAAATTTGGTTAAAGGCATCAACTTCAGCGAGTGTACAGCGGATTGCGAAATCAACTCCAAATGCAGAGTGTATCTCGAAGGAAAAATTACTCGAATCAAGTTTCCGGTCAAGTCAAGTAATAAAGCAGTTGCAGTAATGGATCTGATTCATTCGGATGTTTGTGTTCCGATGCAAACGACCACACCATCAGGTAATCGTTACATTGTGACATTCATAGACGATTACACAAAATTTACAGTCAGCTACCTAATCGCAAATAAATCATCAGTTTACAGCAAATTCAAGGAATATATTGCGATGGTAAAGGTTCGATTCAGAAAGAAACCTAAGTGCATCTGTACAGATCGAGGAGGAGAGTACCTCAGTAATGGATTCGAACTACTGCGTACACACCTCAACATTACGGCACCCGGAACGCAAAAACAGAGCGTTGGTAGAAATGGCTCACTGTATGCTAATTGAAGCAAGTCTAGAGAAAAAGTATGCTAATACGAATCAAAGGCATATCGTTGTTACATTCCGGAAACCGTTCTAGTCACAGTTAGTCGAGATGTTCAGTTCGTCGAAAGGGGCCATTTGTTACATACCAAGTCCAACAAAAATTACCAACAGGAACAAATTATTGATAATTCAGGGTTGAACAACTTTAAAAATGCAAAGAACGATCAGGTGCAAAAGGGATTAGTCGATGAGTAAGTTCAGGAAAAGAATCCAATACAGGATCACGTTCAGAATGAAGATAAAGAGCAAACTGTTAGACGATCACAACGCGCTAAGAAAGGAATTTCACCAAAGAGACTTATTGAAGAAATAAACATGGTGAATTCAGTCATTCAAGAACTTAATTGCTTCGTAGAAGCTATCAAGAGTGATCAAAAGAGGCTGTGGATTCAAGCAATGACAGATAATATGAAGTCATTGATGGAGAATCAAACATGGGAATTTGTGAAAATTCCAGAAGGTGTAAATCTAGTTGGCTGCAATTGGATTTACAAGCAAAAGTGCAATTCAGATGGAGAAGTAGTCAAACACAAGGCAAGGCTGATATACGGTACTGCTTATGATCAGATGTTTGCTCCAGTTGTTGGTCAAACTACGTTTAGAACATTGCTTACAGTGACAGTAAACAAGGACATGAAGGTTTATCATCTAGATGCGAAATGGCTTTTCTTAACAGTGAATTGGCTGAAACAATTTACATGAGACCACCTCCAGGATTCAAGTTGAAGGCGGGGAACATTTAGTGTGTATACTAAAAAGGAGTATATATAGTCTAAAGCAATCAGCGCGCAATTGGAACACAAGAATTCATCAAATTCTCATCGATTTCGGCTCAAAGCAAGAATGATCCATGCGTGTACACCTACAAACATGTTAGAAAAATATGCTACGTATAAATCTACGTTGACGATGTGGTCATTGCTTGTAAAAACAAGATAATCTCCAAGTGCGAAACATTTTGAAGTTCGAAATTCAAGATCAAGAACTTGGGAGAGACTAAGGATTTATTGAGTCTTCAAGTCAAGAAGGAAGCAGATGGCCATTATACGTTGAATCAGACGCTTACATTGGAAACATATTCAAGTATGTAACGGTATTCTCAGTTGGTACAGTCGAAGACAGGATTGCATTGCGCTATCATCAACGGAAGCAGAATTTATTGCGTTGTCTGAAGCATGTCAAGAGGCGAATTGGATTCATCGTTTGATCAACGCATTGAGAAACCGACGCCAATTTTTGAAGACAATTAAAGTTGTTTGAAATTCATTAAGGAGAAGAAATTGTCGTCACGTACCAAACATATTGATGTTCGAGAGGCATTTGTCCAGGTTTACATCGACAAATGTATTGTTACATGTCGATATTGACCTACGAAAACTATGGTGGCAGATTTATTGACTCAACCATAGGCCGGACCTCGAGTCAATGTTCTTTGGGATGCTTGTGGAGTTAAATGATGATTCAAATGAGGAGAAGTATTTGAAATAAGCATTGAACGCATTCGAATCATTGCATATGTTCCACTGTATTTAAAATCTGTAGCTAACTTCATTTCTGAAACCTTCAATCAAGTGACACGTTAAAATCATAAAGCTAAATAAAAGATTTTTCATAATTAAAATTTAATCGAAAAACATCCGTATTTCTTTTCAAGTTTCCAGCTCTGCTTAGCATTATTTCCATCACTGATGACATAGCTATAGTCCACCAGTGCGCAAGTCGAGTAAGTAGAAGTTTATTTAGACCAGTACTTCGACTACACGATGTAATGAAATACTACGGTGAAATCTTGTAAATCCAAATTATTTTGGTTTCATCGCAATCCGTACTACAAAATGTCAAAGCCAACAAATCTCAAAGATAATACATATTTTAAAATCACAAATTAAATATCTAAGCGTTTTCGGAAGCAATTTATCACCAATCTCTAGTAATAAAACTATTTAAAACAGCTCTCGTGGACCACGATAAACTATACGAATTTTTTAAAAGTAACAGTTACCTGTACTTTAAAACTAAGTTAAATCTCTAATACATAGCTTATTTTAGACTTAACATAACATATCCAAATAACCAGCCTTTACCACAATCCCTCGAGCTTACTACTTGTTCACCATACTTATCGAATAAAAAGACAAAATCCACTAATGTTGCCACAAAAACTAACGTGCAAAAAAGATAACTGACTCTCCGTAAATTTGTTATAGGGATATATAGGGTTTCCCAATAAGAAGTTACATTTTGAATAGCCTGCTATTTGGGCAGCTGTCAATTTTGAAGTTGTCATCTTTTGACATTTGACAAGTAAAAACTACGCCATTATTAAAAATGGTACGATACACGCTTCAACAACCCATTGAAATTGTTAAAATTCAATTTAAAAATGGTGAAAATTTTGCAGTCACAGTTCACAGAGATCAATTCGCAATTTTGCAGTCACAGTTCCAAGCCACCGAGATCTTGTGATTTAAGGCCATTAAACTTTTTTCTTTTGGGGCCACGTGAAAGATAAGGTCTATGCCAATGCTCCACAATCGATTCAAGACCTTAAAGATGGAATCCGTAAAGTTATCGAGGACATACATCCGCAAATGTGCGAATTGGTCATGGAAAATTTCATGAAAAGGATATGGTGCTGCAAGTAGCCGTGGAGGCCATTTGGCTGATATTGTTTTCAAATGTTACCTTCCACTTTACAATGAAATAAACATTCATTGATTTCTCTTAAAAAATACTCGTTTTTTGTTTTTTTTAATATCAAAATGAAACCTCTTATTGGAAAACCCGTTATATATATATATATATATATATATATATATATATATATATATATATATATATATATATATATATATATATATATATATATATATATATACTACATCTTTATTGAAAGCTAACAACACTTCAAACCACACTTGATGTGGCAAGCTTCCTTCCTTGTTAGTTAATAAAATAAATACGGTACCGTAAACTTCGTAAAGTGTCCGGTATTTCCGAGAGAATAGTCAGGAAATAAGAATTGAAACTCTATAGATTAAAAACTGTATTTTGACGTTTAGTATGGTTAAAATTTAAAAGGTAAATTTTTAAACGTAAATAACTATGTACTTTACTGTTCTCAAATAAGGCATATTTTTGAACACATTATACAAAAAGAGTTTCGTGTCTTGCTAACGAATCTAACAGACGATCATATTTCCGTTGAATGCAACACGATTAAAAACTTGTCAAAAGATGGCAGTAACAAACAATAATAAATTCTTTAAGGCGACTTTATGACATCGAATATTATGTTAAGTTGGCTATGATTTTTTTTTATAAAGTTGAAAATATTTTAACTTGTAGGGGCGTATTTTTTTTTAAATTTAGTGGATGTGATTGGTCTACAGCATAAATAAAACATGCTAGCACAATATTCGATGTCATAAAATGATATCTTAGGTTGCAAAATAGCATTATTGGCTTTTGTTAATGCTCGTTATGCTTTTCTCACAAAAATTCACTTCTGTGTCAAGCACAAAGAAATTGTTAGTGGTTAGCGATAACAATATTACTGGACAAAGTGATAGTGATATCTAGTAGCATAGGTAATTTAAAATAATAAATTAAAAAATGACAGTGGCTACCTTCAAAATGTAATCTTGCCACTTCGACATGATCTACAGTAAAAAAAAACATTCAATTATTGTATCAAATATTGTTTTAAACTTTCTAGGAAGCTAATGAGGAACTTAAATTAAATTAAAAACTCGTTTACAAAGCGATTTTTAATCGAAAATATGTATTAATTACACTTTACCTATGAGAATGTGTACAGTATCCAAAATGTAATCGAATTAATCCAATTATAATTGAAAATAGTAAATATTTTAAATTAATCATTTTACACTATTTATATTATTATTTCTATATAACTAAATTAATATTTTTAAATATCTATTATCTATTGAATCACTTTAATTTAATTAAACATAACTTTAGTATTTTATTATTTTAACCAATTTATTGAATTTTTTTTAATTAATTTCACACTTTGCAAAATCGAATAGCACTACGATACGATTAGGACAAATTTCTAGGAAGGATATGTGTATAACTAAATGTATTTTTGAAATTTTATATACATAAATTGGATTAGAACGTTATTTAACAAAAAATTGTAAAAATTCATTGCTACATTACTGCTACCTAAAAATAGTATACAACATATATAATATACAGTGATCGAAACAAATGTTAAGCTGTATGTTTTCACAAATGGTTTAGATTACGGCTAAAACGATGTAATTATAGAGTTTTATTAATTTTTAATTTTCTAAGAATAACAGTATTTAATCTGTGTCAAACAAAAGTAAAATTTCCAAATCCAGACCGCGGTGAAGTACATAGAGAAACATCCTACAAGGATTGAAACATGATCTAGCAGATCTTAAAATCTTGGATTTAAAAGAAATATATTTTGGATATGTCTGCAAGAATAGCGACAGTTAAAAATGCAAAATCTATTGCGCATTGTTCTCATTTCAGTGGCATATTGTCACAAAAATTACTGTTAGTTTTAAAAAGCATTGGAGCGTTATTCTAAAAAGTAGTCAGCTCCTTTTATTTTCGCACAGTACAATTTATGCAGCAATTTTTAGATATCAAACAAGCTACACGATCTGTTGTTAGAGGGCTCACTTTCCATTTTTGCAGTTCTCAATAAGTAAATTTACGGAACAAATGCAAATGCAAATATAAATATTATGTATGCGAAGAATTTTAACATGTAAGCAACTTTTATAGGAAAATGACTATTTTTACAGAGGTAGGGACCGTCTATAAATTTCGACAATTGAATTTAAAAAATCATAACCTCACTTTGGACAAAATCACAGTGGTAAGTTATAAAATAATAAAATTAAAATCATAGTTGGCGTATTCGATGCGATTCATATTTATATTTGTACGATTTATAGCTGTCAAAATTTAAACTATTTCACACAGCAAACTATGTTAAAAATATTTCCTCTCAATTATTTGTTTTCCCTAATATTTTTAACTAAATATAAACCGAAAAAACATTTAGCAGCTCCTCTGACACTGGCTTGTTCAAAATCAGATAGTAGTCTAGTATCATTTTTATATCAGTATCAGACGATATTCGGCATCACTTTTAATTTTTGATACTAATTAAGCATAATATCATGGACACAATAATGCCATATTGATTGATTTTAAAAAGTTTGCGCATTATAAAAGGTACTACTGCAGACGTCTAATTTTTAGAATTTCAATTCTGCCTAAAATAATGATCTTTTCGCCTTGAATACCTTTTACATGTTCCACAAACTTTTCAGCTTCATTATATTTTAATAGATTGGAAATATCGATTTTATCTAATGAAGATAGTTCAGGATCACGAGCAACAGATCTTATACTAGCCACCATTGTTTGCTTCTGCTTTAGGTAAATATACCCTGCAATTTGCTTCACAACTGACAACTGATTCTCTCACTACTTGTGAAGGCTGATTGGATGTCCTCTTAACCACAATTCATGTGAACGCCCTGTTGGATTCATATATAGTTGATATGCAAGATTATAGTGTAAAAAAATAAAATAAAACATATATTCTGTACCTAAAAATCCAAAGTAAAGTTCAGGATCACCAGCAACAGATCTTATACTAGCCACCATTGTTTGCTTCTGCTTTAGGTAAATATACCCTGCAATTTGCTTCACAACTGATAACTAATTCTCTCACTACTTGTGAAGGCTGATTGGGTGTCCTCTTAACCACAGTTCATGTGAACGCCCTGTTGGATTCTTATATAGTTGATATGCAAGATTATAGTGTAAAAAAATAAAATAAAACATATATTCTGTACCTAAAAATCCAAAGTCGCTAATATTTTAAATCAGCATTTTAAAAATCACTATTTTCTGTAGTCGACATTCTGTCCAGTCAACAACTTTTCGTAAGCAAAATCGACATTTTATCCTGTTGATTTTTTTCTTAGCCGATATTAAGGGAAGGTTCCCTGGCATCTAAAGATGGTGTTACGGCCACCGTAAGAATATCAACCATCAACGCATCTTAGTTTATATTATTTGTTATTGTAAATTATTGTTAATTAAATAGTGCCATCTTTGAAAGAGTGGTGGAAGATAAGTAGAATAAAACACACTCATCCGTAGATCCATTAACGCACGAATGAGTGTGAGCAAAAAAAGACAAAATGAAATCAATTAATAAAAGACGATCAAACGAGTCGGAATTCTAATAAAGCAAAAAGATTTTTATTTCGGTAAGGGCGGAATCAGATGGTATAGCACAATTTGTAATTCTATCGATATAAAAAGTAGATTTGTTGCACGGATATTTAAAAATCGTTATTAGACTTCTAATATTCTCTCAGCTTAAGACTTCAGTATATAAGTAACAATATTATATTGAAATATTACAAAACTTTTCCTGCGATTCCAAATTCTCTTTAAAGTTGTTTAATGAAAGGATTTTAACATCAAAATGCCCTTACTGCATTTAAAAATTAGACCATGACAATTCAAATACTTGTCCCATGTGCTTAAACCATTTAGCGAATTGTTTTACTCAGCCCAAGATACCAAAGATGGTCACAATACAGGAATTTTTATTTGTGAAAATAAATATCTTTTAATTTTGTTAAACCATACAATATATTCTAGGGCCGAAACAATTTTAACTCTTTTGCGGTTAATCTAACGTTCTACTTTAAGCCATTACCAGGGAAATCGAGGACACACGACAACCGATTCGTTTTCGTCGTTATCACCAAACACAATTAAGTAATGAAAAATGCTTTTACATCCCTCCAGCGTTGAGATTCGAACCCGATCCGCACATCACAGTTTTAACCACAATGCCATTTACTCGGAAAAAACGCAAGAAAAACGCATTATTTGCTTTTTTGTTGTTAAAGCAGCTTATTTTTGAGTCAAGAAAACGAAAAGTAGGGATCTGGGGTTAATGGCGAATTTGATTCTTGCCATTGCCAAAAATTAATAAATATAGAAATTAAAAAATCACATCTTGCACCGGTAATAGAATTGTGTGTAAACAAACGTTCGTTGGGTTGAACACCTACAACATCCCCAATTCGTAACAAGTGGTTTAAAATGTTATTTTTTAAGACGCGGTATAGGAAGCTTACGGAGGCCCTAAACTATACCTTTTAGAGTTATTATAACTTATGTTAAAAAAGTCATATGACACAAACAAGTATACAAAATCTTGAAAAACTATATGTTTCTCTTAAGAATCCCAACCTCAATCACCAAATGACATTTTGCATATTTCGACAAAACTGGTTAAAAATTTTGATAAAACCATTTGATTTATTGTATAACTAGTTTTATTTAGATAAACCTTACTTATTTTTGGATAAACTCAGTTTTTTAATACATACTCGTATTCGTACATAAATTTAAAAATCAGTGGTATTCTACCTGAACTCGACGGACTACTAAAATTTCGATTTTTTTAAAGCGGTATAGAAAAAAATGTAGTGAATATTTTACGGCTTACTCAATAATACTCAATTGAAGTTGGTTATGGTGTTACATAAATTTAGCCTATTGCTTTTCTAGTCCTTTGATTTTAGTGACTCAGGGAACATTAGTTCTATAGGTTTTGTTATTTTTCCGAACAAGTCCTTTAGACCATTGGTGAAATCCAGCTGTTAGTAAAGAATTAGCCTATACGATGTTTTGTCGTTTAGCGGCTTACTAGGCTTTGGGATCCATATGGTTACCGCTAGTTTCCACTGTCTCCGAACATATCTAAAGAGAGTATTGATTTTGTGCTGGAATTTTCTTAGTGTTTTTTCTGGTAAGACTTTAATTATTTACCCCGTTATCAAGTCGTGCCTTTAGGGTTTATATTTATCTTTGAGGTTTTGTACTTCTGGTTTGATTTCTTTTAGAGTAAATGGTTCACCAGGTTCAATTAACCATTTTTATGAGTGACACTTGCACTTTAGGCCTTTTTAAACCAGTGACTTTCCATAGGGAATGGTCTCATTCTGAGCTGTCTCATTCTTAATGTCCACTAGTAGCATTTTAAGTTTGTTGCAGAAGTTATTAATTGGCATTTGTTGTCTTCATGGGCTCTAGTTTATGAGCTTTTATTTTTTGATAACCAACTCTCTCACTTCAACTGGATAGTTTATACTTTTTATAATATTCCTTGCTGAATAGGAGTACTTTCCTAGTTCTTCTTTTATGATGTAAGCGTTTAAAATTTGCATCTGTAGATTCACGTTTTTGGCTAGATGCCGGTATTATTTGTCAGTCTGTTTTGTTATTTGTTAGTCTTGGAGAGTTTATTTTTCTTCTTGTTTTTGCACGACAGCTCTTCTTCATTTTCAACGGCTAAATAATTTTCGGAGATAACCTTTGATATAATAACGAACCAAAACATTACAAATTTCTCCTCCTGAGTTTAAAAAATGTTTATCTTTGAGCAAATCTATAAAATGTTTATCCGCAGGCATCCAACTTAATAAAAATAAAAATAAAATTATGATCAATAATTTTGTCTGTTGGGCACATTATTTTTTGCTTATTTGTTCATGTTTAGAGAAATTTATTCGAATTTGTAACCCCGTGTCAAAATACCAATATTGTAATTTCTTGATAATGACATTTTTAGTTTTGAAAAACTCAAAATGTACACGAAAAAAACACAAACGAATTTGGTTAGGACAAGGTCAAAGCACAATATAGAAATAAATTGACAATTAGCAAAAGGCACACTAGATTAACTGGTGAAAAAAGTCAAAATTAACACGAAAACAAAAAAACAAACAAATTTGGTTAGCACAATGTCAAAACACAAACACGAAATACATTGACAATTAGCGAAAGGCACGCATTAACTGATATTAGGCGAATTTTTGAGCTATTTTAATATGTTACTAACTTCATATTTTTGATAATTTATTATCAGGAGTTATCTGCATAACTGCGGGCGCTTTTCGGATAATTGTTCTTGTTTTGCGCAGTAGCTCACCCATAAAATATAGTTTTTAGTACTGCGCAGACAGATGTGAATTGATAGCGTTTATTAGCTTCTTTTTTTGCTGGACATGGTTTTCCGTATTCGGTGCTGTCTTGATATTTTCGTTCGGTTTTCTCTTACTTTGGCGCAATTTAGAGGGTTTGCGCCTTTACACGATTGACATTTGTAGTATTGAAACTTTCTACTAGTGTATTATTAAAGTTTCAATTTTAACTTTAATTTTGGGGATTACCTTGATTCGATATACCCTATAAATGCTATCGGCGTTGACAAATGTTGTAATGAAAAGGGGAAGGCCAACTTTTGTTGTTTCGCTTTGACCGTTTGCGTTTTGTTGGAGCATGAGTTTTCGGAAAGTCAATAAAAAATCTAGGTAAATTTTGGTGAAAATAGTAAACTGTATTTCGCTTTTATACAGTGGACAAACGGTTTACTAAAATATTTCTACCATATACATATCATTCTGCGGATGAAGGTATAATAATCTTTTAAATTAACATTCTCAGGAATAGAATATGCCGTTGCTTATAGAATATACAGTTGTTAATGCAAGCAAAGTAAAGCCGTATGCGGAAGTATCAATTAAGTTAATTTATGTGTTAAATTTTAGATAGTGGTTTATCTTGAATATAATTACACTTCTTCACAGCACTATGATACAAAAGTTCGTAAAAGAAGTAAAGCATTTTGAAAAGTTATAATACTCCGCCCATAGTTAGTTATAAAGTATAAGTTAGACTAAGCCATACTTTAAATCTATAAGGTCGAAAATAAAACAAATGAAATTTTAACAAACATATCATCAACGTATCAATATGTTAAAATGTTTTACGAATTTTGATTGATTGAAAGATTAACAATGAACTTTGAACGCAAATCGTTTTTAATAGTAGTGTTGAGAATAATAAGGTCTTGGTCGTAAAAATAACATTTCTATTCAATAAATTTATTGGCATTTCAATAAATATCAAAATTAGCGCAGATTTTTCTTAAAACAGATTTTTTTTGGGATAACCGGCATCGTCCAGGGTACTGTCATTTAAAAAGAACTTGGTAAATATTTTCTTTAACATTTTAAATTATACCCGAATATTTTAACCCAAGCCAACAGCTCTTCCAATTGATTAAGTTGTACGTTTAATGTAATATTGCGATACTTTTCGTGACGTACATTAGTACGTCAGAAAAAGTTTCGTAATATTGAAGCAAATAATTTCCATTACTTCTGGTTTTCAGACTCACTGCACTTTACCAACTCTAAATCTCGTATCGTTGTAGTTTATCAAGAGTTTTGGATTATTTATTGATATTTTTTGATGACGAATAATAATTCTACCCGATCGCAGCAACCATAAACATAAGTTGACATTTAAGTCTATAACCATTAAACTTACCGTACCGAGACTGCCTTCTTTGACACATATTTGTGATACTATTTGTGATCCCTTCATTGTTTTGCCATTTGTAAGATTTCATTTGGATTTATTAATTACTGTTTCTATCAATATATTATGTGTTTGCATTACATTAAAAAATAAAAACAGAATATCGTAAAATATATGTGTGTCAAGGGGATATAATAATCCAGTATATAGGTACATTATGTACACCTATATGAATTATTTAAATAAAATTAGAATAAAAGTATGTCTATACCGTACGTATTTGTTATATACTATATATAAATTATAAATATTACATGACAAATTATTGTATAATACTTTCTATATAATATGCATGTACTGATTGTAAGTCGGAAATCTTATAAACTATAATGGGGAAGTGTATAGTTAGGCTATATAGTACAACAAATCGTTATAGTATTAATTTAACGTACAATGCGGACACCATGTGGAAACTGACATATCAAATATCTTTAATTATGGCCTTGTATTTTAAATCGCCAATATATTAAAATATTGGCCCCATTGCCAAAACCTTGCCCCGGCAATCTGACAAATTGATGCTTTCATCTTGTAGAATGCTTATAGTTTTGGATGATAAAGCTTTTCTGATGAAAATAACAGAGAGTCGCTTCTTATGACATATCAGGAGTGCAATCTAGTATAATGGAGTAATATTTCGCCTTTTTTAACTTTATTGCCCAATGCATTTATCAATTCGCTTTTAATACTATGAGAACTGATTTTTTCGGTTCTGTTTGTTGTGTTTTGTATAGTGGTGCGTGCTAGATTTTCTTTTAAAACTCGATCAAACTAGCTATAAGCTCAATTTGCTCAAGGAATATTACATTATTTTGAATTGCTTTATCAGAACTTCCTCTAGAGATTCAATC
The DNA here is from genome assembly GCA_963556175.1 of Tipula confusa. Classification (NCBI taxonomy): domain Eukaryota; kingdom Metazoa; phylum Arthropoda; class Insecta; order Diptera; family Tipulidae; genus Tipula; species Tipula confusa. Next base: position 188,527,011 of record OY744475.1, on the reverse strand, counting down.
ATTAAATGTGTTTGAAGTTCGTGGTCAATGCAATTATCAGATTTAAATAATTTTTCTGATTCGAACGCTCGTGGCTCGATAATCTATCACTTCGCTGAGTCCAATCACAAAATCCTTCCATCGATAAGGATACACTTGCATTAGAAAATAATTTGCACAGGAAACACCAAATTTTATCCGTAGTTTTGGCATAAATTAACCATCGCGGAAACTGTTCTTCTCCATTTGTTAATTTTCTGATAATTTAATTATTCGTCAAACGTCGACCGATCGAATTCTTATGAATTTACAATAGGCATTTTCGTAAATAGATCCTGAATAACTTCGAAAGAGCTGACAATGTCATGGAGACTATGAGCAATTTACAAATCAATGCAGTGGAAAAACCAAGTTATTTTAATAACGTTCCCTCAACTAATTCCGATCAAAAGATGTTAGATTTCAAAAATTAAATCTTAACTGAAATGAATCGGACTCCTAATCGTTCGAGTAGTAAGAACAGGAGATTCCGTTCCAATTCAAATGGTAGGAATAAGAATCTTTGTTTCTATCATTCCAAATTCGGAGTTAAGGCTCTTGAATGCTTACCTTTTTGTGTACATTTTAGTACATTTTTCCAACCTTCCCAGCCATCAAATCCAAAAAACTCTTAAATCATCTACACATGGCAACATGTGTTGATGATCAAAATTCGAGTCGTCTTCGCATAAGAGAAATTAATTCTAAAAAACTTTTCTTGATAGATACTGGTGCTGACATTTCCGTAATTTCACCCAATATTTTTAAAATCTCCTCCACAGATTCAATGATACCAAAGTGAAAGCTTTTGGTATACTAGTTTGATTAACTTGGATTTCGGATTAAGAAGAGTTTTCAAATGGACTTATGTTATTGCTAATGTTTCCTCGCCTATTTTAGGGGTTGATTTCTTGAAACATACAGGTCTCTTGGTCGACATTCAAAGAAAAAGGATCATCGACCCATTAACCTCTCTATTTTCTATTGGCAAAATAACGAATTGTCCCCATATTTCACTGACCAAGATCGACCAGTCACAGTTGCTGCCGGAAATTTCTCATCTTCTTTCCAAATTCTCTGAACTTACCAGAGATAATTTAAATGTTCATGCAGTGAAACATGATGTGACTCATCGTTTGGACACTAACGGTCCACCCATTTCTTACAAAGCCCGCCGCTTACCCGCAGACAAACTTAAATTAGCTAAAGATGAGTTCCAATCCATGATGGAACAGGGCGTTTGCAGACCAAGCAATTCCGCCTGGGCAAGTCCTCTCTACATGGTTAAAAAAAAAGAATGGTACTTTGAGACCTTGCGGAGACTATCGAGCATTGGATAATGTTACTATTCCCGATAGGTATCCAATTCCTTACCTCCAGGATTTTATTCATCAGTTAGCTGATTGTAATGTGTTCAGTACTCTTGATTTGGTACGAGCTTACCATCAAATTCCTGTAGAACCAGCAGACATACCCAAAACAGCCATCATAACTCCATTCGATCTTTTTGAATATACCAGGATGTCTTTTAGCCTGCGTAACGCGGCTCAATCTTTCCAACGGCTGATATATCGAGTGTTATCTGGACTCTCGTTCTGTTTTTGCTATTTAGACGACATTCTAATAGCATCTAAAAATTTCGATGAACACATTTCCCATCTTCATATTATTTTCACCAAACTAACCGAGTACGGCCTTATTATCAACCCTGATAAATGCGTTTTCGCTCAATCTCAGGTTGATTTCCTCGGTCATATAGTCACCTCTAGCGGCATTCTCCCATTGAAGGAAAGCATTGAGGCTATTATCAATTTTGAAAGACCTAATCTAGTTTCTCAACTTAAACGTTTTTTAGGGATGATTAACTTTTACCGCCGATTTATTCCTGGTAAAAAAAGTAAGGTCCCTATTAATTGGTTCGAGGAATCCATCAAAGCCTTCGAACGTTGCAAATCCAAGTTATCCGAAGCTGCCCTACTTATACACCCTTCTTCTACTGCTAAACTGGCAATTATGGTAGATGCGACCGACACTGTGATCGGGGCTGTTGTGCAACAGTATTTGTCTGGTTCGTGGCATCCATTGAGTTTCTTTTCCGTCCGACTTAACGAAACTCAATTGCGTTACAGTGCTTATGATAAGGAATTGTTGGCCGCTTATTCCGGTATCAAACATTTCCGCTATATCCTAGAAGGTAGAATCTTTAACCTTTACACTGACCATAAACCACTCACTTATGCTTTTCGACAAAAACTAGAAAAAGCATCACCCAGACAATTTCGTCATTTTGATTTCATCGGACAATTTACGACTGATGCACAGCATGTTTCGGGTATCGATAATGTTGTCGCTGGCACCCTACCTCGAATTATTCAAATTTCCATTCCTGAAAGTATTGATTACGAGAAGATTGCTAAAGCACAAAATACGGATGACGAACTTAAAGACTTATTAATTAATAATGACACTCTTAAATTTAACCGTATTCCACTTATTTTCAACTCGGATAAATTTATCTACTGCGAAGTGTTTTTTAAACGTCCGAAACTATTCATTCCTAAATCTTTCAGACGCAGTCAGTGCTTAATTCCTTTCATAGTTTGTCACACCCTGGCATTAAATCTTCTATAAAGATTCTATCTGAAAATGTGATTTGGCCTGATATCAACAAAGATACCAGAGTGATGGCACGCAACTGTTTATCTTGCCAAAAAGCCAAAGTCACAAAACATATCAAATCCCCTTTTGACACTTTCGAATTATCGTCTCAAAGATGTGATCATATACATTTGGACTTCCCATTTCTAACGGTCAGAGCTATTGTGTCACTCTGATTGATCGTTTTACTCGATGGGCTGAAGCTAAACCGGTTCCAGACATTACTGCCTCAACAGTCGCGTTTGCAGTGTATTCTGGTTGGATCACACGTTTTGGAGTTCCTATTTATATAGTCACTGATCGGGGTTCTCAATTCTAATCCCACCTTTTTGCTGAACTATCTAAATTTTTGGGTTTCGAACATCGTAGAACCACAAGCTACAGCCCTAAATGCAATGGCATTATTGAACGTTGGCATAGAATTCTTAAATCAGCTTTAATGTGTCACAATCGCCCGGATTGGTATCAAATTCTGCCTTCAGCTTTACTTGGATTACGTTCTACTTTTAAAGAGCATCTTCATACCACACCTGCCGAGTTATTTTACGGTAGTACACTCCGCCTTCCAGGGTAATTTTTGACAATTCTCAAGGATTCAGTTCCACAATCTAAATTTGTCAAAAATCTCAAAATACACTTTGATGAGATTCGACCAATTCCGACTTCGAAGCATTGTAACGATAAAATATTTATTAACAAAGACTTACTTCAAGCATCACATGTCTTTCTTCGAACTGATTCAGTAAAAAGATCTTTACAACCTCCTTATACGGGCCCTTATCCGGTAATCAAACGCTTTCCAAAATATTTCGATATAAATATTAACGGCAAAATTTCCAAAGTTTCTATCGACTGTCTCAAGCCGTATTTGTCCGATTTCCCCATTTCTGGAGAAGTTTCTGTACCCATTAAACCTAAATAGAAAGTTTCTTTCAATTTAGTTCCAGATTTTAATGATAGTAACAATCTAACTACCACCCGTTCTGGACGAACAACAAAAATTCCCTTACGTTTCCGTTAATAAACATTCTCATTTTTTTATCTTCTGACTTTAATCCACTATTTTTGTCTGATTCAGACCCTCTTTTCTGTCCCATTCATTTAAATTTCATTGTCACTGGATGGGGAGTACTGTGGCGACATCTGTTGTCAACTTAGCAAAGATTTTTTTTAAATTAATTCAGCAAATTAATCAGCAAAATTATAAGTGCAATTCTTGGTTTCCAGTGGGCTGGAAAAACAAAGTTTTCAATATAAAAAGAAAATTTTATTTTTTCAGCCAACAGAGTTAAAAAAATAATTATTGATAACTTAATTTTTGAGTATTTTTTTATTAATCCCAAAAAATTGAATATTATATATTTATTGGGTTTGAATCTCGGACGAAGATTCATTGGTATATTGATTGTTTCAAGGAGAAACTTTTACACGGTTCTCGAGGGAAGACTCGTTAGAAAATTAAATTCAACTAAACATATTGGATCAAACATTTAATCCATACATGCAACGAACTCACTCAAAATGTATAAAAACTTTTTGTGTGAGATGGATAATTTGAATAATTTATTACCAACATAAGAAAAATGAAAAGTTAGCCTAAAGTTATTCAGGATCTATTTACGAAAATGCCTAGTGACAATTAAACAATAAATGCAAAGATCACTTAGATGTACGAAAAATGTCAGAAAAAAAGTTGCGTTTATATTAGAGTTAAATTTTTTTTTTTGTTGATAAAGTGCCACTATAGTCTAATGGGTAATAATGCCCTGGGTTGGAGAAAAGTCCTCGGGCTAGCGCCATCGGACATTTACCCATTAATAGCACTAGTTGCATAATCTAATATAAAGTTTTTTGATACGTGTATTTATATTTTATTATGCAAAATTTAGAAGGCACGATTGGATAAACGAAGATAGAATCAAAAAATCCGTGAGTGTAAATTAATCGTCAACCGAGGATCCTTTTTTTCGTCAATTATATAAAGTAGGATTAAACCAGGATAGATTAATAATATATACATTTTTAGTACAATTTTACAATATATTTTAATATATAAAGTTCATAAAACTAAAATTAAAATACATTTTTTTTCTTTCATGGACATGTTAAAAATATAACCATGCGCAAATCGTCATTTATCCTCTTTGAAGCGCGACGCCGTGTGCAATTGCACCGTTTGCATCTATACCACGCCGGCCGTGGTATAGTGAGTGTTTTTTTTAAGCTGAAACTTTTAAATATCTCGGAAAATAAGCACTCTACGAAAAAAATTTACAAGATCAAAATTACATTAGTGCTAAAATTAGTAGCTCTTTTCCTTTCTTGTAGGTGGGGGGGGGTAACTTTGAAATTAAAGTAGGAACTCCTATTTTTTATTGCAGATTCGGATTCTATGGCTAAAAGAACGTAGGATTTCCTTGAAACATTTTTTTCAATAGATGGCGCTGAAATTACTCTTAAACAAATTGTATTTCTTAAAATTTTAATTACTGAAAAATGACTTGTCAAGAAACCACTATTATCGTAACCCAGGAACATGCGACTAAATTTGCTTTCAAATAAATGATTGTATTTTGTTTTAAAAATATCAATTCAGTTCGAAGATTATTTCGAAAACAAAAAACCAGTTTGCGTTCGGCTATCACAATACAAAATGGAGTATTTAACTGTACAAGAAAAAATTGAAATGGTCCTGGTTTATGGAGAAGCTGTCATTTGTTTTATTTGGAGAATTTAATTGGCGAAGATAATCGAATCTGCCAACTATTTTGTGTATTATGTTAGTGCGATGAACCAAGATACAGTCGAGAAAACTCTAAAAACTCAACGGGAATCGTTAGAAAAAGTAATAGCGGAAAATCGTGTGTTTATGGAAACGACCTTAGTGGCGAGAGTAGGGTTAACAAATGTGTGGCAATTTCGATCGTTTCATAAAAGTGTGTTATCATGGAGCAACTATCCATTACAAATGGGTCAATATTTTTGTGCGTGTGGTGTCCAAGAAGAATATCATAAACGAGCATGTTTTTTGTGATGGTGTTCAAACGGTATGTTGGTGAAACTGTAAAAATTATTTGGCTGTTCAGATATAAAAGAAGCGACGTATAAAGAGCTAACGGTAAAGCTAACGGAATATTACTCATCTAAAGTGCGTATATTCGTTGCGAGATTTACGTTTAACCGTACAATGATGAAACCGAACAAAACATATAGAGATTGCCGATTTGCGAGGTGTAGCACGGAATTGTGTATTTTCATGTGGGGTAGCTACGTGTAAGTCATCATTCGTTGATTTTATGTTCCGTGACGTGGTTGTGATGAACACGGGTATATGATTCAATGTATGAATAATTTATTTATTAATAAGTCGTGCCCTGGATTGTCTAGTGAAGCATAATCGTGAGAATTGTAGTTAAGCAAAGTGCTATAATTGTGCAAAACGTGATCATATTGCAGCCGTGTGTAAGGCCAAAACAAAAATGTTCATTCCATGAATCAGAAAAGCGGACATGAAGGTCACAAAGTGAGAAATAATCCAACAACATCAAATGCCGTTAATAATTTTGTGTTCGATACGGTACAGTATGATAAATTACATTCAATTGATTAGAAAATAATAACATGTGGATGGTATTATTTAATACCATGTAAGATCATCTGAAACGAATGAGTTCTTTAAATTATATATGAGGAATAGTAAAATGTTTATATCGTTGTTAATTAATAATAAAATAATACAATTTCAGTTTGATACAAGATCACCGTGCACGATGGGTGGCTAATGAGGGTTACACTATTTTGAGAGATCCTAGATTATAAATGGTAAATATGGGTTTACGTGTATATGGTGGCTATCCTGTGACCGTGAAAGGACAGTTGGATACTGATGTCATATCTACAAGGGCAATAGGTTTAAATTACCGCTTATATTTGTCGATGTAGAGTTTGGTGCCAATATATTAAGCCTTGATTGGATCAAGGCATTGGGATTCAGAATCGTGAATACCGATGTCTCAGGTCAACAAATTTTGCAACTCAACACCGCAACCAACAAGAATTATTTAAGAGTATTAAAATCTCGAACGATTTCAAAATACCACAAAGCAAGGCCATTGCCATTTGCTTTAATGAAGCCCTTAAAATATGAACTCCATCGACTTATAGAAAACAAAACCATGGAACTAATCCAAACAAGCAATTGGGCGGCACCCATAATTCCTGTTGCCAAAAACAACGGAGCTATTCGAATATGTGGGGATTTTAAAGCATTGAATTCCCAATTGGAAATCGATCGTCATCCTATTCCAAGAATTTATGATGATTTATGACCGTTCACAAAAGTTGGTGGTGAGTAATCGAACACATCCAACGTGGGTGGCTTAAAAAGCTAACGGAGACTTAAGTCTAGACTTAAACTATACTTAAGAGGAGTAATTCCTGCCAGACACCGAAAAAAGACCATAGATACACTGCAAATAGGGCATTTGGGCGTTACGAGAATGAAACAGATGGCTCGAATTCAGTACTGGTGGCCAGGCATTGACACAAAAATTGCATCGCTTGTAAACAATTGTCATAAATGTCGTTCAATTGCCTCTGCACCAACACGAGAATTTACATCGTCAGAACATGCTTGGGAGCGTAATCATATCGATTTTGCTGGACTATTCAACAAGATGTGGATGATCGCTGTCGATTCATATTCAAAGTTTCCGTATGTGGTGCCACTATCCAACACAACGTCATCAAATACTATCTTGGCACTATACAACATACTTTTGCTATAGAAGGTTTACCAATGCTCATTGTTTCGGATAACGGAGCGTATAATTCACGTCATCAGAATTTGAGGGATTCTGCCGATTGAATGGTATCAATCATTTAATAACTGTTCCATCCCGCAAGTAATGGCGAAACGAAAAGATTTGTTCGTACATTTAAATTTGAGCAAACTCTTACGGTATTCTTAATAACATCCAGATCTACACCGGGTAGTAATAATAAAACGTCAGCTTTCAAGTTACACAGTCGAGAACAGCGAACATTGTTATTTCTACTTAAACCAAGTAAGACCACCCTGAGTTATGAAGCAGTACCACATAAGTTTATTCTTGAAGAAAACGTATATACGCGGAACTATTCGCGAGGAGAGAAATGGGTGTTAGGTAGAGTAGTAAAATATTTAGGTAAACGAATGTTTCTAGTACAAACGCTATTTGGAAGATGGATGGGCATCAAAATCATATCATCCCAGGTGGCATGGGTCAAAATGCCACGAACGGATCCAACTAAAAATTTTGATGAATCATATATACGTACCTAAATGTGACTTTCACAATTAAAACAAAAACACTCCGACAAACCAACATGCTCAGTCCCCCCAACCACAGACTCTATCCAAAAACAACTCAAAAACCATAAATATAGAATTCACAAATGGTCAGTCATTAAACCACCCTATATCTCCTCCTAAACCAAAAATGTTAAAAATTGCACAGAAATCACACCACGGTCACATCGACAAAAACAGCTCTAACAGTAAACATCCCTCCCGAAGTGTAGTCAAAGATCATGGGCACATAAAGATCGAACCCTTTAGATGAACCAACATCAACTGCGCGCACTTGTCACACCACTACAATCACCAAAAGTGGATGTTCCATGTGGCATTGCTAAATCGCGTATATGCATCTGTAAACGTGAGTGGTGGTCCAATTAAATTTTGGCGAAATTTTTTTTTTCGTTATTCCTAATTTGTAACAGTAGTTTTTCAAATGTTGGCCAACGATCTAGCCTTTGTTTAGTCATCTCCTACGACAAGCAAATACATTGGAAGACATTCGGGTGTCTTCGATCTTATAGGTCTATTGATTTCTGATTTGATCAGAAATCATAGTCAAAATTATTATATTCCAACTTATAATCTTCTTAGCCTACTGAAACTAAAAGTTCTTTGCACTATTTGCTAATCTATGGTTGATTGATATGATTGGACTGGCGATAGTTATGGTATCAAAGGACTACTATCCACACATTTGAAGAAGTTTTTTGGCTTTCCGATAATTCGAACCCGACAAGACTCTATATGATCGCCCGACAAGTTTAAGTTGTACCAGGTATTGATCAGGTGAATTGGGTATGGACCAATATTAAAACACAAAAACTATTTTCAGTCGTTATGCACTTTATATGTTTATTACTTTGTAATTGAAACAAATGAGATTATTATGATCAACCTACAGTTTTGGGGCGAGTGTCAATCCACTTTTTAATATTTTGAATCGACCGTACTTTTTTATTCAGCTCCACTAGTTCAGGATATTTATCCAAAGTTTTCTCCCCATAATATTTTACTAGCACATCGTACGTTGCCGAAAAAAATAGATCGGCCCAGGTAAATTTCCCTTTGACAAAATAACCGTTATTGTCTTTGACGGTTTTATTGAGATAATCCAAATAAATTCCACTTCGTCCGGCCAACAATTCATTTGACATTTCTTGACGTTTTTTTAAATCGTTCTCGGAGAAAAGCGGTTCAAGTACTAAAAATAATCAAGTTTTATTTAAAAATGTCTTGTTAAAATTGAATTATTATAAGTATTACCTTGTCTGAGATCGGTTATAGTATCAACGGCCATATCAGCGTTAGCCTTTTCCAAATTAGTTGATCCGTTTAAACCAAATTCATTCGCTAAATAACGTGCAATTGCGTTACTTTGATGTAAAACGATTCCATCAATTTCCAATACAGGTAAATGTTGAATTGGAAAATCTGTTTTAGGGTTATAAAATAAGTCAATATTTAATTGAGAAGCCAAATACGAGTATAAAAAATTAATATATGTACATACTTTTCTTGAATGGTGCAAAATTGTCGTAATCATGGCGAACATCTTCAAAATCGATTCCTTTATATTTCAATAAAAAACGTATGGGCTCGGCAAGCCATGTAAAATCAAAATATGTTAGCTTATAGATCGACATGGTTATCTGAAGCTTCACCAATGAATGATTTAAACTCGTACTGGCGACTTATCTTGAACAAATATTAAATTTGATTAAAATATTTTTGTTTAATTTTATGCTTCAAAAACTGAATTCCTTATCACTTGGATATAATTTATTATTTGTTTTGATTTTTAAGGTTCAATGTGCCTTTGAAATGGAACAAAATATCAATCGAGAGAATATTTAAACAGTAAATCGATTTTTTATAATATAAACAAAATTTACACTCTGTCAGATAAACATTGGGTTATCGCATTTCCGTTGTTTAAACTAAAATTCAAGCATACCATTTTACTCCAGAGTGTATTTTGATTAAATTCCGCTTTAACACAGAAAACAAGAAATGAGAGGATCACTTATAGTGATTAAATTATGGTATTTCTTCAAGTTTTTAACTATCGAGTTTTAACAGTTGAAGAGCATAAATAATAGCATATCGCATAATTTCACTCATATTAAAACTATTTGCCTCTCTCTGTCTCTTTCGCTCGCTCTATCTTTAATTCGAACTTAAGTACAACTTTTGGGACCAGCGGCGTAACTATAATGACATAAACGCTGCGCTGCAATGGGGTCCCGCAACGTCGAATGAACTTGACGTTTTATTCAAAGATATGTCATTTTTAAACTTAGGGTGGGTTTACACTTTGGTGAGATAGATTTAGTGAAAGAAGTTAAGTTACGTTAACAGCGGATAACAAAAATATACTTGAATTCATTATAACTAAATGTTGCTCAAACTAACACAAAATACTTCTGAAAAATTTTTAGTGATAAGAGGGAAACAAAAGGATGCCCGTCAACTATGCAATTAAATAATTTGACCTCGTCTAAGCCCAAAGAAATAGCAAATTTATTTGCATCATTTGCAGACGAATACCTCTTTAATAATGATCCTGCTTGTTATGCTAACCATTCAATTCATATACTATCTATTTTGGAAGCTGACATACTAAACGCTATCAAATATCTGAGCAAAGGTTGTGGGCCAGATACTACCCCATCGTCAATTATTAAAGCGCTAGCGAATAAATTTTGTTTGACACTTAAACTTTTGTTCAATAAATCATTGTGCACTGGAGTCTTCCCTGACAAATGGAAAATTTCCAGAATTACACGAATTTTGAAATCTGGGAAAATAACCGATTTAGCGTGGAATTGCAATAACATCAATTATGCCCAAACTTTTCGAAATTTTAGTGTGTGATACTTTCAAGAAAATTATACCCCGCCACATCTCGTGGCATCGATTTATGCCTGGAAGATAGACAACAACAAGTCTGGTGGAATTTACGAGCATAAATGTAAAAACTGTTGAAAGCCATGACCAAATTGATAGCATATACACCGACTTTGCAAAGGTTTTTGACTCTATTGATCACAAACGAATATTGATGAAACTCGACAATTTCGGATTCTCTTCAATGTTTGTAAAATGGTTCGATTCTTACCTAATAAGAAGACGTCAAATTGTCGAAATTAGGGGCGAAACATCTGATCCTATTCTAGCAACATTTGGAATCCCTCAAGGTTCTCATATTGGGCCTTGATTCCTGATCTTCATTGATGATATCACCAAAATAATCCAACATTCATCAGTACTTCTATTTGCTGATGACCTTAAAATTTTTCGCCGAATTAATAATATTACTGATGCTATAAAACTACAAAAAGATATTAATCGAATTTGTGTATGATGTGATGCTAACCGGTTACAGTTAAACATTAGTAAGTGTAAGATTTTGTCTTTTCATTGGAATACAAAACCATTCACATTCAATTATAGTTTTAATGGAACCATTCTTGAATAAGTCACTGAAGTTAAAGACCTTGGAGTCAAATTTGTAAGTACTATTTCTTTCGTAAGGCACATTGATTTATGTATATTTAAAGCTAACTCCATGTTTGGGTTCCTCTACCGTTGGACAGTTAGAGTACGCTGTTGCAGTTTGGTGACCGTACAATGCTGTACACATCAACAGAATAGAAGATATTCAAAAAAGGATTTTCCTTTATATCATGAAGGAAACGGATTGAAATTACGTTCATACCAAACCATTCTACGAAAACCTTGCTATTCTCCTTATTTACACTAAACGCTGCAGGAAATATAAAATTGCCACACTAGAAAATAGGCGAAAACAACTTAGTGTCAGTCTATTGGGTATAATGTACTGCTTGGCCACATTGACTCACCGTTTATTCTTAAGAATATTAGGATAAATGTACCTAGCAGAAAACTCAGGCACAATATTGGCGGTTGCCAGGTCTAACGATACCGAAGATTCGTCAGTAAACAGAACGTTTCTCCAACATCCGGGGGGCTTGTTCACTTGCTGCTTTGCGAACAACAGCCGTTTTATTTTATTTTGTTTTGAAATATAAAAACAATTTGGTGCATGTATAGGCCTTTACCCTGGCTTCTTCTTTAACGACGAGAAATTGCAGAATGGTGTATTTGGATCTTTCCGTTATTTTTTAAAGTTTTAGCGAGGCCTCGTTGACTTAAATGTTCATTTGTAAGCATACATCGAGTGATGTATGAGAAGCATTTTCTCTTGCAGTTGTTATTCTTGGTCGTTGGCGTACTCCAATATTTTGCACCGTTCCCTAAATATTTTGTTTTCGAACTTGATACCAAATGGTATTTTAATGGCATTTGTACTTTTTCACCAGTTCTTCGGTTGAGATTCCCAAATTATATTCTGCCGTAATTGAAAATCGGGTTTTAATACTCAGTTTGCGGGTTTTTTGCATATTGTCACGATTTTTAATGCTGACAACACGATGAAACTTGCAAAATTATTTGAAAATGTGTATTTTTGAAAAACAAATGCTGAAACAGTTATTTCAAAGCACCATTTGTTGAGTTTTTTTAAAAATGTTGCTAACACAAATATTTTTGCAAAAATTGAACGCGAAACAGAAAAAAATTCAAAACAGAAACCTATGTGGAACAAACAACGCGTGCAAAACCAACAAAAAAAACGACCTATGTGAATTAACTTCACGAGCAAAATACACATTCAGTTAATTCAGTTGCTCATTTTTTTTAACTGAATTGACAGGTCCGAATCGAGCAGTCAAATCAATTCAGTTGATTCGGTTAATTCAATTAATTTTGTTTATTCATGTCAATCGAAAGCGCCTTAAATTGTTAACTAATTTTTATTTTTTTTTATTTTTGTTTTATTTTATTAAAATTATCATTTTTTTTTAAATTTTTAACTTTAACATTTTAAACATTTAAATTCTGTACTGAATTGTTTATTTTTTAAGTTTTTTCTTTTTTTTTATATATTTTTAAATTAAACATGTATGTAATGTACACATTGATTTTTCTAATAAATAAACCATAGATCTTAGATAGTAAGCTTGCTTAGTAACTGGTCGACACGGACAAAATTCTTCTCGATTTTGTTCATCGAAAACTTTCTTCATTAAATGCCTACAAGGCATTTCCATTAATCTGATATAACTGCACTAATCGAATAAAGTCGAATTGATAAATCCAGGAGACCAGTTTTGTGTTAGTCTCTATCTATATGGCCAGTCTAGAGTATTCTTAGGATTAAGCTTAGAGAATAAGCCCATCTCGGTAGTTAATTTTGATGTATTACCTTATCGTCATTATTGGTCACTATAAACCGTGTCTACAGTACAGAGCGATAATTTCGTATAGAAGTCGAACTAGTTATAAGCAGAAAAAAATTCTAACTCTGTTGATCATAAACAAAACTTACGAGGTATCTTTGATCATATTTTAAAATTTAATAACTGCTTCGTCGATTTTTCCTTTCGATCAATTTTTGTTTTAAAATATTTTTTATAATTCTACTGACCCTGTCACATTTTATTCCCTAAATCTGTTATTGGGGTCTATTCTGATTTCTAAACGTTTATGTTATGTTATGTGCCTTTTATTTCAATATTAATTCAAATGGGAAGTGAGGAATTTTAGCGTTCCAGAATAATGTAGTCCTATCTGCTAAACTGAAAAATAAATGTATTCACCAATTGAAGCCTGTAAGCTATGGTTTTGAGGTGTCGAAATTCATCATTCTTACAATAATAATCGATTGAAGCCGGAGAGGGTAGTTATTAAGGCTTTGTAGAATAGCGCGTTATCTGGCTGAGTGGTTGCAAAGTTGATAGATAAATTCAGTTGGTTTTGGACCAGTCTTTAATCCATGAAGAAATAGCTTAAGTTATGAAAGGCCTCAAATTTGCCTTGTACAATCTTAATTGGTTTTTGGGAGCGAGACGACTAATGTAGTTTTGGTCTTCATATAATATCATGATATAAGAATGAGAAAAGGTGTGGGTCTGGGGCTCAACCTTGAACGACTTCTATGCTATTAAGTTGGTACTAGAGCAGTGTTTGTTAACTGAAACAAAGAATTCCCTATTTTTAAGTTAAGTGTGGCTTGATTAGTATATTCAGATAGTAGGGAATATCACATTGAATAAATTTATCAAAGGCTTTTTCAATATATAGAAATGCTGCAATTGTTGAACGACCAAAACGTTTGTAATTTGTGTGCCATTCTGTGGCATTCCTGTTCTGGAATGTAGGGTTCTAATAGGGGCTACAGTCTATTGTCTTTTAATAATTGATGACTTATTCCATTTCAAGAGTGATGATTTTGTCAATTTCCCAGCATTCCGGAAAGTAGGTATAGATTTATCTGGGATTGGACTAAGTACTGAGTTGGATATGCTATCGTCACTTGGAGCTTGTCTTTTGTTAAGATGCTTAAGAATGTTGCCAACTTCTACTGTAAAATAGAGCCGACCCATTTGGAGCGTTACATTATTCGTGTTTGGACTTTAAGGAGGTATTTTTGAGATGATTTTTTTCTGAGTGATACTGATAGATATAGTTTGCTTGATGAGTGGTGACAAGTTTGATTTTATTAGTTAACATGACTATGTTTTCCTTAATTTGAAGATGAATCTTAAATTTCATCCAGTCGGATTGGGGAAAGTTACGAAACACTTTTATTAAGTCCTTCTTGGGGCTTAAATATAATGGTGAATGCACTTGGTAAATGATCTGAATAAAATTCGTGTTAGACTCGCAGAGGAAGGGTGATTAGAAATAACTCGTAGAAAGTACCAAATCAAGAACTTTGTTCTCCTCTAGGGAATGTTGCTTCGTTAGGAGCGTTTGATTAGATATTGGAATTGTTGTATAAATTAAGTAGCGCTTTTTCATTTTGGTTATTGTTTGGGCAACTATACATTCATTGAACTAATTTGCCAAGATAATTTTATTACAGGAGTTAGGGAGATATTCGAAGTCGAGTCTATCGATTTACCTACCATAAAAAGAGCCATGTGTTCAAAACAAAACCAACAACGCGTCGGTGATTTAGGTCTTGAGCACTGCTTATACGAAATAAAAATAATTATTTTTCGTCAATATGTGACGAAGGCACTGTCTGCAGGCAAGGTTATGGGCTCTTTATTTTGGAATGCACATGGCATATAATTCATTAACTAGATTGAAAATGGAAAAACCATTAATAGCAAATATTACATGGCATTTTAAAGGAGCGTTTAAAGGACGAAAAAACGGCCACAAATGTAGAATAAAATAGTAATCTTTTACCAAGAAGCCGTTGAAAACGAAGATAAAACTACACGAATTGCTTTCCTATCCACCGTATTCCAGTGATTACTCTATGCAGACTTCAAAAAACTTTTCCATGGAAAGAGGTTTGGGTCTAATGATGAAGTATTCGCTGCAACTGAGGGTAATTTTGAAGCCAAACATAAATCGTTTTAAACACATGAACGATGGTTATAGAGCGATGGTTATAGAAATAGTATGCTCCCCCTAAATATGACGGCTTTCGCTTAGAGATAAAGTAAACCCGAAAACAATCAATAATTGTTTGCCTTCCAATATATGCATGTTACTATCTCTACTGTAGAACTGTTGTGTCAAAATCTCCAAAATATATTTGGGGATATTTATCGGGAAACAAAATGACGACTATATTCTTAATCAAGTTGAGGGAGCCACTTACAACCTCGTATTTAATTTAAAAAAGGGGCTACATATTTTATATAACGAACAATGTTCACTATATTCGGTTAAAATGAACATAATTTTCTGTCCCTTGTTTTTTTTTTAAACTGGCACGTTGTGCATAATTTTGAGTTCGTCTTTACCAATTTTTATAAATACCTATCTGCTATTAAACAATTTTCATGAAATAAAACACCAGTTTGTTTATGTTTAAATATTAAATTCCTTCTATCCTTTTTTATTTTATTTTGGTGAACTTTTTTTTGGATTTGATTTTCTTACGATTTTCTTTTTTTTTTGTAATTAATTTTTTTTTAAAGTTCTTTCATCTGATTAATATTATTTTTATCAGACTTATTATTAAATCATTTTTTGTTTGTTTTGTTTCATTTACTATTTTTTTTTGTATTTTAATAAAAAAAAGTTATTTTCAAAATTTCTCGATTTGTTTTTTTTTTTTTGTTTAATATTTAAATTATTTGCAATTTTATAATCAATAATTTATTTGTTTTAATGTATATATAAATATATATATATATATATATATATATATATATATATATATATATATATATATATATATATATATATATATATATATATATATATATATATATAAATATTATATATACATATAATAGAATTATATAAAACATATTATTTTATCATGTGTAATATTTTAACATTTTGTTGTTATATTATATTCGTAATTATTTTAAAATTATATAATTATATTTTTTAACCTAAAATCTAATACAAATTTATAAGTTTGTATTTCTTGTTTTAATTTATAGTATCATAGTTATGGGGGGGTTTGATTAATTTTTGTTTTAGAAAAATAATCATTTTTTTACATAAGTAATTTTTTTTTTTATAATTCAGAATTTCAAGCAAAAACAACTAGAATAATAATTAAAAAATACATAAGTAATATACTTAAAAATAAAACAATTGCGCTTTTGGGCAAAGAAAACTATAAATCATAATACATATACATAAATATTCAAAATATAAATCTCGTGATTTAAAATTAAATCAATAGAATACTATTAGAAAAATTTGAAACAAATAAATTTCTTTTCAGATAGTATCAACGTCGCCATGATCTTTCTTCAGATTCAGCATCTTCTTCTTCCTCTTCGTCCTCTAATGTTAATTCCACTGCTGATGGTTCACTGTTTTCTATATTTTCGGTGTTTATATTCTAAATTGGTAAACATTTGTTATAAATTAATATCTAGTTAGCTAAACCTGGTTTTTAAATTAATTTTACCTCATTTTTCGGTTGAGGTGCTATTGTCGGTACCAACCATGTTAATTGCAATCGTTTTTCCTTAAACGTTCGCCCTCGGGACATTGCTTGTTCCGCACTCGATCTAGTTGCATATGATATTGTTAATGATGGCACAGTTTTATCTAGTTGATTTTTAGTGATTTCACCAAAATGCTAAACGTAAAATAAACGAACATTTTATAATCTAATAAGATCCACTCTACTATTTTTTTTTTTTAAATTCAAACCTTAAAATGTCCTAAAATTACATCGCTTTCATCTAAACTAAATCCAACAATAGTAATTGTGGTTGGACGCCGATCAACGCTAGTTGAACCAGGTGGAGCCGGTCGAACTCGTTGAACTCTAGGAAAATGCGGGCGGTTTGTGTTGGTACCATAGCTTCTCTGAAGCTCTTGTAATCTTCTTTGGATTGCAGTTGTATCATGACCCTCTTGTTGTTGCGTAATAAGTTCCAATTCAATATCGAGCAATTCCTTTTGTTGCTGTTCTTTAGATTTTTTTATGGGATTAGGATTAGATTGAGATATTTGCGCCGTCATTTGGGCTTGTTCGGCAGCAATCTCTTTCCGAAGTTTATCTATACTTGCTTGAAGTTCTTTAATGGTCGTCAATAATTTGGAACGTTTTGGATCTGTGTGTTCAGCCCGCTCAACTAATTCTAATGCCGATCTCATTTGCTTAAGATATTCTTGTAGTAAATCATGTTTTCGTTTGTGTAGACCATGGGCAATTTGAACAGCGTTTTTGACTTGCTCTTCTTGTTTTTTACGTATTAATTCGTTCGTAGCACGAGTAATTCTACTATTTTTCAAACGAATTTGTGCGGCAGTTTGTGGTAACGTTGCGGTATTTATTACAGAGTTTGCGGTTGTAATTGTAGTTGAATTAGTTGTCGATGCTCCGGTTGCTACACTAGCTGTTGAATTAACTAGAGACATTGACCTATTTGTATCACTATTCGTGTTATCAGTTGTAGTAGCAACTGGCGTGGCAGGAATATTACTTAATGTGTGTTGACTTGTAAATATTCGACGAGATGGTACTTCATCTTTCATTATAGATGCTATATTATTGATCGAAGTTTCACCAGAATTATTTCCGCTAGGTGTATGCCAAAAAACTTTAATAAACCGGTTATTTAGTACAGCTTCTGTGCTACGATAGGCGACATTTGCTTCGGCATGTGATGAAAATGTTATAATTGCTGCCTCGGGATCACCATCATACGATATTTGAATGTTAATAATTTTTCCAAATTTAGAAAAATGATTGTTTAAATGAGCAATTGAATTAAGTCCTCGAGGTACTTTACGCAATTCAAGTGAACAATTTTGTTGTGGACGCGGTCCTAAACGATTATTTATTGGTATTTTTCGACGAGTCGGTGCGTCTGCAATTGCAACCGTATCTTCCGGTTCATAACGACGTTTTACTTGAGATAACATACCATCCGCATTACCAGAACCCATATTATTATTATTACTTCCATCTACCACTGGTACTGGTATTAGTTCACGTTGAAGTGGTGTGGATGCAGCAGGATTGACTGAAAATGGAAAGGGTGGTATTCCACGGAAATGTGCGCCTGGTCCACGAGGATATGTTCCAGTATTCGCTCCCGTTCTATGTGGAACGTTTGCGCGGGGACCTGTAAAATTACCACCCCGATTCCATAAGTCTGGTGCGTCAGGATTGTATTCCCCGTGAATAGGAGCTCCTCGAATAGAATGATTATTGTTGCCGGATGTTTGAATTGAAGTAATTAAACTTGAGTTATTTATATCCTCTAGTACAACAGGATCGATGCCATGATCCCACGGACATGTTTCACCTCGCATACAATATCCTTTTTCGTCAAAATCACGACATCTCATTCGTTTAATTGGTGGTGCATCTTCATTGGTGGGAGACATTGATCGCGATATTTTTCGACGTTCAGGCGATCCAGAACGGCTACGAGAAGCTGAATTACTTCTATGCCTTATTCGGCCATATGATCTTGGTGATCTTTCCACCCGCCTTATATACCGATCACGATTTGATGGTGGCGGTGGTGATTTGTTACGAAATTGCCGATTATTCTTTTCACGATCATTAATACGGCGTTCACGAGAACGTGATCGACGTGATCTATCATATGATCGAGAACGTGATCGTGACCTAGATCTCAATGAAATCCGACGCCGTCGTACCTCGCGCACACTAGACGCCTCCTTTTCTTGTTTATCTTTTATTGGACTTGGTTCATGGCTTTTACATGTTGGTGAGACCACAGCAGTTTGAGAATTTGGTAGTATTGTATTCGATGCAATTGTTAGTTTTGTCGGTAAATGTTCATCATTTATTTTTTTACTAACTACAGATTCTTTGGCCTTTCCTTCCAATAAAGGAGGAGTATTTTCACGAGTATCTTTTTCAACGGTCAACAAATTTGATATTTCTATAACTTTATCGAGCGCACTAGGTACACCAGGCGCAGCAGTTAAAGGAACAATATTGCTGATTAGTTCTTCTGTTTTAAGGTAATCTTCTGATTTTATCACATGAAATAATCTGTCTAAAAATGATTTTGTTTCGACACCTAAAAATACATCTAATTGTTCGGCCATGCATTGTGATAAGTCTTTAATGGGTTTGTCTTTTTTGAGTAATGCCAAAACATAACGGGATAGAGCTGGCGGATCGGCATCACATCTAAAATAGACAACAAAACATACAAAATAGATTTATAAGGTACTGGAAAATTTTAAATGCAATATAAATCGGGCTACATATAAACAAAATATATTACGGATGTATGTACATACATAGCTAGTATATGTTGATAAGATTTTTTTTTGTTAAGAAATATTTAAATTCATTTCATAATTAATTTTAGCTTTTATCAAATGCTATATATTATATAGTAAAATCGAAAACATTTAAATTTTTCATGCGGTAGATAGTACATACTGATTATAAGATGCGTATTGTAATTTGTATAACTTTGGCATTGTGTCTTCGAGAACATTGAATAGTGCCACTAACAAACAGTCACTTAAATAGTTAATGCGGCGAATTAAAGTTTGTTTCGAGTACTACTTCCAAATTTCGCTCTATGTATTCACATATCACAACGACCAAACAAAATTAGTTCGAAAGATACAAGTCTATAATTATAACCATATTTCTCCTTGTTAATGTTATTTTAAAAGAAAATTAACATTACATAAGATGAAAGCATGATTTAGTTTAACATTTAAGTAATTTAGAAAACAGTATAGAGCATATAAATGTAAACAATTTCGTTCAACAAGTAAACATGTGCATATATGTAGATATTATGAAACCCCAATTTGGAATATATATACTCAGATGAAATATTTTAATTGACATAATAACAATTATTAGGGAGGCCTACGCAATATTTTGCAATTTATAATTACGATGAGTAATGAGTTGAAAATGTGATATGGCCATATTTTAGCTCAGCACTGTAAAATATTTTAAAGCAATTTGAGTGTAGTTTTTTTTAACAAAACACGTATCATATACTGTCCCACTTTCTTAATTAACAATTTAAATTGTGTATTGATAATTTTACTACTTACAATGGTTCCAATATTATTGTCAGCCAATTTTTTAATGCATCTGGATTGTTTATATGCATGTCTGTTGTTCCGTGCGTATTATTCCAAAATTGTACAATCCTGTTGCCGGGTTTTTGCTTTTTAGCACTTGATCACAACAAGGGTTTTATTTAAAACCTGATTATTCTTGAACAGTTTTTCTAAAACACAACATGAAAAAAAAAATTGATGACAATCCAGGAGATATGATTCCTTTGGTTTTGATGTTTTATTTTTAAATTTTTTTTTTCTTTATTTTAATTTTATTACAAATAACACTGAAAATTTAAATAAAAAATAAAAATTTAATTTTAGATTTTTTTTATATAAATAAAAAAACAACACAAGTAGATAATTATAAAAATACATAAATGAATAAAAATTGTTGTTGTGTTTTGTAAATTACACGATTTTGACGAAAAAATACTACAAAAAAAAAATTGAGCGATTGTGAAAAAATGCTGTTCGGACACAATTCGTTTTTACTCCGAAAACGTCGTAAAACATCGATTAAAAGTCGAAAATGCAATGAAAATTTAATGTTTACTTTCTAGAATTTTTCTTTACTTTAATTCGATAAAAAATGCCATGTAGTGATTAGCAATTCTAATAAATTATCAAAATATAGAACAATAATTTAGATAGGCCAAACCATGTTTTGTATGGCCATACTTTCACGAGCAAATCGTTTTTTTTTTGCTCCATAAAACATCCACTTTTTTTTCACGAAACGAGAACTCTAGGCTAGCAACACAATTTTTTAAATTTTTTTAGAATTATCGTAATTAAATATGACTATATAACAATGTAATAATGAAATAGACACCTTTTTATTTTAAAATTTGTACTTTTATATAATTTAAAATGATTAAACTTGATTGAAATATGATTTTTTTTATGACTATTTTGCTGATATGGCTTAACCTTATCACGAAACTTTTTCTTCTAAATTAAATATGGAGTTCAATGGCGTAGCCAAATCTATGGTAGTTTTACAAAAGCTTTTAAACTAGAAATTAGTTTGTTATATAGTTACAATAGATGGCAGCAGTTTTTGTTTTGCAATACATTTTCCCTATAGACATTAATTACATTACATATATTTAGCCGTATATCATTTGACCATGGAATTGGAAATGGGCATTAGAATGCTGTTTGGTAAAATTGTAATAAGCGTATGCAAAAACATAACATATAGGGTTTTCCAATAAGAGGCTTCATTTTGATATAAAAAAACGAGTATTTTTAAGATAAATCAATGAATGTTTATTTCATTGACCTTATCTTTCACGTGGCCCCAATGAAAAAAGTCCAAAGGTGTTAAATCACAAGATCTCGGTGGCCAATTGTGATCACCTCTTCGAGATATAACACAGGAAACTTTTATTGCTTAATTGCGATTGTTTCGTTGCTTGTGTGGCACGTAGCGCCGTGTTGCTGAAAATAAACGTCAATTATATCAATATCTTCCAATTTCGGCCATAAAAAATGATTAATCATTTTCGCTCGGTAGCGCAATCCATTCACCGTAACAGTTGCACCAGCCTCATTTTCGAAAATGTAAGGTTCAATCACACCGTCAGCCTAAAAACCACACCAAACAGTGACGCGTTGAGGATGGAAAGGCTTATCAAAAATCATTCTTGGATTTTCTGAGCCCCAAATGCGACAATTCTGCTTATTAACGTAGCCTCCGAGGTGAAAATGGGCCTAATCACTGAAGATAATTTATCTATGAAAATCCGAATCACTTTGATTCATTTGAAGGACCCAATCAACGAAGATACGACGTTTATGTTGATCGACCGGCTTGAGTTCGTGTTAACTGAACTTTAAAAGCCTTAAGGCCTAAGTCTTTATGCAAAATACGGTGTAATGTCGTTTGTGGAATGCCTAATTCTACAGATCGACGAGGAATCGACAAACCTAGGTTTTCTTCAACACCACGGGCTACAGCAGCAATATTCTCAGTTGTTCTTGAACGACACACACGGTTTTGATTCTGCACATCACTAACTTGTCCCAATAGCTCAAATTTTTCCACTAATATCACTATTGCCGGCTGAGAAGGTGCTTCAAAACAACCAAAAAGTGCTTTAGTTTTGCAAACTGTGACTGCAAAATTGCCACAATTTTTGTAGTGAATTTTAACAATTTCAGTTGGTTGTTGAAGCGTGTATTGTTCCATTTTTAGTAATGACGTAGTTTTACTTGTCAAATGTCAAAAGATGACAGCTTCAAAATTGACAGCTGCCTAAATAGCAGGCTATTCAAAACTTTTAATCATGTCAATTATACAAAAATTGTGCAATTGATTCACAAAACTATGTCATGAAAACCGCAACTTCACTAGCTGTCAAGTTTGGAATAGTGTGATACCATCGCATGGTATCGCATATTTTTCTGATATTTAGTTGTTTAACTTTCTGTAGTACATTATTTTCCCATAAGCGCCGGTTAAACATAAGCTAACATTTCTTTAAAACAGAGTCTCTACAAAACTATTGTTTTCATTTAACAGAAAGTAATACAGCTTATAAAACTGATTCTAAAATGCATTGAAAAATAAAATTAAACAAAAGTGTGCAGTCGATTTGAATAAAAAACTTTAAAGTGGAATAACTTTTGGATTGTTAAAAAGTCGAACAAACTATTCTTGGCTGTTTTTGTTGGAAATAAGCTCTTTTATCATCCTGTTTCGTTTGATCCATCAATTTAGGGGCACCGTGTATATATATATATATATATATATATATATATATATATATATATATATATATATATATATATATATATATATATATAATATTCTAAACTTATGATTGCATCGAATTTACAAATACCAATACCAATTTATAAGATAATTTAGAACTATGTATGTACATAAGAAAATTTAGAATTAGGAGAGTACATTTAAAACTTCTTCGCCCTCCATTTTCGCATCCAAATCCAAGTAATTGATCTAATGTTTTAAGGGAAGTAATATTTTGCCTGTAGCAAAATTATTGCTCAAATGTGACGTCTGTCATTTTGGATGTAAATGTCAAAATTCACAAATAATTATCAAAATTCATAACACATGGATAGTTTAATTCGATTTTAAATACAAAAAGATTTTACTCATTACATACTTATTAAAATTTAAAGTTGATAAACTTAATAAAGTAAATTTCTAAAATATACATGTGGTTCAATATTTTATCTATAATATAAATATTCGTTTATTTTCTAGGAAAGAATGGCCGCATCTATACTTTTGGCATGCGGATTAAATGATGTAAATCTACCACCTTTAATATATTTAGAGGAAGAGCATGGCGTAGATGGCAGTTTCCTCATAACTAGTATATTAAGCCAACGGCTTAAAATGATATCAATGAACAAAATTAACTTAATACTATGTTGTTGTCATCAAACATTTGAGCATTACCATAACGCTGGATTACGTTTGGGCTATAATTTAAAATCGTATAAAGATACAAATCGACTTCATACGATCGAACCATTGGCTGATATATATCAGAATTTCTTAAATTCGCCATATCTTTCGACCACCGATTTAAACGATAATGATAATTCGATCGATTATTTTTGGATTGCAATAAAAAATAAATTCGAAAATCTTAATAATTCCAATAAAATTTTATTGATAATTGACGATTTAACGCTTTTCTCGAATTTAGGATGCAGTGAAGAATCTTTAATAAAATTTTTTTATAAATTAAATCAATTAAATGTACAATATAATAATAATATTACGATCATAATTAAAATTAATGTTAGCGATTCGTATAAAACATTGGTGGCCCATTTAAATAATGTTAATTTGAAGATAAAAATTGAAAAGCTAAAATCTGGAAATTTTCGAGAAGTCGATGGTAAAATATCAATTTATAAAATGGACGAAAGAAATTTGTTTGAAGAGATTAAAGTTTTTAAAAGTATTCTTTATAAAATAACTGATAAGTCAATAAAAATATTTGCACCGGGTGAAATCGGTATTAAAGTTTAAGTTTTAAAGGTAATAAATCTTATTTCTAACCAAATTTTTGTATTATTATTATTGTTACCAGTTTTAATTTATCAATACCTAATTTTTTACACTAACCACCAGCATATATTCTTATTTGATGTCAGGCTTGAAAGATTTGGTCTAAAATCACGGTAATTCGTTGAGTTTTTATATCATAAGTAGATCCGTTTACATATTTCGATCTATTTATTAATTTAAATTTAAGCGTTAAATTATTTCATTTCGTAAAGTCATGAGAAAACTCTATAACTCATCACCTAGCGGCATTCAATAAGAACTAACAGGTAAACATAGATCTTACGTTCAACTCGTGTGTATAATCAGTACTACTGCATGGACTATGGGTGTGAGACATTATGAAAACATACAGAAACTGCAGGTGTTCGTAAATAAGTGCTTTCGACGAAAATTGAAGCGCTTCTTGGTAAGTACCATAACAAACATCGAACTGCAGTCTGCACAAAATAAATGTTGAGGAACATGAGTAAGCTCAGCTGAATATTATAGTATTAGTACTTTCTCTACATGGTTGACTTTACCACTCTACAGATTTTAATATAACGTCGGGTCTCTCGAAACGTCCAGTATATTTGATTTTTTCGATCCCCGTCGAGAAACTCAGGTTAATTAAAGTTGTGCCAGGTGTTTCGTCCTTGCTGTCCTTTTATACTTACTAAAAATAAACCTCCTCAACCCAATGGGTTTAGCGGATTAAAAAACGGTACATTCGATTGTTTAACGATAGACCAACATTGAACCAACACATAATTAAATTACTGAACATGCAATAATTGTAATGGATTAGATTATTGCTATATCCGACACCGATTCCAAAGTAAATAATCTCCTATCAACATACATTTAATATTTACAGCAAAAATTATCATGGTAAAGTTTCGCTGTCTCAAGCATTAATGGCTAAAATAATCCAATTATAGTATATAAGTTTGTATATACACGGCAATACACATTTTATACGTACTATATACTCAATAATGTTGGCATTATAAGATGCATTTTAATTTCTAAAGTCGTTTGGTAAAAAAATAAAAATAAATACAATAAAATAATACAATTAGCTTTAAAAAAATTCACGTCCGCGCAGTGACTTGTATCTGTGATCCTATACAAACCATAATATTTAACTTCTCACATTTTGTAAAAGTATATGAATGCCGAACAATGCTTTTAGCAAGTATCCAAATAGTCCCGGAATGGTAAAATATCTGGTTGGATTTTCAAAATAATACGTTGCAGGGTTTGAGCAAATGAGAACTATTCCGTGATACCGCATTTTAAATGATATTTTGTTCTTGAATATAGCGCATAACGTACGCAAAAATTAAAAGATCCAAATTGATGCTATCAACACCATGAGAACCGAGTAATTACTTCCGAGGAGTACTTCCATGGTATGTTAGCACATTGACGTGTTAGATGTCGCTACTGGTATCTTTTTAAAATAGTCAAAATATTTCTATCGACCCGACATCTGGAACATCAATGGATAAACTGTTGATTCAATTTGATTTCGATCAATATTAATATTATTGGAAAAATGCAACATTTCGTTTTTTATTACTTCAAACTTAAATAAAACGACCAGTAGTTGAAATCTGGATGTGTTTGCATAATACATAGTATAAATACACATAGTACTACCATCATAAGAAAAAAACAGTTTACCCATTGACGTTCTAAATGTCGGGTCTATAGACTACCGTTAAAATTTAGTAAAAATATATAACATTTAGGCGATTATTAATATACAAATATTTTGATTATTTTAAAACGATACCAGTAGCGACATCTAACACGTGAATGGGCTAAATGGGTAGTACTATGTGTATTTATATTATGCATAATACATCCTAAACTAATTCGAGAGATAGCCCAGAATTCGTGAATCTGTATTTGTTGAATATACAAATATATAATCTGTGCCTCATTGCAAAAAGGATAAGCAATTTTTGCAAATAATTATAAATATGGTTTTGAATCTTGGCAACGGTCTATTTCCAATTTCCCAACTAAGTTAATGGCGTTGGAGTCGTGAATAAATACTAAAAATGGTTTCAATTTCTAATATCATTTAAAGCATCCATATTATATTTTTCTTAGCTCGTACCGAACAATGTTAACAACCTCTCTGTTAAATGAGTATAAATAGCAGAAACTTTTTATATTAAACCACCTGACAATCTATTCTAAAAATAGAAGGATTAATGCCGTTTTCACACCTTTTTTAATAAATCTAAATTCATCTAGACAATTGGATCTGATATCATTGATGATATGCGACAATAGTTCAACGGCGGCAAGGTAGAGAACGACTTAGCTTGGAATAAACCGAAAAGCAACCTCGATTTACAATTGTTCTGATCAGTAAAAATCGGCCCTTTAATTTGTTTACTACATAGTAGTGTAAGTAGTTTGGTCTTTTTTAAACCTAGGATTGAATTGTTGAAACAAGAATACTAATGACCATTTGATATGACTTTGGTATTTTGAGAAGCAGGCAACATTCCTTTTTCCTGTTATCGACTATTTTTTAAAATAATTTTGGTTGAAATGGTTGAAATTACTATTTTAACATTACCAAAACAGGAGGCCAATAAGAAGTCACAAAAAACTGTTTAGTGTAAAAAAACTAGAAACGTAACTTCAACGTAATTACAAAATATTTTAGCTTACTTCTTAAATCATCTTAAAAATTCCATATTTGGTTCATAATCTATAAAAACCAGTGATTGATACCTTTTCTATCGATGAAATATCTTGAAATATTCTGTGATAGTATCTTCTCTAAACGTTTGATCATATTAAATGTACGTTATTGCAGAGGGCTAGCTTTAAGCCCAAGTTGACTAGTCTTTCAACTATCAGGAGCAAAACTCCAACCAACCTTTAGTGAATAGAAGAAACTAATAAGTAGAAATACGACATTATCCTCCTTACAAATATTGATGACATCTGGGGATATATGCGAGGACAAGTGGTAATTTATAATAATCTTCTTTTCTGTTCAATCTGGGTAGAAATAAACTATGGAACTACTTTGTAAAAAAAATTATATCAAAACCATCCACTAATGCTAAATAAGTAACAAATATCCATCATTTTTGACAAATTTCGTTTGCCCTTATGAAATAATGATTTAGAAATGATGCAATCAAACTCGGTTCATGCAAAGCCGTACTCTTCCACTCATTTAATGCAATTGGAAAAGTGCGATTCTTTTTTAAGCTGGGTGGACCCACTTCTCTCATCCTAAAACGTATTTGATTGGAAAAGTACTTAAAAAAGTATCATTGTTGTATACGACTTTAGGACGCACGACTTTAGGACTTGTAGTAGGTTATGTGTGGTGTTATGGTATGTGGGGGTTACCGGATATGATAGGTTATGTGGTGTGTTTCTTTGTTGCGGCGTGATACTAATTATATATAAAATCGTTCGCTGTTACACCCCGTATACCACTCCCCGACTATATATTCCTTTATATATATATATATATATATATATATATATATATATCTTTTTATCAATTTGATGAACAATGGCTAAGTGTCTTCGGCTGTTCTAGAATTTCCACCAGACGTTTTTATGTTTTAGCTGTATGTCACTGCTTTTTTGTAATCAAACTAATATTTTGTTTACTACTAAAACGGTCAATAACTTTATTACAGGAAATTTATTGAATTATAAAAGTAAAACAAAATGGCTGTTACAAAATAAAAATTAAACCAAAATGGCCGCTCTAAGCTGTATATAAATATGTTAATAATGAGAAGTACGAGTATAGAATGAACAATTTTTTCTTCGCTTCTTCGTGTCCAACGAGTCGGACGATATCGACAAAAAACAAAAAACAAACGCGAATTGCCCAAAAAGCACAACATAAAAAAAACGAACTGAAATTCGAGCCGCCACATTACCCCCTGCCAGTGAATGACCTGAACGTTCATTGAAATCTCGCAGGAAGTCTGATCGCCTTGCCCGCGCGCGTAGCTACTTTTTTAGGACCCGAAAAACTCACTCTGATTTTCGTATTTACTGTCGAGTCAGTGTCTGGTTCCACGGTCGAGAACGCTGAATGGTCCTTCATATGGGGTTGAAGTGATAATCTCACCGCGTCTGTTCGTACAAAAACACTCGAGCAAGAGTTAAGCTCTTTGTGAATGAAACAAGCAGTATCTTCGTGTCTGGTCGCTGGGCTTGGTGTATTTTGTTCTACGGTGTCTTTAAGCTGCGCTACGAATTCAGACTGGCATATGAATTTTAAAGTGTCGAAAAGAAATTTCCTGGTAGACGTAAGCTTTCTCCATAAAGCATCTCAGCCGAGGTTGTGCAAAAATCTTTTCTCCAGGCTGTGCGTAACCCCAACAAAACTGTTGGCAAAACGTCGTCCAATTCGGATTACCCTGGCACATTATTGCAGTCTTGAGAGAGCGATGCCATCTCTCAATAAACCCGTTTGCCTGTGGGTTGTATGGTGTTGTTCACTTTCGTTGAAACCTTAAAAGCTTTGATAATTCCCGGAATAGTTCAGATTCGAATTGGCTTCCTTGATCTGTGACAACTATTGTTGGTACCCTAAATCGTGCCATCCATTCATTGTAAATCGCGCCTGCCACAGTCTGGGCCCGGATAGCGGTAATTGGAATAGCTTCGGGCCAGCGGGTATGTAGGTTTAGAGTAACGCAGTATCGCAATTCGCATTCCATCCAACGTTGTCATGGGGCCTACGATATCACGGTGAACCTCATCAAATCGTTTGCTGATGAGTGGAAATTGACCAACTGGGCTTTTCGTATGTCGCTGTACTTTTGAACTTTGGCAATCAATGCAACCTCTGCAATTATATTTGATAGTTAACAACTTGGTAGTAGCCCGTATGCCTGGATGCGATAGACCATATCAAATACTTTTTTTCTAAGTTCGTGTGGAATATATGGTCTTATTATGTTCGTTGATATGTCGCATAATATCTCCTTATTTGCGTTCATAACGGGAAACTTTTTGAACTTAAGCGATTTATTTGTTTCAAGTAGCGTTTCTAATTCATCATCCTGAAGATCAGCAACTTTGGTATAATCGATTGCTTTTTGCATAGCGATTTCGTTAATTCTAGAAAGAGCATCAACTACCACATTATCCTTACCGGATATATGCTGAATGTCGCTTGTGAACTGATTTACCAAATCTAAGTACCTGAACTGTCTTGGTGATGCTATGTTTGGGTTCTGTTGGAATGCGTAAACCAGTGGTTTGTGGTCTGTCAAAAGAGTAAAAGATCGACCCTCTAACAGAAAACGAAAATGTTATACAGCCAAATACGCCGCCAAGAGCTCTCGATCCTAGGCACTATACCGTTTTTGTGTGTCGGTGAGTTTAACAGAATAAAAACCCATTGGCTGCCAAGTTCCACTAACTCTTTGAATTACAGCACCAACAGCTAAATCTGATGCGTCAACCATCAAAGCAAGATGTGCTTTGGCTTCCGGGTGTACGAGTGTAGTTGCATTGATCAACAGTTGTTTACACTATTCAAATGCTTCAATTGACTTGATTATCCAAATAACCTTCCGCTTGTCGTTTTTCCTTGTCAGAATCAACCTGCGGTAGAAATTAATCATTCCTGAAAAACGTCGTATTTCCTTCACTGTTTTAGGTCGCTTATATTCGGAAATCAATCCAGCTCTCTCCGGCGTAGATGTAATTCCGAACTGATTGATTACGTGGCCCAAAAATGTTACCTCCGTTTTCGTGGATACACACTTATCCGTGTTAATAATCAGTCCGTGGTCCTAGAGCTTTTGAAAAATACATTCTAGATGGCTTCATGTGTTCTGCCAAGTCTCTGGAAGCGATTAAAAAATCGTCAATGTAGATGTAACAAAAAGCCAGTTCATGGAATACGGAATGAACAAACCGCTGGAACGATTGCGCAGCGTTTCTTAATCCAAAACCCAAAAGGGTAAATTCATACAGTCTGAATGGCGTAATCATCGCAGTCTTCGGTATGTCTGACGGCTCGACCGGTAACTGGTGGTACGCTCTTACCAAGTCCAACGTAGAAAAAGTGGTACGACCATGAAGTTAATGACTGAAATCCTGCAAGTGAGGTATAGGATAACGGTCTGGTTGGGTAACAGCATTCAAAGCGGGATAATCACCGCACGGACGTCAATCTCCGTTCTTTTTTCTAACCAGGTGTAGTGGGCTGGCCCATGGGCTGTCGAAAGGCCTGCATATTTCAGACCGAATCATATAATCGAATTCCATTTTACCCGTAGCCAAATTAACTGGCGAAAACCTTCGAAGTTTAGCTGCCACTGGAGGTCCTTTTAACTG
Source organism: Tipula confusa (assembly GCA_963556175.1). Taxonomy (NCBI): domain Eukaryota; kingdom Metazoa; phylum Arthropoda; class Insecta; order Diptera; family Tipulidae; genus Tipula; species Tipula confusa. The sequence goes on along the minus strand of OY744475.1, from coordinate 188,495,995 downwards.
AATAAAATGCGTAACTGAATGTTTAACTGGCTTAACGACTGCGCTATCGATCGTGAGTTCCTTTTATTTTTTTAACAAGAGCATGACCTCTGTTTCGATTGCAGTGCTATTGATTGTAGTCAATGATGAAGAAACAATGTTAATGGCTTTTCCAGTAGTATAAAGTGACGTAACTAAGTCGATAATACGATTTCGCTTTAAGTCAACCTTTATACTATGATGCTTTAAAAAATCTGCGCCGTTTACTGGATTTGAGACGTTTCCGATCATAAAATTTTTGTTCAATTAAAATTTCGTCTTAGACCTAAGTCTAGCTTCAACAACCGGGTGCCGTATGTTTAAGCTCTCGAGAAATTGGCAGCGAAAAGAACAAAATCGCTTAATTTATTATGCCTCTCCTCATGAGATGGTGGAATGACAGAGACTTTGGTCCCGGTGTCTATTAAATAGTTACGATTACTGGCTCGGTCGGAAATTATAAGACGATAATTACTACTGTTTCCCTCCTCACATGTCGTCACCTGCGGTGAAGAAGTTCGTTTTCCGTGTTTTGTATAAAAGCGCTTAACGTACTTTTTGGCTTTATTGCCGAATCTAAAATGATACCAACATGCTCGCTGTTTATCTCCAGACGCTCGTGAATTTGATCGCGACTGCGATCTATACGTTTTGTTATTCGATTCTTCTGTTATCCATTCCTTAACGTCATCATGACGTTTGAACTTGCGTAGGTTTCGAGAATCTTGTCAGTCATAATTGCCAGATTTGATACATTTTCGGTGCTTGGAGCTAAAATGACTTGAATTTGGGATGGTAAGCGATGCATCCATAACTTTTTTAACAAATCATCCGAAACCTGGTTACTAGCTACATTTCTCATTTCCCGTAACAACTGGGTTGGCTTTTTGTCACCCAAATCGATGTCTTTTAAAATCTTTTGTAATTTAGAATTTTCGGACTCTGCCAATCGCGTAACAAAAGCTTGTTTGAGATCGTCGTCCTGCTGCTCTGTCGGGTTTTGGAGAACTACGTCGCTAACTGCATTTAACTCTCTCTGATCGAGTCCGGCAATAACAATATTAAATTTTGTTTCTTACTATGTTACACCGGCGTTAACGAACTGAGCCTCTATCTGGCGGAACCAGAGGTCCGGCATTTCATGCCAAAAAGGAGGAGTCTTCATCGCTACGCGATCGACAAAATTCCCGCGAGACCCTGTCACTTTGTCTTCGAAGGAAGATTTATTGTCCCGATCAGAAATGTGGTCATTACCATGTGGCTCGTCGTCCAAAGGCATGATTGTACTATTTGAATGAATATACTTTACGCGAACTGATACTATTCAATAAAAAATATTTGATAATTTATCCTATTGTTATCAATAGCGACGCTCGGCAAATCCAAATTGATGAAGAGTTCTACGATACAATGTGCTGCTCAAAATTATATGCGTGTTCCACGAGGTCACCAATGTACTAGGTTATGTGTGGTGTTTTTATATTAAGGCACGATCTGATATATATGTAATAGGAACTACACCACCGTGCACTACTATCCAACTCCCGTTGTATTTCGTACAATTTATTTCGATTATAATAATTTGATTTATAAAAAATGAAAGTAATGGCTGCTCCATTTTTTTTTTAATATTTGTTGTTGACGAGAAGTACAAAGCCTTAATGAATAAAAATCTTTTTTTTATTTTAGTACATTTAATACCGAATTTTTGATTTATCGTCACAATCTAAAAATTACCGCCGCTAGATGTCAATTCAAAGTAAACTGACAAAAATCGAGTCGCCACAGACTTTGTTTTTTTAAAATAAAGACTTGAATACTTGCGTTGCCTATAGGACAGTATAAAGAGGGGATACAAATCGACGTGGTCGAATTATATAATTCGTGGCTGCCACGGCCGGAAGAACTTTGAATAATCTTGCTTCATTTAGATGTAAAACAAGAGTTGTTGTTTATAAGCTATCCCAGGAGAACACTTAAACTCTGCAAAGTATTTAAACGATCCAGAACTTTTTGGACACTCGTTATATTAAATATAAATACATGTACACTAACGAAAAGCCGGGAAATATACTGAAACACGTACACACATATAGAGTTGATTTATTTTTATTTTCCCGGCATACTACCTACGGCTCCTATGTATGCAATTATTATTTTTGAATTTTCCACTTTATTTTTATGTTTGTGAATGAGAAAAATTTTAGGGTAGTGTAAGTTACACGAATACTAAGCCATAGAACATAAACATATACCGAGCCACTAATTTAACAAATTTCCCAGTACAGTAATGATTTTAATGAAATTTTTTTTACAAAAATCTAATTTAATTGTGAAATTAAATTTTAATTTTAATTTTAAGTTTTTTTTTACGAGTTGTGTAAAAACTTTTAGAGGCAATGATTCAGGAATATAGCTGGATAGTTTTGAGAGTAGTCATTGCAGTTTAGGTACTAACAAAATGAAAATTCTATAAATTTCTCATTTTCATTTCGAATTTTTCTTTCTCTCGTTTATTTATTTCGTTTGTGTGTATAAATATATAGTATGTACTGCATATGGACATTTTCATTTTTTACATTTTAGTTAATTTTAGTTCGTAGACGAAACAACATTTTGCAAATGTGAATAAACTTTCGTTGTATTTATAAATTTGTTGATTTTTATAATTTTAGAATATGTATTAATAATTTAGAATCAATTATTTTTAATACGAAATTTATTAGTGGTTATGTGTAGAAAAAAATTAAATTACTTAATGTGAAGAGTATAATACGGGGGTGGTTAAAGTTTTGGTTAAAAGTCGTGCAAAGTTTTAAATTTACTACAAAGTGAAAATTATATATATATTTTGATATTTACGGAAATTGTCTTATACGAAATAAATTAAAATAATGTATAATTTACAAGTGTGAAGTGTAAAATTTTGTATATAAAACATTAATTATCAAGTACTGGGCAGAATGTAATAAGGTATGTAACAAGCATTTATTTTACATTCAGACAGATACGAGGATAGAAATATAGGATATGTCACATTGTAGTGTAAACGTAAAATTTGATTTTTGTTGATTTCCTACTCTTGACGTATCTAGACATTAAAACCGAACATAAAATTTGTTTTATGGTTTACCATTATCCTTAGAAAATGGACATTAAAATGTAATTAAAATTATTTTGTCGCTTTAAAACTAAAACTACTACAAAATAAAAATTGTTATTGGAAATTAAAATGTAAAATACGTACATTGTTGGTTTTTATAGTTCAATGATAACTTACTGAAACACCTGGCTTTTTATTTTGTAATGACATCGATTAACTATTTGACATGTTCAAGCTGTAGAAATTATGTGGGGAATAAATAAGCCAGGTCTCCTAGATATACGTCCTAGCATAATGATTCCATACAAATAGAATTAATACGTTTTCTGTCTAAGACTTTGTAGAACATGCTTAATTCAACAATCACTTAAATGTAGGAAGTGAGTTGTACAAACCAAATGGCATTACCAGAAATTGGTACAAGCCATTTACTATAAAGTCTTCAAAACCGTATATGTATAAATTGCTTCTTTCGATCTAACGTGCTGACAACTTTGTCTCTTAATAATGTATCCAAGGTGTTATCAATACGCGATAATTAGTTGCTATTTTTTTTACCACTTCACTTGTTACTGTCTACTTTAAATCTCATCTTTTCCATCATCTTTTCCAACTTGGATCATTTTCAAACTTCATGGATTATTAGACTGCTAATTTTTAAAAAATATAACTTATATATAATTTCATCCAATTTCCTTGTTTTTGAATCATTTCCAGTACGTTAAAACGTCTAGAAACAATTGAACGACGAATTCTCATAATTAATCTGCAATCTTTCATATTTTGTGGTCTTTATCGACTGACTGCTCCAATCCATAATTTTTGGTACTTTTTCTTGTGGCCTGGCCGTTCCCTGTCTCATGTCGTTAAAATACTACTTTTAAAACGCCGAAGCTAGTATTCATACAAGTTTTGTATGAATACTAGCTTTTTTTTGTACGGCTGGGTTAGTACGCATAACGTGACAGAGCCAAGGTACTAGCCCTACATAAGTAACATTCATTAAATCCTTTATTTTGTTGATTAATGTGAAATCATAATCCTACTCTCGAATGTTACCAAATATTTCCCGTAATTTCAATTGCCCGACAGATTTTAAAAAAAAATATAAGTATAATTTCACAGGAAAAACCTGGTAGCATAAAAAAGGCAAGTTTAGCACATAATTAGGTACTGCCCATATTTAATATGATTTTAAAAAAATCAGCCAAGGTTTGTTTGGTCTAATTCGTTCATTCCAGGCATAACTTATCAGTTTATAATAGTTTATACGAGAGTTTTAAGTGGAACTACCTATGCAGGAGGCACTAAGATATAATACTAGTTAAACTAAAAATAAAATTCAATACAAATGATACGTCGAAAATAGTCAGCTGTATTCTCTAAATTATAGTTATATTGTTAAATTTGGTTGATTTGTACTACAGCATACCCTAATTTTGATTTGTATCGAATGTGTGCCTGGTGCTGAATTATTATTGTTGTTCTAATTTTTATGTTGCTTTCATTTTGTAATTTCACAGATGTTTTTATTGGAAGAAATTTGTAATAATATTTTGAAATATGCAAATAGAATAAAATGATGATGCAAGAAAATTTTCTTAATTTTACAATTATTATTTTTATCGAAGACGGTTTTAATTGTCATTTTAATGTTTTTTCAATGCATTGACAAAAGTCCATCAAAATTTTTATGTACATATTTAGGAATCCAGTTTTACCAATTTTACAGTTGCACGCATTATTGCGTGTTTCTTAATTTCTTTATTAACCGTCCCTATGTTTAGTTCCCTATGCAGGTCATTTTATGTTAGTTTTCTTGATACAGCCCCACAAGTGTTTTATTTAAGTTCAAATGGGCGTTAGAACCTCTTGGTGTAGTAACAATTTATTCTCTTCTGCAAATCCTGAGTTTTTTTCTCAGAAATCAGAATTTTTTTTTGTTTTTGAATCCTGCAATCTTTTCTGGAGCCAAAGCTCTCCCAACTCTTTCGCGGTTAATTTTTAACGTCCTACCTTACGAGAACGCACCAATACAGGTTCGATTTTAAATCCATCTGTACCTTGCATTGCTCCAATCAGCCTGTACTGACATAGTCAGTAGTTGTGTCCTTTGTCATCACCGATCATAATCAGGTGATAAAAATCTATTTTGCAACCCTCCTCCGTTGGGATTCGAACGCGGTACCTCCCGTCCCAAACACAGCAGCTTTAACCTCTGCGCCAATTGCTCGGTCAGTAAATTTTTCCTAATTTAATATAAAGTGTTCTTTCCATCTAAGCCATATTTCAGTCGTCCCTCAATATGAGACTTTATGGTCATATAAAATTGGTTTGGTAAATTTTTTTGAAGTTTAAAGAGCAATCGCTTGTGCCTTACAAAGACGCCAGAGCATACCTTCTTGTTTTCTAAACTCTTGTACTCTCTATAATTTTAGTAATTGTAAGTACTTGGTCTATTGTTGAATGCTTCTTTTTGAATGCGAACTGATGTAGCGGAATAAGATTTCTTTGCTCTATAACTACTTATATTTTTTAAGTACTAGCTTCTGGAACATTATTGAAGTCACCGGAAGAAGTGAGTTAAGTGTGATTTTCTATAGATCGCCTGTTTACTAGCCCTGTTATCATAACATATCCTGGAGCTTTTTTGGATTTTAGGTTTACAGCCTAATAGCCTTTATCCAGATAACCATTTTTCCAGTCATATTGCACACATTTTCATAAGCTATTTGTCTGCATAAAGGCTGGAAAGTTTCTTCAAGATGTGCAACAAATATTTATCTTTTTCTAATGCTAATCTCGTTCTAAGCCGATACCATAAATAATCGATTATTGATCATAAGCGTGGCTGATTTGTGTAGTTACTTTAGTAATTATGGTAATTATGGTATCGATATAATATGTGAGCTGTGTTATCTTATATATATTTAAAACACTTTATTCGCTCTTTACTTGTCGTCAGTTCAACCACTATTGTTATGAAGTTTGTCTTTATTCTTCTGCACCGTTTACCTCGTGTATTTATCCTGAGTTTTTATAATAATTCATCTTATATATTACATCTTCCTTTAACTACCTTTCTTATTTTTTAGATATTCAATTATTTCTTAATTTGCACCCTACTTGGAATACAAACAAAACTTAACCAACTAATTTTACTTATTATTTTCAATATCTTACAAAATCGTTAAATCTAACAGGCATCCGTACTATCCGCCATGGCCTGGTTGCATCACGCGTTTTGGTATTAGGCAAATTTACCAATGTACTATCCCTACCCACCTCTGATGAATTCAGACGTTCACCACAATTTCTTATCGACTCATTATCTTTGCTTGTATCATTAAATTCTCTTCTGAATTGAGGGTAGCTATAAGACTTTCTTAAATGGAAGGAGTTGTGCCTTAATTGGGTTCCATTCTCATTTTTTATAATAAGTGATCGAGGATTATTGTGCTTTTTTAAAATAAGCGCTGGTTCCCATACCCTATTTTACCTTTATACGACAGTTTGTCCATCGGCAAAATCCGGTATTTTCGTTGTCTGTCTATCGTAATAGTTTTTTGACTTCTCCTAATTCGCTTTTACTTTTGCTACTACATTTAATTCAACTCTGGGTTTAAATAGACTCGCCCTTATCGGAATTTTTGTTCTAGTCCGACGACTGAACATTAACTGACTTGGTGACGCACTTAATTGGCAACTGGATGATTTCTGTACTCCAACAGCGCCATTTCATGCGACGCAAATCACACACCATAACTTTGGGTATCCCATGAGTTGCAAACATCTTTTCCAGGTTGATAATAACTTTTGAGGCTTGTTTATTTTGTAATGGTAGTGCCACAATCCATTTTGAATAATAGTCACTTACAACTAAATAGTCATCTCTTCCAACTTGCATAATGTCGTACCCTATCTTGTTAAACGGGAACTCTGAAGTTTCATGAGAAATCAGTGGTTCTTTGACATTCATATTTTGAAATTTTTCACATATTCGACATTTTTCAATAAAATGTTCTATTTCTGTATCTATTCCGGGCCAATATATTATATGTCTAGCTCTTTGCTTAGTTTTTGTAATCCCTAAATGCGATTCATGTAGAGCCTTCAGCATTTCCGATCTTAAACTGCACCATCACCCTCTCACCCAAAAAAACGAGACCGTCTTCGCAAAAAATGAATTCCTTGAATTTTCAAAATGGTTTTATTACGTCTTTAAGTTTATCTTTTGTGTTAGGCCAGCCATCTTTGTATACTTTTAATAAATTTGGTAATGATTCATCTTTTGCCGTTTCTCTAATCATTTTCTGTTTTTTCTCAACCAAAACATTAACTGTTGAAATTTTTGAAATTCATTTGCCGGTTTATCCATAAATGGTCCGCAATGTGTAGTTCCTTTCCTGGTTTATATTTGACTATTAGTTCATATTTAAGCTGTGTTAATTTCATTCGTTGGAGCCTTGACGAGTTTACTTTATGAATTTCGTTTTTGATTACACCCACGAGTGGTTTATGATCTGTGTGAATTTCAACACTTTTTCCACAAATAAAATTATGAAACTTCACGCATGCATAAATTATTACCAAGAATTCTTTTTTTACTTGAGCATACTTTTTTTCAGTGTCATTTAAGCTTCTGGATTCATATGCTACAGGCTTTTTTTCCTGAAGTAGTACACACCCTATTCCATTCTTACTTGCATACGTTTGAATTACTATATTTTTGGTCACATCAAATGATTGGAAATTCGGTGCTTGGGTAATAATTTCCTTTAATTGCTTTCTACTAAGCCAACAAAATTCTACATTTTTTCTCAATAATTACCGGAGAGGTTCTGTTATCTTTTAAAATTATACGTTCCAACTGGAGTACTAAATGCACACATTTTTCTCGATTCATAATCTAATTCAATTTGGTAAAACCCATCTTTGATATCTAGCACTGTAAAATATGTGACGCCATTTAACCTAGTTGTAAGATCCTCCAATTTTGGGATTTTATAAAAATCCTGTTTAATAGCATTATTAAGAAATATTGGGTCTAAACATATTCTTAATGACCCATTTGGTTTCTGTACTACTACTACCATATTACTAACCCAATCAGTTGGTTCTGCAAGCCGTTCTATAATACCATTCTCCTCTAGCTTATCTAATGATGCTTTAACTTTTTGCTTAATAGCAATCGGGATTCTTCTCGGTGGTCTTGCAATTGGTTGTGCATTCTCTTTTAAAACTAGTTTTGGGTTTATCCGGGGATTTGCCTAACCCTTTAAAAATTTGTTCATTAGCCTTAATGAAACTGACACTATCCTTAGTAATATCACATATATTTTTTATTAATTTAAACTTTCTAATGGTCTCTAATCCGATTATAGGTTTAACGTCCGAATTCATAATTATAAACGTTTCTACATACCACGCGTTTTTAAATTTAACTATGAGGTCAACCAGGCCATACGGTGTTATCTTGGTACCACCAAATGCTCTTAATACTATTTTTGTTTTGTGGATTTCTGGTTTGATCGCCAATCGTCAATAAACTGATAAAGGCAGAATATTCACATCTGACCCCGTATCAATTTTAAACTTTATTTTATACTTATTTACATAAAAATTTTCAAACCAACCCCTATCCTTATATAATAATTCTTTATCCTCACTATCTATACATAACTCCCCACTTTCCACAATATGATCATCATAGTCATCATCACAGACAGGGCCCGAATCCATATCAACTTCGTTTATACTTTTGTTGCGACAACACCTCGCATAGTGATGTCTGCCTTCGCATCTATAACATTTTTTATTTATATTCCAGGCAGGAGCCCCTCTCGTGCATTCCCGAAAATTTAAAACATTTAAATCCCACCCGGTGCCGTACCTGTGATGACGACGCTTGACTATCACGATTCTGCCCTCTAATTGACTCTCTTGCAGGAATATCATTTTTATTGATCTTATTATTAAACTTATTATTATTACCTACACTCATACCTCGCACCACAGCTACTTCCGACTCCTGTTGTAAGATCTCCTGTGCCTGTCTCGATGTTCGTTCCTCTTTTCAGCATTTATCAATCACATCCTCTAGTTTTGGATTCCCTTCCTTAATGATTTTTTCTCGTAATTGCAGATCTCTTAAACCGAACACTATTCGGTCTCTCATCATTGAATCGTTTGCTGCTTCAAATGCACAAGTCTGTATCATCTTTTGCAAATCCTTTATAAAATTATCAAACGATCTCCATCTGATGACGACCATAGAATAAATGTCGTTCATACAGCACGTTTACTTTCGGTGTACAATACTTATCAAATGCATCCATGCAGTCTTTTATAGTTATCTTTGTTTTTTATTTCCATTGTTTCCATGATATCCATAGCTTTGCATCCAATCAAATTTTTAAAAATTGCGGCTTTGATTTTTTCACTAGACTCATCATGATTACTAGCTATTAAAAAAATTTCAAATTTTATCTTAAATATATTCTAGTTATTTGATAAATTTCCTTTCATCATCAATGCTACTGGTTTCTTTAAACCCTTCATTTTTACAACTATATATATCAACTTCTCGTTAGAATAAAACGTGGTTTCCAGTGAAATGTGTGGTTATGTTTGTTACCACAGTGATATATATATATATATATATATATATATATATATATATATATATATATATATATATATATATATATATATATATATATATATATATATATGTACATCTGTGTTATTTTTAGTTTTTTATTAATTATTAATTCACGATTATTATTCTAATGTAGGTTTCATCAACTACCATGTGTTATCTTATTTATATATTTAATTAAAACACTTTATTCGTTCTGTTCTTTTAGACTTTATTCGTTCTGTACTTGAACCGTTTACCTCGTGTATTTATCCTTAGTTATGCTGAGTTTCTAAAATTTCTTTAGAAATTTTTTTTTCTATTTATATTTATTGTCAACAGTAAACATTTTTGGCTGGTCTATTAACCATCTTATCATTTTGTAGGCAAATCCAAGAAGCAGCAAGACTCGTAAATACCATCACCGATGGAGAGGTTCGGTATAAAATAACAAACTTTTAGGCATGCACGACTCTACGAAGATACGAGTATGTACAGATATATTACCTGATTACTGCTTCCATTTTTTCAAATTACAAAAATTTATGCACATTTTGTTAATTAAATAAATTATGTTGCGTTAAACATTAATATGAATATGGGTATTTTCATAAATCTCTATCGAAAATTGTCCTCCTGATTTTTTGGTTAATTTTAACTGTCATTAAAAATTTATTATATTTGGGCAAAATATAATTATTTTAGTGGTTAACCTCATAAATGTTCGCACATAATACATGTTAATTATGATTGGAAGTGGAAAATCTACATACATATACCCTATATTGATCTAAATCGCGAATACAGCAGAATCCACAGATAGGGATAATTTTATTGTGTATGCGGAAAATGTTAATATACCGGGTGTGTTATTTAAGTTGGTTTAACTTTTATAAAAATCATCTTAAAGCTCTGTAGTTTTTATTTTTAAGAAATTCACTTTCAATGGATAGTGTTGCTAATCCTACTAATGTTTTATTCGACATAGTTCTGAGATTATTTAAAATTTCATAAATTATGCTTTTGGGAAATATTGATTCTAATTTTTTGATAATGTGGCTTTCACACCAAACAAACTTTTTGTTTGATACAATTTTTTGTAATCCAAAAACTATATTTTAAGCTCTTTTATTGTACATTAAGCTATTATTTTAGAACTTTTATCTTAATTTAACCAAAAAATAAAATTTAGAATTTAATAACTTCCCTAAAATTCGATAAAGAATTGAGTTACCGAACATAAAAATGTAATAAAAAAGCGCCAAGTTGACAAAAAGATCGCGGTGCACGGTAAAACTAAAGTTATCTGCATCGGGTAATTATGCAATTGCCGATATTTTATAATTCACACAGAAACCTTAATTTTTCCTTTCAATTGCGTTGCTCCTAGTAACTGTAATTTTCCTATAACGTCTATAGGTGGCACGTATAAATCACAATAGTTCTAAAGTTTATCAAATATATTTACTGTAATTATTTATACTGTAGATTTTTTGTGATTCCCGTGCCACGTAGAAGTTATTGGAAAAGTAGAGTTGCTAGGAACAACAAAATTAAAAAAAAAAAATGTCATAAGAAATGTCACAAAATGTCACAATTGAAAGAAAAAATTAAGGTTACTGTGTGAATTATAAAATATATTCACAACAAATTGTAGAATTACCCGATGAAGATACTTTAGTTTTACCGTACACCGCGATCTTTTTGTCGACTTGGCGCTTCTTTAATAAACTTTTATGTTCGGTTACTCAGTTCCTTGTCGAATTTTATGAAAGATATTAAATTCTAAAATTAGCTCTCAAATCGATTTGGTTTATAATTTTTAGTTTTATTTTATAGCTTAATTAAGATAAAAGTTCTAAAAAAATATTTTAGTGTAGAATAAAAAGAGCTTAAAATATGATTTTTAGATAAAAAAAATTGTATCGAACAAAAAGTTTGATTGGTGAAAAAGACGCGTAAAAGCTGGGTAAATATGATATTTAATGTTTTATTTAGTGTATAGATGTATAGATTAAAAAATTAAAATTTGAAAGATTTCATCACTTCTTAAATTATTTCGAAATTATTTGGTTGAGTGAAACATGAACATTACAGCTGTTATGCAAATTGCAGGGCATTGTAAATAAACTTGATTTTTAATATTTTACTGCTTAAAAGTACGTCTGTTTGTCGCTTTAATTATAGTCTTTGATATACTCGTAGAGTCGAAAAACTTTACTTATTTTTATGTTGAACCTTAAACTTTCATATTCAGCCCGTCATCACACCCTGGTTCTCCCTAATCATTTAATGACATTCTTGAAAAGAAAAGTTGAGACAATGAGACTAAATAACGCATCCACTGATATTCCAATTAGAAAAATTGTATGCTATACTTGTAGCGAAACTCAGTTGTTTAGTTAATTTTTTGTACCTCGCCTAATTTTGGCGCCTGATTTTACTGCACTATCTGCACCTATGGAAGCACCAGCCTTGATAATAGGAATGAATTGACAATTTAATTTCTCGAGGTCAATTTTATCAAAAGCCTTTAAAAAGTCTGTGTAAACCACATCAACTTGTTGCTTGTTAACCAATGTAGGATATAAACGTCCGCAAAATGAAACCAAAATCAGGTAAAGCAGTTGTCATACAAAATAGTAATCGTAATTTGAGTATGGCAATTGCTCGAACATTCGGTAAGGTTATCACACGCTGAAACCTCGGAGTACAATACATCGGTTGAAAATACTAAATTCAGACATTTTCATTGAGTATTGCAAATTCGATTTATATGCAATGTAGCGATACTAGCAAAGTAGTTCAATACTGTCAATGCCTTTTGATTGGTAGAAAATGGCTTGAAAACACCATTAACATTGATTCCAGAAAGTTGAAGTCTCCAATCACCATTAGTTGTTCTTCAACGTGCACCAACAGAAAAACATTAAAATTAATAAAGTTTAAGATAAAAATATTAAGATATAGTTATCCAAAAATGTTCCATTGGGAATATAAAAAGCAACCATTAGAATAGAAGCACTAACAACCTTAATCCGTACTGCAATTACATCCAAAATTGGGTTGCATGTTGTATTTAATTTTAAATCAATCTTAACAGTAATCAACTTCCAAGTAATCAACCTCCTAAGGCTATATTAATAAAATCATGTCCATCTAGAGGCGAATACTAGAATATACTAGAGGCATACTATAGAGACATTGTTGTCGTAAATGGAAGTAATAGCATGTAATACGTAATTTTTAGTCATGACTTTCCCACCTTGTATGAACCCGATTAATTTTAAATTTCGGGTGAGTTCAATATCACAGCTGATATCCAAAGTTTTACATTTAAGGCCACCGGATGAAAATTTCGGGTATGGAATGGTTAATACTAACACCAATCGGCCATGTTTCTGCATTTAGAGCCTTTATACGAAGTTAGTCATTTATGCCCAGTTTAAAGCAAATGTATTCAAGATCTTGATGAAATTTTGTTTTAGGGATGAGTATACAAACTTTGCACAAGCTTTGGTATCCAAGCATTTATTCGCTAGAGTCAAAATATCGTCTTCAGTAGTTGAAGTACTAAAGCTAGATAAATGAACACAACATTTAGGAGCAACTGTTTATTCCAAAATTTGATGGTTTGGGTTGATCTTTTGATGCAATAACTAATTTTCCCTTTTCATATTAAAAAAAACTATGTCATTGGCGCTTCTAACTGATAAAACCATCTGGGATTTCTTCTTTTTGGTGTGGTTATTTCTACTCAATGAATAGCAATAAATTATCTGCTATATGTTCTGGAGTCGAGACAAAAACCAATTTAAATACACGTATAACATCCCAAAGGTGAATCTTTTCAAATTAAATATCAAAATCAACCATATAAAGCTACTCGAACAGATTGTTATTAAGGTTTAAAACAACCATTAAACTTCCAGCCAGCGACATCATTATTAAAAAGAATACCCACAGATAAAGCAAATATACAGGCCTTTTAAAATCACGGCTTTTTAAGATTTTTATGATGGTGAATGCAATCCTAAACATGACTTAACAAAATGCGAAAATCTTTAGTATTCAAATATGTTCTGTTTGAGTAGCGCCATCTATTAGAATTTAGTACCCCTTTACGAATTTAAACGAAATCAAAATTTAGATTTGAATAATATTTTGACAAAAAAATTGGTTCTTTGGTAGATAACGGTTTGTTTCTTACGTTTAAAATTAAAATCTTTAAGAACATAGAAATATCAGAATTAACCTTCAAATAACCTTCCAAATTATTTTATATTATATTATTTAGTTATATTATTTTATTATGTACCAAATTATTTTCTTGAACTACATAAATATATCCATAGTTGTATCAAATTAAACGACTCACCCTGTGTTATTCATACTATCTATATTGGGTTGTTCCCATTTGAAACGAAGGCAAAATATAAGTTCACATATAATTTATTATAAAGTAAAAGTTAAAATTCTCAAGAGATGAAGTACAAAGGAAACAAAAAAGTCAAATTTAATAAAACCATTACTTTAAAATATTGATGTGCCGAAAATGTTAAAAGAAAAATGGTTGAAGTTCGGTTTTGGTGCATTGCATCATTTTATGTTAACATTTGTGGTATAATTAAACCAAGAAAATGAATAAAACATCTGCTTAGTTTTGTATATAAAATTAATTTGTAATTATAATTATGTATGTATGTGGATGTGGTTTTCATCGGCAGTAAAAGCAATGGTTTTTTTAGACCGAGGGTCCATGTTTGAATTTTTATCTGGACTTTATCCGGATCGCCGACGATAGTGAATTCTTCGCTACCTAATGGTGGCTTTTTTCTCAGAGATCATTGCATTATTTTACAATTACAATTTGGAATGACCGTGGAAAAAAATACTCCGTTCGTATCGATTTTATCTTTTATCTTGTTTATTATAAATTCTAACACTTATCAGATTCTTAATAAAAATAATGATAAATTGTTACTTGAAATTTTCGCAAAAATCTCAAATGTTTTTTATTTTAACATGCAAATGCCGTTTTTATTTAAATTTTTTTTTGTACTTACAATTTTTCATATTTCATTTTCACCAAATATTTAAATGGTGAATGATATATCATAAAACATTTTTTAGTGACATTAAATTTTGAAATATGTATTATAATAAATACAAGAGGGAAAGTGATAGTTGCGCGGAATGGAAGGAGGAAGGTTTTGTTAATAAAAAAAATTAAAATGCAGTGCCGAATAATTTTTTGTTTGCTTCGTATGGTGCAAACCATATAATCATACTTATATTTCAGGGTTTCAGTATTCCGCCTGAACTTGGACCAACTGTGTATGACCGGTTTACCCCATTTACTGTAGTTTTTTAACACCCACTTACTAAAAGCTCTAAGCATCTTGAGATACCAAAACCTAAATAATCCTCACTAATTTTGCTGGTACGATTTATGTCTAAGATATGTTCGAAAAAAATGTACTACCAAGAAACTAGGGAACCCCAATGGGTTCGGACCTTAGATAAATATAACTTAGCAAGTTAGGTACAAATTGTCAAATAACAATCGTTAAAGAATTAAGGAGGTGGCATAAAACCATATTTTTACATGCCATTATGCTTAAGTTACCATGCTTAGGTTAAAATATATTTTGAAATATTTTTTACCTTTTTTTGGCTTGATATATTGGTAAATAAGACTTACACAAACTCACCTTATAAAAGAACTCGGTAGTGTTGCAGTAGTTCCTTGACAATTTTTTGTCTTGAACCTGAATTCGGTCAAGATTCATAGACAATAAACTGATATCATGACAATCATGTTGCATGGGACCTAGAAACTGTTTGTTGAATACACTGCTCTCTGATGATAGTAACAGAGACATGGAAAATTTAATGATGAAGAAACCACGTTTTCGATTATGCCAATACCAACAAAGGAAATGCACTCGATCAAGGTCGATCATCCTACCCAGTTAAGTTTGACGGCTGGGAGCGGTGAAGATACAATAATTTCGTTGATATGAATCTTACCCATACGTAATAGATTGTGAGTAACCTTTAATAGTTTTTTCTTGCTTCTCAGTTGACTGCTCATTTTCATTTTCTAGGCATATCGCCATATCTATGCAAGTATACGTTTAATTTTTAGCACGCTATAAAATCTCGTAAAAAGTGATTCACAAATAGGTGAATAACTATTACTAATATGATGTACTTGCATGAAACGTTGCGGTTCTGTCGGCTGTGTGATTTCTATATCAATACGCTTCTGACTAAGCCGCAATGCTCTGGTGATTTGCAAAAAAATTCTGAGCCTTGCCACCACAATTCGCTCTTCTCTAGTGCTGAAGGGTTAAGTCCTCTTGATAATATGTCGGCTATATTTTAACTTGACGGTACGCGTAACCATCTTGAATGAAGAATTTCCTTCAATATATGTGTTATTCGATTAGCAACAAAACGTTCTCGTTTCCGAGGTGACGGTGTAAGCCATGACAGCACGACGGTAGGGGTAGTCCGCGTCCTACTTAAACTGCGCACAATTCGAAACGAGGCAATGACAACTGTTTGAAGAGTGCTACTTTAGATTTAGCTACAACAATTCGAGTTCCAACAAAATTATCTTTAGTTTCGATGCTCAAAAAGACGATGGCACCATTCGATTTCTCTGATGCAGCAGTGAACACATGCAATTGTTTAGCAAGTATGGTATGACAGAACGCGGGACTTCAATATCTTCTAATTTAACTAACTGTGACCTTACTTTAACCCAATCAAAATTTATATGAGGGGGTAACAATTCATCCACCGGAATTTTACTCACCCACAAGCGTTGGAAGTAATCATCTTGATTACTACAATTACGTGAGCCAACCAGCCAAGTGGATCGAATATTCTGCGAGTAACTCTGATATCAAACTTTTTAGGTGCGTTCGATTATCTAAATGCACCTTAAATTGAAAGAAATCTCGTATTGTACACCACATTAATCCAAGAGTTTTTACTGATGAGGTGTCATCAAACATGACCAGTTTTTTCTTCTGGGCGATTCGGATAGATGGATTGCATCAGTTCTCTAGAGTTTAATACCCATTTACGCAATGTAAACCCAACTTTAGACATCAGACTTGACATTTGTTGGTATATGACTTGTGCGCTATCGAGATCGTTGCTTCCAGTAATCATATCATCAACATAAAAGTCATTTTTTAAGATAGTTGATGCTGCAGGATATTCCTCGGTGTAATCGACAGCAAGCTGGTGCAATGTACGTATTGCAAGCAAAGGAGCGCAAGATACCTGTTGAGAATATTAACTACAATGTCACAATCTTAATATCAACTACATCCACAATCCATATTGCGTTCCAGATAGCGTCGACTCCAACCCATAATTTAGTACTCATTCATAATATTAGTACTTGGTACACGTTTACATAATGTATTATTATGGAAGCTATACTTGGTACAAGTTTACAATATTAGTACTGGTTGGAACATATCCACGTCTATATAATCTTGACAAAGGTAAACGTCACTCTCTTATCAAAAAGGTGGTCAACACAAATAGTTTATTGTAAAGAAGTGCTCAACATAAAAATATCAATTATTAGCGAATAGAAGTCAAATAAAAATATATATTATTTATAACAAGTGTATAATTAATTAATTAGAATAAAATTAATTATCAATTGTGTTTATATACCGGTGTTGTTGTTGTGTATACATAAATTTATTATCATAAAATAAAGATTAACAAAGTTGTTGTTGTGTATATACATAAACGAAATAAAACAAAATAAAGACGCCGAACATTTGGTCCTTCGAGCCGGATCCAGAAAATATAATACCGACAATTGGACCACGTGGAAGATTACCAGAATCATTGCCACGCGGACGGCCTATTGTTCGAGAAATTTCCTGGATACTAACAATATTAAGTGCCTATCGGACATTTAGCTAATTGGTCTATTGTATACCAATCGTCAAAATACATCATGGAGGCTTTATTAAAAAGACGGTCTATAGTAAAAGGCCAAATAACTAAGTTGACCATATATGCTAAGATGTGCAAGGATACTACGCCGTATGACGAGATGCATACACGGCTAGAGAAACTAAAAGATCATTATAAAGCGTTTGTAAGTCTCGAAGCTGAGATTTTCACCCTTGATCCCGGAGCTCAATCCGACATCGATGCAATTGATGATAATTATTATCTTTGTGTATCAATCCTGCAGAGATGCATGAGAGAGAATAAAGGTCCAAGTTGCACACTAAACGATACCGCGTTAAATTCATCCGTCCATGGAATTTCGGGGGACTTCAAATTACCACGTTTAACATTACCAACATTCGACGGTAAAGCACGAGATTGGCAATCATTCTATGATTTATTCACGGCCACCGTGCATGAAAATCAAAACCTTTCGCCAGCACAGAAATTCAAATATTTGAAAGGTCAACTACGTGGTCCAGCAGAAGCATTAATTCGACATTTCCAAGTAGAAGATGCTAGTTACATCGAAGCCCTTCAGAGATTGGCAAAACGATACGATCGGAAGCGCAGCATAGTCAACGAGTTCATTGAGACATACCTGCAGCAACCTCAAATTACCAAGCCATCAACTGAAACAGTAAGCCAACTGCACGATGTGTGTGACGAGGTTATTCGTGGCCTAAAAACACTTGGGCCAAGTGCAGAGACAAGAGATTGTTGGTTGGTTTATTTAGCTGAAAGGAAATTAGACGAGGCCACACTGCAGCTATGGCGACAAGAATCATCGGAAAAGGATTTCCCGACAATGCAGGAGTTATTAGGGTTTTTAAACAAGAGGATGCACGCTCTGGAAGGCTTCAAGCAGCAAACCAACAAAATTCATAGCAAGTATAGTGCACAAGTGAAAAGCTTTCTCACAGATCAAAAGCCACCTCCAAATTGCTCATTGTGCACCGAGCAACACCACCGTCTTAGCGATTGTGCTAAATTTTTACAAATGAGCTTAGAGCAACGTAGGCAATACGTGCAGAAGAGTTCCAGGTGTTATAACTGCCTAGCGGAAGGACATAGCGTAAACGACTGTAGAACAAAGGGGCGATGCCATCAGTGTAGAAGAAGGCACCATACACTGGTCCATATAGAGCAAAATACCACTAATATGTCGTCGAAACCGAAATCAACTACCAGCACAAGTGTAAGCACTACACTTGCATTGTCCGAAGAACCTGAACCCATTAATTCTAATGTCGTTGCTAATTTACATTCATCAAATTCAAACGAGAGTGCTGATGCATTGTTACCAACTGCTCTGGTTGAAATTCGTGACAGATTTGGAATATGGCAATCCTGTCGAGCCCTGTTAGACTCCGCCTCAACAAGGTCCTACATAACCGAAAATCTGGCAAGGCGGCTTAGTCTTTCAAGATCCAATGCAAGGTTTCAAATTAATACCTTAAACGGTGGAAATGCTGGTAGAGTAAGAGGAGTATGCTCATTGGTGATGAGATCAAGATTCAATCCCCAGTTCAACATCGATCTCAATACATATGTAATATCCAAAATTACTTCAAACCTTCCATCGCACGTTATTGACCGCGATAAATTATCATATCTGAACCAGCTACCGCTAGCCGACCCCGATTTTCATATACCCGGCGGCATAGATCTTTTGATTGGATGTGATAGGTTTTTAATGCTAATATCCGATGGCCAAATAGCCGAAACCATAGAAAAGCCTGTTGCGCTCAATACAAAACTAGGATGGATTATAGGAGGAGTAAATCGAACACATGAGAAGCACCACGAAATCATAACTTGCCTTACCATCGACCAAGAAATTTGTATTGATCAATCACTCAGGAAATTGTGGGAAACCGAAGAAATACCAGCTGTCACACAATATACTGACGAGGAGAAACAATGTATGGAACTATTCGATAAAAGGTTAAAAATAGATGAGTCAGGACGATTTATCGTCGCATTACCTTTCAAACCAAATAAACCCACGTTGGGAGATTCACTTACCCAAGCGCTCAGAAGATTCAGCTCGCTTGAACAGAAATTTACAAAAAACCCAGAACTGTACAGGGACTACACCAAATTCATGGTGGAATACAAAGAACTCGGTCATATGCAGTTGATACCACCAGATCAAATCGACCTATCAAACAATAGGAAATATTATTTACCACATCACCCTGTATTCAAAGAAGCCAGCACCACTACCAAGTTGCGCGTGGTGTTTGACGCTTCAGCCAGAACGACATCGGGTGTATCTCTTAATGAAACTTTGATGGTCGGACCGAAAGTTCAACAGTCACTATTAGAGATACTGATTAGATTCCGTAAACACCGTTACATGTTCACGGCGGACATCGAAAAAATGTTCCGTCAAGTTTGGATCGAGAAGACCGACACCGAATTCCTACGTATTGTTTGGCGAGACTCCCCGACATTACCGATAAACCATTATCGTCTCCTCACCAATACCTATGGCACAGCTTCAGCTTCATTCATAGCAACACAATCGCTTAGTAAATTGGCCCAGCTTCATTTTGAGACGCATCCAAACGCAGCAAGAGTGTTAACCAAAGATTTTTACATGGATGACTTAATGTCCGGAGCAAACACCATTGAAGAAGCTATATCAATACAAGCCGAGCTGAAATCCCTTTTGAGACTTGGTGGGTACCATCTGCGTAAGTGGGCAAGCAATGACGTGAAGTTACTGGAAAACATACCCGAAAACGACAGAGAGATTTCAATCCGTGAAGTAAGCGAGGGAAATAAAATGATCCTGCTATTGGGCATGAAATTCGACCCACGAGCTGATAGTTTTTCTTTCAATGTGTCACTACCAGTGTCAACCAAAATGACCAAACGAAGCATGTTATCCGAAGCCGCGCGCATTTACGATCCAATGGGATGGCTTTCCCCACTGACGGTTAGTATAAAGATACTATTTCAACGCCTATGGTTGTTGAAACTCGATTGGGACGACCAACTTCCTCCGGATGTTGCAAGACAATGGATAGACACACGGAGCAGATTAAGCTTAATTGAAAAGGTCAAAATACCGAGATGGCTAAATACAACCACAACACTGCACTTGTGTGGGTTCGCCGACGCATCAAACGCTGCTTATGCCGCGGTCATTTATGCTAGGACGCTAAATTCAAATGGAAAAGTATTGACCAACCTAATTATTGCGAAAACCAAGGTCGCACCAATAAAGTACACCACAACAGCAAGACTCGAGTTATGTGCGGCGCTTTTACTGGTTCGACTGATAACGTTGGTCACAAAGTCACTGGAGTTTACAAGCTGCTTAAAAATATCATTATGGTCTGACTCCACTACGGTCCTAGCTTGGTTGGCAAATCCACCGAGAAAGGGAAATGTATTCGTACTCAACCGAGTTACCGAAATACTTGATTCTACAAACGTCCAACAATGGTCCTACGTACCATCAAAGGAAAACCCGGCAGATAGCGCCTCTCGTGGTGTTACACCTGACGAACTTCTGAACCATACCATGTGGTGGAGTGGGCCGGCCTGGCTACATTTTGAACCTATTCAGGCTCCAGAGCAACCGAAAGGAACAGTAAATACGAAGATACCACCATCCAGTTACCACCTTAATGTTGAACCAGAAAAATCAAATAATGAAAATTCACTAGTTCCTAAAATAATTGAGAAGTTTTCAAGTGTAAAAAAATCAATTCGGGTCATTGCATGGATTCTACGTTATAAACAGAATTTACAGAATTCCAAAAATAAAGTTATTGGTCCACTTACTGTAACAGATTTAGACGAAGCATTCACACTAATAGTGAAAGAGGCTCAATTTACAACTTTTTCTACAGAAATCAAGTGTTTACAAGAAAGATTGCCTTTGAGGAAATCTGATATTTTATCTTTTAATCCTTTCTTAGATAACTCCGGTATTTTGCGAGTAGGTGGCCGTCTGGAACATACAAGCAACCAATACGACCTGAAGCACTCCATAATATTATCAGGTCGACATGCTCTGGCATTTAAACTAGTACAAGAAGCACACGAAGAGCACCTACACGCAGGTCCCACCTTATTAATGTCAATCATCAAGCAACGATTTACGATATTAAGGTGTAAGGACTTGATTCGACGCATCATACATAGTTGCATCAAATGTTTCCGTCAAAAGAAGACTACCCAGCAACAATTAATGGGTCAATTACCACCACCAAGGGTCAATTTAGTAAAAGCATTTCTACAGACTAGCGTAGATTACGCTGGCCCGTATAATCTGAAGACCTGCAAGGCTCGAAAGGCTACGACCTACAAGGGCTATCTGGTTGTATTCACATGTATGGCAACTAAGGCCGTGCACCTAGAGTTGGCTTCAGATTTGACTTCGGATACATTTATCGCAGCGTTTAAAAGGTTCCAAAATCGCCGTGGTATCTGTACAGATATTTACAGTGACAACGGCACCAATTTCGTAGGAGCCGCCAAAGAGCTAGAATATTTTCGACAACTAATATCAAGGGAAACTAAGCAAATCATCAGCTGGACAACAATGAACAATACGAAATGGCATTTTGTGCCACCAGTATCACCACATTTCAATGGGCTTTGTGAGGCAGCTGTAAAGTCAACGAAGTATCATTTACGACGAGTGCTCGGTCAATCAAGTCTTAGATACGAGGAGTTATACACATTGTTAACACAAGTCGAAGCCCTACTAAATTCTCGACCCTTGTGCGAATCGCCAGAGGATCACATCACGGCACTAACACCGGCGCATTTCAGCATTGGGCAACCAGTTACTATGATTCCGGAGCCAAATCTCACAAACCTAAAGGTCAATCGTCTATCGCGATGGCAAATGACACAGCAGATGTTTCAACACTTTGCCAAAAGATGGCAAGCAGAATACCTAACCACCTTGAATAGCCTATCAAGGTGGCAATATAAAACCAATAACATTAAGAGCGGCGATTTAGTTATATTAAAAGATGACAATATACCACCAGGACAATGGGCATTAGGACGCGTCACTGATGTACATCCTGGTCGTGATCAAATCGTCCGTGTAGTAACACTTAAGACAGCTAAAGGGACATATAAGCGACCAATCACCAAAATTTGTCGGCTTCCATTGCTTGATTCACCCAGTTCATCAACGGGGGCGACATGTTGAGAATATTAACTACAATGTCACAATCTTAATATCAACTACATCCACAATCCATATTGCGTTCCAGATAGCGTCGACTCCAACCCATAATTTAGTACTCATTCATAATATTAGTACTTGGTACACGTTTACATAATGTATTATTATGGAAGCTATACTTGGTACAAGTTTACAATATTAGTACTGGTTGGAACATATCCACGTCTATATAATCTTGACAAAGGTAAACGTCACTCTCTTATCAAAAAGGTGGTCAACACAAATAGTTTATTGTAAAGAAGTGCTCAACATAAAAATATCAATTATTAGCGAATAGAAGTCAAATAAAAATATATATTATTTATAACAAGTGTATAATTAATTAATTAGAATAAAATTAATTATCAATTGTGTTTATATACCGGTGTTGTTGTTGTGTATACATAAATTTATTATCATAAAATAAAGATTAACAAAGTTGTTGTTGTGTATATACATAAACGAAATAAAACAAAATAAAGACGCCGAACAATACCCCATATGTCACAGTTAACATCCTATAATGTTTAATTTCTTCATTGACAGCCTTCCTTCAAAGTAGAATTTCGTTAACTTTTAGGCATATTTGCTTATTTTTGTCTATCGTTGATCTTATGATGATATGGTTGTAGTCTTCTTTCCTTGTTTTGGGTATTGATATAATGTATACAATTTTGGAATTTTTTATCATCATCATCGGTTCTGCGTATTCGATAGCTTCGATTTCGTTGGAATATGGAAGTGTCTCTAATTCCGTTAGTAAACGATTAATTTCCATTTTGTCCAATAAATTAGTATTTATGATTTTAGCTTTTGCCAATTGCGCTGCTCTCACTATTTTTTTTACTTCCTCTTTGACAATGAGGACGCGATTGAATAAAATTTGTTGCAGCTTCTCATCCGAATCGTCTTTAAAATGGTCAGTGATTTTGTTGTATATATTCACTGAGCATTTTGTCTGCCGAGTTCATTAAGGATTTGTTTATCTTAAATTGCCGCTTATTATTATTGACCATTTGATTTTGACTGTTGACAACCTGATCCCAATCTGTGGCGTCTGGTGATCCTGCGATCCACTTCCATGCGCGCCCGATCCAGTTAATTGATCGTTTGGTTCTGGTGTTTTGTCCTTTAAGTTCCAATATTAGTTGCCTTATTTGGATTACCTGATGATTCAATTGAAGTTTATTAATCGTTGTTGTGATACAATCAATTAGATCCTCATAGCTTTCCAAATTGATGACATGAATCAGCTTAAAACTGCCATTGATGATTTTTCCATTTCCCCGTTTCAATGTCATTGATTGTCTCAAAAAGTGCTGTAATTAAAAGATTATTGTATTAAATTCTTAATTTGGGCTTTGTGAATCCGTCCCCCAGATGTAGTTGTAACTGTGACATTATTGTCTTTAGCTACGGTTTCCTTTCGAAATTTAGGTTTGTCTTTCGACTTAATTTGTTTGTTAGCGGTGTAGATTGTATAATCGAGTTCGAAGGTTTTTGGTTCACTTCTATTTGTGTTTTCTCTTGTTAGTTTTGTTTCCTGCGATCTTTTCAGTCTTTCTATCATATCTTCGTTGATTTTGTTTTTGAAGTCTGCTAGATTTTGACAATTGATTCGTTGTATTATGCCCAAAAATATACGATCACGATTTCAATCACGGTTGAATGTACTCTTTCGATAGTCCCATTTACCTCGCTTCTTTGTGAAGGTGTTAAGTAGACTTCGACTCCCAAGGTTTTAGTCAATGATGATTGGGCTTACTAGGCTTCGTTCTTTGTCCATTACGATTAGTTTTAGTACCGTGAAATATTGTATAACGCTTTGATGATTTTGTCTCGTATATGGGAGATTGATTTGCTTTTAATACAGAAAAATTTTGCGAATTTTGAAAACTTGTCCACGCATGATTAAATTTTTTCTTTTTTCATCTCCATAATTTCCACGTGCAGTATTTCCGTTGGATAGTTTGGAATCGGTGTTTTCTGGAGTTGGACATGACTTGGGTGTCTGTTCTATTTGTTGATATTACAATTATCACAATTTTGTGTAAACTTTTTTATCAAACTTGTCATGTGAGGAAAATAATAGCGTTCCAGAATTTGTTTTTTGTTCTCAAGATGGTTTCTATATGTGCTCTTCTATGTTCCTCTTTTATTAATGCAAATTTGTTCTCTTCGTTACAGATGTCTTCAACGATCCTTTGGGTTAGCAGTAATTTGCATGTGGAGAAGCACTCCTTGTAGTGTCTGGATGTATTCCTCTAAAATTTGTATTCCGTTAATTAGGGTTGGATTCAATCTTTCCCGTAGTATTTTAATTAGATTTGCCTTTCTTAATTACTAGCTGCTTTTTGAATGAATTAATGGGTGCCTCACATAATTGGATTAATTCTATCTTCCTCCGCGCTATGCAGAGTTCCGGTTGATAACGTATTAGCCTCCAATTCTAATCTTAAAAAGACATCGGTAACCTTATTAGTGCAACCAGGTTTGTAGATCAGCTCGTAATTATACTCTTCTAGCCGAGCTTTCCACCTCTTCAGTTTAGTATTATTGTTTCTGTTGCCAAGCGTGAATGTTAAAGATTGGTGATCCGTTAGAATTTTAAATTTTTTTGCACCGTATAAAAAGTTTCGAAGATTATCTAACGCCCAGATGGCCAGTATATCCTTTTCGTTGGCCGCGTAATTTTCCTCAGTGGTGTTTAATGATCTGGAAATATAGGTTATCGGTCTATCTTTACCGATTTCCCCTTATGATAACACTGCACCGACTGCAAATGATGATGCATCGGTGGTTAGTATAAACGATCTTTTGAAGTCCGGAAAAACAAGTATCTCTGAGGATGTCAGTAGCCCTTTGATATGTCAAAATGCTTCAATTTCCTTCTGGTTTGTGCGTTATCCCTCCTCGTTAGGTTGGTTAATGATTTCGCTATTTTCGCGAAGTCTCGAATGAATCGTCTATAATAAGATACCAATCAAAGAAACGATTTTAGATCATTGAAATTATCGGGTTTTCTGATGTTTCGAATAGCAATGATTTTTTTGGAGTCCGGTTTGACACTTTGGTTTGTAATAAGAAATCCGAGAAGTTCCGTTTGTGTTTTCTAAAATTCCGTTTTATCCAGGTTGACGCGTAAATTGGCCTTTTCCAGTTGCGCGAATACCCTCCTGATGTTCGATAAATGTTCTTCATTTCTTCCTCCGAATATTATGATATCATCGAAGTAAACGTAGCATACCTCATCGATAAGTTTTTTAAAACATCATCTATCATCCTGTGGTATATGGCAGGAGCATTTTTTAGGTTGAATGGGAGTCTTAAGAACTCGTACTTCCTGTTCATCGTTGAAAACGAAGTCTTGGGTATGTCGGTTTCTTTCATCTTTATTTGATGGAATCCCGAAGTTAAATCAATTGTGGTAAACAATTTCGAATCCCCAAGATTTGCGATTGTGTTGCTTATATCAGGAATTGGATATGTATCCGATGTTGTTACTGCGTTTAGCCTTTTAAAATCTATTACAATTTTGTACTTTTTTGTTTGTGAAGCGTCCATTTTCTTTTCATCCAAATTAGTAAATTATATGGACCTTTGGTAGGTCTTATTATTCCATCCACTAGGACTTGGCTGATTTGTTTTTTCACTTCTTCTCTCATGTGGTATGGATATGACTTCGTGTATATTGGTTCCTTCGTCATTGTTCTAATTTCGGCTTTTACTCCAGTGGTGATTGTTTCTGTAATTTTCATAGGTCCGAATAATGCATGAAATGTTGATACAACTTCCTGAAGTTTCTGCTTGATTTCTGGTAAAAGATGGTTGTCACGAAGTTCGATATTGTTGACTTGAAGAGATTTTTTATCATGGAGTGGGATTTTTATGTTTGGTGATATGGTTAAAATGTTTCTTTTGCGGTCAATAATGGCTTCCAATTTCTTTAGCGTATCGTCGCCAGTTATTCTGTCAAATAAAAACATTTGAAAATAAAAACATTTCAAACAAAAACGACCCGGCAAAACAAAAAAATCGATTGTATTGTTTCTGCCTATGCTTTTGAAAAATTGTCCTTGTATTTTTTTGTTTAATTTCCTATATGGTAACGACATCGGGTTAGGACTCCTTTGTGTGTGATATCGGAGCTTTGGCAGAATTTGGTTTACGAGTGCAGTTACCGAATTGTTATAATTTCTCGAATGGATTGGTATGTTTCGGAAGTTTATATTTTGCATTTCCAGGCAAGATGCGTAAGCTTCTGGAAGAGTCTGCGGTCTTTGGATCATTAACATTTTGGGTTAAGTATATATCAAAGAATAATGAAAGTTCACAAAGATGAGCTCACATACTACTTTTTAGAAAAGAGATGTGTCGAGTATTTAAATGAACTGAACGATAAGTAAAACCTCACAAGAATTGCAACAGCTTCTTCCATAAAATAAAACGAGTATTATTATAGCCTCTCAAATGAAATTATTTTCACCAACGGTTATATTTTCGACTTCGTTACTATTTCCAAAATATTCATAATATAAATAAATTTCGTCATCTTATTATGTTATCCTGAATTTATTAGAACGAAAAGCTAAAATAAATATTTTTCCGTATTATACACCCAAAAATACAGCTTGACTTCAAATTCAATCAACAAATCGAAAATCGATTAATCGATAAGGCAAATCAAACGAAAATAAAGCCATTCAAACAATGCTGCCAAAAAATAAAATACATAATGAGATTTGTGTGACATAATATTATGTTTATAGGCTACATGCGAGTATATCAGTCCTACCCAAAATTTAGAATATCAGCTTATCCTCTTCAACAGATTTTTTTTTTTTTTTAATAAAATTGTTGAATTTATTATTTCGTACCAAAAATTGGTTTGGGTTGTAAATTTTGTAAGTTTTTGCCAAAACTGCCATATGTATTAGCATTATTTTTAAATTTAAATTGCTAATAAATTACAAGATTGGAACATCTTAAACGCATAAGTGACGTATACAATCAAAACAAAGTGTTGCTCCGCTAAATTTATTGATATATAGGCAATTAAAAGTTGGTAAAAAAATAAATTTATTGGCGTCACAAATCTAACATGAAATATTGAAAGATTATAAACTTTTATGTTCCATATCTTTAGTATTTTGGATTATTGATTCATTCATTCATTATTTTGCCTCTTTAATCGATAAATAAACGAAGACAAAGAACGAGAATCAGATTTGTAAAATATTTGAATGATTATGTCACGATATCTAATGCGAATATTGTTCAAAACTGCCATCGTACTTGATTCGGCACTTCCATAGGTGCACATGGTGCAGTAAAACCGGGCGCCAAAATTATGAGGTGGCAATACAAATTGGATTAGTTAAGTTTTCATTAGATTTTACTAATTAGGATTGTTAATAAATGATTATAGGAGACGAAGCTTTGATAAGACACCGTTTATAAAAGGAAAAAATATTGAAATACAGGCGCAAATTTAAGGATTAGAACCACATACTTCTTTAGCTCTGACACTGTTCAAAGTTTATATGTATTTTATGCTAATTTATTTTAATGGTGGAAAATTTAACTCACAATTTATTATGTGAGACTAGGTTGAAAATAAAAAAATATTACGTTTGGTTAAACTTAAAAAGTTTTGTTAAGTTAACTTAATGGAAATGTGTTAAAAAACCGATTAGAATTACTAAAATTATAATAGTTTTCGAGTGTATTGTTTAATCGACATTGACAATTTTCGTTAATTTAGTTTCGTTAAGTTCGAATTTAAATCATTCTTGATGTCTAATGATGCTTTAGTTTTATTTTTTAAATTTATTTACCAACAGCTATTATATTTTAAGGTGAAAACTTTACCAGCTATAATAATATTTCGCTTCTAACCGGTGATTTTTCACACCTTCAACTAAATATACTTTAAATGTAAAAGGTGATTTTTTTTTTTTTTTTTTTTTTGTTTGTTTCTGAACTCTGCAATCTGTTCTGGGGCCGATGCTCTCCCAACTCTTTCGCAGTTAATTTTTAACGTCCTACCTTACGCCGTCACCAGCCAAATTGAGGACGCACGAATACAGGTTCGATTTTAAATCCATCTGCACATTGCATTGCTCCAGCCAGCCTGCACTGACATGGACGATGGTTCGGCCCATGGATTCTGCACTCCAACAGGGGGTCATAGTTGTGTTCATCGTCATCACCGATCGAAATCAGGTGATGAAAAATCCCTTTTGCAACCCTCTCCCGTTGGGATTCGAACCCGGTACCTCCCGTCCCAAACACCGCAGCTTTAACCACTGCACCAATTGCTCGGTAAAAGGTGATTCGGATCCATAATTCATTAATTTACCTTCAAAAACTTGTAAGATTCATTTTGAATCGGTTTCGTTAAATATTCGTTAAGTTATTTGAGTATAATTTAATTAATTTTTATTGGTTAATTTTTGAATATTTGTATTTCAAAATAATTAAAATTATTCGTTGTTTCGTTTAACTTGAAAAGTTTTGTTAAATTAACTTAACGAAAAGGTGTTTTTTAAATTGCTAATTTTCTTAAATTTATTTTCGTTAAATCCGTATTTGAATCGTTTTTGGCTTTTTGGTCTAATCAGAAAATAATTTAAAGATATAAAAATCACCAATCCTGTATAGCGACAAAAATTTCGTCGTTATATAGGATCACTTTGTTGACTTTATAATAATTGTTCATTTTAAATTAGGCCTTTAGAGTAATAGAAGTTTGAGATGAAAATCTATCAAATAATTAGCAATGCCCGTGAACTAAAATTATATCGATCAATAATTTGAATTTACCTATTAACAACTTTTAATATTTCGTTAAATACTCGTTAATTTGTTTCAGTACAGTTAAAAAAAAATATTTGTCAATTTTTTAAAAACGTTGTATCAAATCAATCATCGTAAAATCAAAATCATCGTATCATCAAAATAGAATAATATTTTGTTGGTTCGTTAAACTAAAAAAGTTTCGTTAGTTTTCGTTAAGTTGCGTTGCAACCTAAATATTATATAATATGAAAATATTATAATTTTATATAAAATTTAGAATCGACATTTACGATATTTAAGAGTCTAAAATCTCTACAAATTTTAATGATGATATCTATAACGGTAACTTCCGGAGAAGGTAGCTTTTCGAAATTAAAATTAAAAATACTGTGAATTTCTTGAAAATAACTACAGTACCGAAATTTGAGTTTTTATAAATCTTTTTTTATTTTTAACTATGTATATTTTAATTTGTATTGATTTACAAATGCAGTTTTGAATTATGTCTCAGTGGGAAACCTGAGTAAAAAATGCATTGCAAATCCTACATCCGATGTAATATGAGAATGGATTATTGTTTGGGGCGCCACATTTGGAAAATACACCAGGCATAAAATAGTTTAGCGCCGGTTCTGTGCACCAACGAGATAATGTGAGTGAGAAATTGAACCTCCACTTTTTTGAGGATTGTGATTTTTTGAGGAAACGCACCAAGATCGAGGTGGTCTTTCTGGACGTCAGATGAGTTTCTGTTTGAGAACGCAACTGGAACGGAATAAGGAGATCTGCCAGGAAATTCTTAGATCACCATTTGATTTGCGTAACAACGCTTGCGGCAAACAGCTTGAAACTGATGAGTGGGAAGTGATGTGCTATTCGATGATGATGATTCAACTAGTTTCTTTAGACGAAGAATCTTTTCTACGAACTGTGCCACTATATTTCAGTTTGGGTTTGATACAAGCATGATACCCCCGATATTATCGGTTTTCAAGTCTCTGATCTTGCTTTCCATTTCTTCCCGTTCTTGTTTCCACCTGGTTTATTTAAAAAATGTGTGTTCTGCGGCGTCGGTTCACGCATCTCCATAAATACATGAAGGATCTTCCAGCTTTCTAATCGTGTGCAAATAATTACTAAAATACCCATGACCTGTAAATAATTTGGTTATTAAGAAGTTTACTTCTCCATGCTTTCTATCGACCCCCCTAGGGATGTTTTTAATTAACCATTCTATCCATCTCCCACGCCTCTCGTCTTGCCAATTCTTCTGCTAAAACAGCATAACATGTTCCCTAGCCGCCCTTTTTGCTTCTGCGACGCTATGTTTGCTCTTGGTGTTATATATTCTTTTCTTTTACTTGGCCATTAGATTGATTGGCGTCACGCCTGCGATGACCAGAATAGCAGATTCAGATGCTGTTCTGATGCTTGTTTTGGTATTTTTCCATTTTAAGCGTGTCTGTCCATATTTCACATCTATACAAAAGGATAGAATTTGTTATCGACATTAGTAACTTCCTTTTCCCAGCCACTGGGCCTCCGATATTCGTCATCAGCCTATACTTAGTGCAATAATCACTTTTGTTGCCTTTTCCGAAGAACACTTGATTTGTTTTCCAAAATTACGAGTACCAGCTACACCAGCCACTGGGATTTCCATGCCTTTGGGAATACACCCCCCAAAAGGCAATGGTGGTACATGTTTAGAAGTACTTCACTGTGGTGCTTTCTTGTTTCACAGAGAGGAAGCAGCTTGTTAGATCTCTTCTATCGAGAAAGCTGGAACATCTTCTAGTTTATCAGGCAAGGTGACTGGCCGTCACTTAAGTGGTCCGGGAAAACAGAGTTTACGTTGAGCCATGTTTAGCTTGGCTCCATTAAGGTGCCAGGTGCCAGTGTTCTCAGTTTGCGCATTACAATTTTATAGTCTAACCTCCAGGGTTTGCTGTCAACGTCACGTTTCAAGTTCTCCCATTTGATACGCTTGCTTCTGTTTATTTCTAATTACAGTGCCTTTCTTGCCAGTCTTATAACGAGCCAATATTTTTCATGCAGCATTTCCGCCGTGTGGGCTTCTCTTCTTCTTGATCTAGTAGCTGTGCGTTTTAGGGGCAAGCAACGCTTTCTGAGGTTTGCTATTTGATCAGTCGACCAATATACAGCTGAGTTTCTACCCTCTAGACCCCATTTTTTAGGCATCGATGCATTATAAGCTTGTTTTACTAGCCTCATTGTGACATTAGCAATTTCTTCAGGAGCTCCGGATATTCTCATTACTGTAGCTTTTCCTGCTTCGATTGTTTCAGTGAGATTTTCAACACATAGCTTAGCCACGTTCCAACCTATTACTCGACCTGTCACTCGACTCTCATTCATCACCACCAGACCTACTCTAGCTACCATGTCCAGAATATACTGTACCCTGGTGTTACAGTCAAAATATCACGCTTTATCTTATAAGGTGTCAATTTTTGCTCGAAAAGCGTTCATTGGTTCGTTCAGAGTAAAATACTGACATGATCTCCTTAATTTTCGCCCATACAAATCCCTCTTCTCTCTATAAGTCTCAGTTGTGATTAGATGCAGGGCCCAGCTGGCAGCTGTTTCTAGATTATCGGAGAACCAGTCATCTTCCGCTCTATTCATATATTGCTCACTAATGATAAGCAGGTCCGCGCCTATCTCTACTCTTAGCTGGTTTAGAAGGGCATATGCAGTTCTACTTCTATGAAGATTTCCCTGAAGAACCGTCATCTTATATTTCTTTTATTTGGCTTGCTCAAGGGCTTGTTTATATATCTGACAAGCACCTGGCTCTGGTGCGTGTTTGGCTTGTTCTGGTCCAATATTATTTTCAGCACATAGGAAGCACCTTGGCTTCCATTTTACACTCCCTTTTGAAATGGGTCTCCACAGAGGTGACAAAATTCACTCCGATTAGGGCTTTTGCAGTTCAACTCATGATGGCCGTAATCAAAGCAGTCATAACATCTGACTACTATGGTCGTACGCTGGATTCTGCAAAATAGCCAGCCTATTTTGATGCGACCTATTCTAAGCAGCACAGAAGCTTCACGAGCGCCAATCTCTACAAAGGCCATTCGCTGTTCTCTCTGTAAGTGACACCTTCAATTCGTTTTTAAATTCTTTAAACCCTTAGAGGCCTCGTCTGAGGGCATCTTTACCTTCCTCTTCAGAGGAAAGACAATCTAAATCCTTGATTTGCAGTGTGGTTTTTAGTTGCAAGTTCAGTGCTGTGGCCGTCTCCCCAATGGCACAGCGCAATGCCTCGCAGAAGCTTGCTTTGCTGGTCGTATTTGCTCCGAGTTCCAAAAGAACATCACCTATTTTGGTGCGGCGTATCGACTTAATCTCCATATCCAAAGCTTCCGGGTTAACCTTTTCTCTTATTTTTTACTCTTGGTTTTCGGTATCTTTTCCTTCGCTTTTATTTTTGGTTGCTTCTTTAACTGAACTACAGTCCATGCTTGCGAATCTTCACCTTCGTTTTTCTTTTTTACCACGTTTGCTTCAACTGAGCAAGGCCAAACATTTTTTTTTTATTAAAACTTTCTGCCTTAGCAGGTGTAGAAGAGACCTCCTAAAGGTGTGGTGGTTATTTTACCGTTTGCGTTTTCCCTTTTGTTTTTTTCAGTTATCCTGACAGAAAACTAACCCATCAATGATATCTTCAAGAACCAGGAGACCATGCTTGACATTTCTGCTAATATTTTTTTCACCAAAATTAAATGAAATAACAGTTCCTGCCTATATAAATGTTAAACAATTTGAAAATGATTTCTTTTCAGTAGAGTCGTTAAGCTAATTCGTTGATGAAATAGTGCGGTTTGAGTAATTTTCTAAAAGGATTGTTAGTCCGTTCCAGGATGGAAATGTTCATGTTAAGATCGATAAATAATTTGACATTTGCAAGTAACTTTTCTGTAAATATCAAATAATGATCGCCAAAATTTGTAAAGAGGAATCATTCTACGTGGAATTTACTCCGTATTTCTAGAAGCCAAGCTATGTACTGTTCACAATCAATAAGTACGCTCAAAATGTCAGAACTATAAAGGATACTTGGGTACAAACCTGGATAAATATTGTAATAATTTTACACACCGTTCGTTTTCCATTCAATTTTTGAATCCGTACATCGAAAATGGAAAACTCTTTACGATTATGACCGAATGAAAAATGATATTTTTACCTAACATCTTAATGAAACATAGTTTTTATTTTGTACATGATAGATGCAATGTTAAAATAACATAAAAAAATCTGTGTTTGCCAAATTGGAAATTTTTTATTTTTTTTTAGTATACGATGAACGAAATTTAACTAGACTAAAACCAAATGAAATTCCATTCGATTAGATCGTATACAATTTTGTTTTTGGGATGTGTACAGTAAGTTTTCACAAATTTTTTAATATTCTGCTAACATTTTTCTTTTAAGTTTGTTTGTTAACTAGAATTACATAAAACAGTACATATTATGAATTTAATTTTACAATTATTTATTTTGGCTTCTTGCCAGCCATAGATTAAATTAATCTTTTGTTTTTTTTACCACTAATCGTACATGTACATATAGTATCAGTAATGTTATTTTATACTTGACAGTGTTCAAGGTATTTGCACAGAAAAATAGTTTCGACAGCCGAACAAAGATGACATAAATATTAAATTTTAACATGGTTAAGAATAAAAAGCTAAGGTATTATGTAGCTTTGTACTTAATAATATATTTCAAAAATGAGGAGCTTATACATAAGAAGATTAGCTTTGCATCATAGACGTTTGTCTATATGATTACTATCAAAAAAGTCTGCCAAACATTTATAAAATTTCAAATTTTGTTTTTTTGAAACGGTTTATCAAATGTGTACAGATTTTGAATTATTTGCTTATCATTTGTAATTCTGATTGCTGGTTGGCAATCATGAACTAATTTGTTGATTTTTTTGATTTTAATGTATTCAGTATATGAACGGTTGTTTCACTTAATTTTGGTGTAAAATAGTTTTTATACATTTTAGAGTTTTATGTGAATTGAAATTTACACCAATTAAGTTTTCTTATAATTACAATGACGTAGTTTGTCAATTTAACGGTTATTTAGTTTATTTTTCGTGCAATAATTTTATTTGAATTTGTAATTCATACACATATTATAATTTTAGAATATTAATGACATACAACTTTAATATGTTTGATTTATAGGTAATATTTAAATAACGACTTACATTAGTGTTCAGTTGGACTAATTATTTATTACTTTAATTTAATCAGATCTTTATTGGACATGTCGAAATATGTCGATAATGTGGCCAGTTTTTTGTAAAAAAAAATATTTTACGAATTACGAAATGTCTGTCGCAACCTAAAAAGTGTTCGAGGAAAACAACAACAACTTGTCGCAATTTCAAGAATTAGGCACGACTTTTAGTGATAAAAAAAATCACTAAAACACAAAATAATTATTAAAACTGCTACAATACGGTTAAATGATAACATAACATATCACAGAAAATTTACATGATACCAAAAAAAAGTCACCATACAAAATTTATTTTATCAGTATATCCATACTAGTCGATAAAAAAATTATACAATTTTTTAAATTACCTACATGAAATATTAATTAAAAACATAACAAATTTCAAATATAAAATTATGCTTTATTTTAATTTTATTGATTGTTATATGGAGTTTTATAAAAAAATACATTTTTTTTAAGGTAGTTCCGGTTCCACCAATTTTAAACTAGCCAACCCGCAGTTTTGAACTTTTTTTAGCTGGGTATACGATAATGGCCACTGCACTAATTACTTAAAATTAAAATTTTGCAAATTATTTTAGTTTAAGTCAACTCTAACGCCACATAGAGTTGCTTCTAAGATACAGCCGTATTTTATTCGATTATGGAATTGGAATTCAAATAAAATAGGCTTTGCATTCTCTTTTGGAATTGGAATTTCAAACAAATAAATTGAAAATAAAGGCGTGTACAGTTTAGTTTCTTAACTTAGTTAAGTGATTAACTTTATTAATAATAATAAAATTTTATAATTTTATGTAAAATCATTTAAAAAATCGAATAAAATGTACTAAACACATGGAAAGTAGCGCGCCTGTTATTTGACACTTTAACTAAAAAGTGGTATTGGAATGTAATACCATCAATAGAGAAGGATTTCAACCATTTCCAAAAAATAATTTGAAATATGGAATTGATGTTGTAAAAAATCAAATAAAATACGGCTAACATATACAATTACAGCAATTTTTAGTATTGCGTTGTGAACATTTTTGACACAAATATAATTTTCAAATATCAGCTTTCAAAACCATTGGCACATTCTTCACCACATAACATACGATCAGCGATCAGTTAATCCCGTGACGGGGTTTTATTATAATAAATCTTTATATCAAATTTGAAAGGAAAATCTTATTTTTTTTACTATATTGACAACAATATGAATATACGCAATTGTCTAAATGACAAAAAAAGAAAAGCATACGAGACGTAAAAATTGAAATTTATTATGACAAACGTTTTTCTAGCAAATTACAAGAAATTTTGTTGATTTTTTTTATCACTAAATTTTGCGCCAAATCCAGGATTTAGAATCCTTAAGTTCGCTGTAGCTTGACTTTTTGGGACCTGGAGTCTCAATAACCACATCAAATATGTTATCTTCGCTGAAACCTCTGTCAATTAACACTTGAATCGTTCGCCGCCAATTGTACGTGCCAATGCTATTATGTTGGGAAATTCAGTAGCTGTTATTAGCTAATAACTTTAAGCTTTAGGATGATAGGTTTAATATAATAATAATTTGTATAATTTATTAATTGATAATTTTTGGGAAATCTCCTGATGATGCTCTTGGAAAGTGGAAGTTGATTGTATTTATTGTGCCGTACGATCGATAAGATGTCGGTAACAGAAAAAAATAAACAATATTTAATTTCGTCATGTTTTGCCGAAGAAATATTACTGAAGCTGAAGAATTCTGCAGAATTTTTTTATGAAAGCGGCATAAGGTACCGATTGTTTACGACAGCTTTAAATATTTTTTGGATTTATTTATTTGCATCAATGGGATCAAAAATCCTTTTTTGCTTGTAGTTTTATATTACAATATTAAAATTTGGCTTTGATTTGCTTTTTTTTTAAATACATTTAGATAAATTAAATCAAAAAGTATCATTAAATTTTCGACAAGTAGCCGGGATTAAATAGATTTTAAATGTCAACCAACAAATAAAATTCCTGACCGAAACAGGTTTAAAAGGCACGTAAATATCTATCTATGGAAGTTCAGTGGAGTCAATACATCTGTTTAACAAATCAGCAATTTATGTTGAAGCAACACAACTCAACAACGACTTTTAGTCCAAATTGTAACTTTATGTAAATTTACATTTACGGTTGGAGTAAGGTGGTAAATTATTTTTAATCAGCCACGTTGGAAGGTTCGAATCAAATTCATTTTATGAAGATAGTAAATAATGAATTGCATCTGTATCAGTTCAATTATATCTATATAAATACTATATAAGCAGGATTCCAAATAATCGATGCATATGCCAAATTAGACCAAACAATAAAACAATATGAAGTCCTTATTGATTGTGGTGCGGCGTGATAAGGCTCCCATGATGATAACATCAATCATCATCATTATATTTTTTGTAAACTGACCGGAAAAATTCAGAAAATAATTCACATATATAGGGTCTCCCAATAACCGGTTCAGATTTGACATATCGGTTATTTTGGCTCTGGCAGCACTAATGTCATTTTTTATTTGACAGAAACTCAGTATATTATTTCTAGTTGACGGAATGAGACACTTAACGCTTCAAGAAAACTGAGAAATGTTGGAAATTTACTTCCACAACAAAAACAATTAGTTCCAAGAAAAAGTCGTACAAAATTTGGTCAAAACAAGAGACTCACACCCAACGGTATCAAGGAGTTTGTGCATAAAGTGCATGATACGAGCTACCTAGTCGACAATCCAACGCGTACACGTGCTCGTCGTGTTCGTTCAGCCGAAAATATCGCCGCGGTTGCTGAAAATGTAAAGCCAACGGCCGAAAATAACAGAATCAACTACCGCTACAACCACCCAGGTTTCAGAGTTTGCTGGTATATGGGAGAAATTTAAACGGTACTTGATGTTCAATTCATTTATTTTACTTTTTGACGTGTCCTTTCGATTTTAGTTTGCCATCCATAAATATATTTTGCTGTATTTGCATAAGGAACTTGTTTAGAGTTGATACGTTTTGAATTCTGACATAATGTGTTTTATTAAAAAAATTCACATGCGTATAGATTTTGTTTCATTGAGTTTAGTTTGACATTTCTTCATCCAGTTACTAACTGTAGAATGCTTCCTTGCGATATTGCTGCTGGAATTTTGTTTTAAATCCGATTATCCATCTTTATATTTTATAAGAGAACGGCTATCGGTTGTATGTAGATTTCACAATTTTATAGTACTGTTTAGGAAGAACTAAATTTAACAGGTACTCTAACCCTTTATGCCTTAAACGATCAAACGACCAAGAATATGAATGAATCATAAATAAAAAAAATGTGAAAAATTGTGATGACTATGATTATAGCAAGTCTATTGCTATAATCATAAAGTCTGTTTTGCCCTTTCTCATCAAATAACTTATATTACTATAAGGGAAATCGCGTCGATTTTATGTGCCAACATGATATTAGTTGGGATAAAAATAGTAGATGGCACTAGAGTAGTTGAACGAAATGTTTACATTTTTTTATCTACAGTTTTTTATATTGAACGAATTATTAACGAAACAAAAATTTTAAATCTAAAAAAAAAATTTTAAATTTTATAATCGGGATTGGAGTACATGGGCTTATATTTATATACAATAATAAATAAATAAAACCAAATTTTATTTTTTTTTAATTATTTCATTTCATTAAAATGAATTAACTTCGTTAATTTTTTTCTTACACCAATTTTTTTTAAATTCTCTTGTTTTGCAAAATGAAAAAATCTTATTTTATAATATATATTTATGATAGTTTTAATTAACACGTAAAAATGATTTTCTATATCATTAATATTAAATCTAGAGTATAAGTGATTGCTATTATCTATAAAAATTAAATCGATTAAACTAATATTTTGTATTGATCGTAAAACTAACTTACTATATTCTAATTTTACATTAATATTAACACTACTTTTAAAAATTTTCTCACATTCGACTAAAATTTTGTATGTATTTAATGATGGGGTCATTAATTTACCCCATTTTTTTAAATTAAATAAACCTAGATTTAGCTCCAACCGTGCACTTTTATTTAAAATTTGGAGACATTCCTTACATTTTAAAAATTTAGGCAATTGTTTGGCTTCAATATACCCAGCTAAATACGTTATTATATCACACGAGTATTCATCCAGCTCGACTTCAATTAAATCTAATACAACATCATCATTTAAATTTAATTGATTTGTCTTTCGGCTGGATGAAATAGTTAATATTTCTGGCAAGGAAACATTACCCGTACCTTGCGCTTTTATAGATTTATTAACAACTAGCCGTTTATAGGATGCTATAAATTGTTTGCATGTTGGATTGTCGTTTCGGCCAGTTCGATAACGAATCAACCCAAAAAACAACTCTAAGTGATCCTGGCTAAACTTATATGTTAACAAATAATCTAATTTATCATTTACAATTAATTCATTGTACATAATTTTTAGACTTTCGGAATTTATTAAAAAACCTAAAAATCCTGTATTGAAATTACTTTGTATTACATTTAATTTTTGATGATATTTGTTAACATATTTTAATTCATTGATAGTTTGTTTTAAATATTCTAAATTTTTAAAAAAAGTTTCGTGTGTGAAATTTTATGAAAAAATAAAAAATAAAAAAATTGGTTGACGTGCCATCTATTGTTCTCGTTAAAAACGTTTGGTATGCCATCTAGAATTTTTATCCGAAACAAAATTGAACGAAATCATGTTGTCGTTAGCATTTACTATGGAAATGTTCACGATTTCCCTTATAGTAATATAAGTTATTTGTTTCTCATCAATCTTTACATAATCGTATTAAAATGGGTTAAAATTGTGAGTTTGCCCGGCGATCAGCCTAGATTATGTTTGTATCTGTGTCAAAATTGCATGTGTCAAAATTACAAAAAATTTAGATCAAAAAATTTAATATTTTAAAATAGCAAGTAGCTCGTAAACATCAACATTTTTGATTTTATATACTATGCTCGAATGAATATTTAGTAACAAGAAGATTTAACTGATAGAATTCACGTATTTCAATGTCTGAAACATGTAAAATATGTAAAACATATCATTGCAATTTCTAGAATAAATAAATATGCAAATTCTAAATATAAGCGTTAAATCTATACGGATTATGTTTCCTTAAAGTTTTTGAATATTTGAAAATATACACCAAGATTAACTCATGAAGTAGACAATCGATGTTTTTTATATATGTAATTTAGGAGTTGGGCGCTATTGGTTTAATTTTCGCCAATGACTTCTCTTGTTGTTTAACTTCTGCTAGAATCGTTCGTTTCCTATTGAAAATAAGTGTAAGTGGAACTGGCAGAGAACAAGCACATTTACGCAATATAACAGCAGGAATTGTATCAGGAACAGGTCAATAGGTCACAGCGATCTAAACCATTCAACTTTATGGACCGTATCCTATATTTTACTATGCATTAGTATCCTATATTAATTCAAAAGTTTGATCTATATGAGACGTATTTTAAGTGGCTAGCTTTCGTCATTTAATATTAAAATAAAATAAAATATTCATGAAATGGTTAGTCTTGCTAAAATCATATAATGAAGGAGATGAGGTTTGCTCAAGGGCCGCAAACTGGAAATCGAGTGTAAAAGAAACTTAAACAAAGATGAACATTTGGTTGTGTTTCGTGTCACTTAATGGCTTTGCTTAAATTGTTAATTTCGAAAATCATTGACTATTCAACGTTTTCTTTGTAAGATACTAAACAAGACCTGTTTAGGGATTATGCACAGATTTTAGTGGAAAAATTATTGTTACAACTTTGGTAGTTGCAACACAACCATAGTTAAATATTGAAAGTATGGTTTTGTATAATTTTTAATAATTTTGGCGTCGACCTAAACGATTTTCTAATTAAACTTTTAGTTACACAGGAACATAATGGGTTTTCCGGTTAGATCATTATAAAAAGGCTAAACTGGAATTACATTTTTTACAAAACCAGTTACAAATGGTAAAAACTAAAAATTAACTTCATAACGTCTAACTATAGACAATCTAGTGTATTTTATTGGGCACTGGAATAAGAATAAAAATTAAGAATTTCCCCTTATTTTAATATAAAACCGACAAAAAGATTAATTTAATTAATCCAAACGGATAGAGCTATAGTGATGAACGCTTTTTACTATAGATTGTGATATATTTTACTAATTATATACCGTACACCAAAAACTAAAACAAAATTGACAATCATAATATCCATGATACACGATTTGAGTAATTGAGAATTAATTTCCCCTGATTTTTTTTGTTTATTACATTTCATACTTCTTTTCCATATCATAAAAAATTAAATTTTTTGGTAAAGGGGAAAAATTGTATAACCAATTCAATAGGGCAATTTTTTAGTTACAGTTTTGGTCGTGGGCGACACCGTAAGGAACAAATATTGAAATGTAATTTTTTTGTATGGGAAAACATGATGACCCTAACGTGAAAAATATAAAAATTATAAATGGATTTGAGGAAATTAAACGTTTGTTTTTAGGCCGCAATACAACAGTAAAGTTAACCATGTGGGAGTGATTTTAAAATGTCTTTTTATTAAAAATAAAAAGATTTTAAATTCAAAAATGTTCAATCGTTTTTTTTGTTGTTATTATAAATGCTGTCCATGTAATCGAGTCAAAAAGGTAATGAGAATTAAAAATGTATATTTTAGATTACATTTTGTTGATGTTTACCATCATATTTTTACTTGCAAGTGAATAATAATTAGACCTACAATTTATCTAGTTATAGCGTATTAATAATATAACAGTTCTTATACAAGTAGTTCTGTTCTGAAGAAAATAAAACGTGCGTTTCCTATTAAATGTTCTGTTTGTTTATTTCGAAATAGTAATAAACGCATATTTATGTTTGTTCAGAACTCAAAATTCTGTATTAAAACTTTAATTATGTGATGTTATATCAATTTTAAGCTATAACTAGATAAATTGCATATCTAATTAGTACTCAAATAAATATATGACACTATGAACAAAAAAATATAATCTAAAATTTATTTTGTCAATTTACCATACGAATATGACATTGCTCGTATTGTTTATCCCTAACATACAACTGGTGTTCACCGGAAGAACTAATTGAAAATTGCCCTATTAATAGATCACGTCGCACTGTCAAAATTATACTACAAACGAAAGTGCTGCCATCTATTAGAAATATTATGTTTCACACGTATGCCCTAGCACATGATTATGCCGCTAGTATGTCAAAATGTCAAAATGAAAATATATAAACAAAATATTTTTGAATGTTGTGTGCGTATAACGCTAATTTAAAAAAATAAATAAATAAATAAAATAAATTGTTTATATAATTTTATTGTTTATATTTAATTGCATGTTTGTTTATAAATATGCCGACTTATTGTTTTGTTGATCAGTGCGGAAATTTGTTTAAGCGAGGTGAATTTAAGTTTCATGAATTTCCGAAAAATAAGGATCTTCGAATGGAATGGATTAGAGCTATTAGAACTAAAAAACATCCTTCTTTACATTCAAGGATTTGCTCTAAGCACTTCAAAAATTCAGATTATTTAGAATCTTGTTCAGGTATTTTATTAATAAATCAACTCATATTTTGTTTCTAAAGTATTTTATTGGTACCGTAGGTGTCACAAAAATTTTGAAAAAAATAGTATCCCATCACAAAAACTACCGTTAATGCCTCATGGAAAACGGAAGG
Organism: Tipula confusa; assembly: GCA_963556175.1. NCBI lineage: Eukaryota > Metazoa > Arthropoda > Insecta > Diptera > Tipulidae > Tipula > Tipula confusa. Next base: position 188,453,177 of record OY744475.1, on the reverse strand, counting down.
ATCAACCTCCTTTAAACGTTTTAGTATTAAAAGACCCAGTACTGGACGCGGTTGCAGCTGCGAGTAGTGAGGAGGTTGACGTTGAGAAAAACGAGCTAGTACCAGAAGTATCAGAAGTTGAAACGGTGGCACGCATTGTCAATTTCGAACCTGTTGAAATCGAGGTATTATAGTAATAAAGCTCATTGTTTTTAATAAAATAATTTTTTATAATATTTTTATTATATTAAGATTATTTCAGAAACGCCGGCATTACAAATTATTTCAGTGGAGTCTAGCTCGGTTTTACCACCCAGATACAACAGTTCTACGCAAACAACTAAATGTAATGAAACCCCAATTAATATTAATGTGGAGAATTTAAGCTCAACAGAAATCATTTATTTTACTGGTTTCGAACTCGTTTCATTCAATATGGTATATTCTGCAATTAACATGACATCTAATGTGTATGATTTATATTTAGATTGCAAAAATCAACTTGCATTGACCATGATGAAATACCGTCGAGATATTGATTTCATTTTAATAGCTAAATTATATAACCTCCGTCGGCAAATTGTGTCTGAAATATTTGCATATTGGACAAAAGCTATTTATAACAGCTTAAAAGAAATTGATTATTGGAAGCTTCGTCACAAGAGTTCTGAAGCATATACAGCTATTATTGATTGCACCGAGATTTCTACGGGACGTTCTTCTAAGGATCCAAATATTAACGAAGAACTATTCTCAAATTGTAAGAATCACAATACGTTCAAATACCTTGTAGCAGTCGATGAGAAAGATCTTTTAATTTTTTGTTCCAAAGTATATGGCGGTTCTAAATCTGATAGGTTTATAATTGAAGATTGTGGATTTCTCAATCTTCTAAAGTCTGGGGACACAATTTTAGCTGATCGAAGCTCCAATATATCAGATTTATTAGAAGCGAAAAATGTGGCACTGAATATACCACCTTTTAGAACAGCACCACAATTTGGGCCAAAAGAAATCTTGGAAACAAGAATAATAACGAATAGAAGGATCCACGTCGAAAAGTTTATTAATTTATCAAAGAAAAATAAAATACTTTCATCTATAATACCAGCATCGCTTTGGCCTTCTGTCAATGAAATTGTATATAATGCAAATATGCTTTGCAATTTTAAAAAAAGAGTGGTTTGAATTATATATGTGTATGTTATATTTTATTTAAATCAAAAAATTATGTTTTATGTATATTTAGTACCTTTTATTTTTAAAATTAATAACACATGGTACTCCTAAGTATTAAATTATAAATAAATTAAGTATCTCATACATTTAATTAGCACATAATAGGGTAATGTTTCAATTAGTTCTGCCGATCACCACCAGTTGTATGTTGGGGATAAACAATACGAGAAATGTCATATTCGTATGGGAAATTTACAAAATAAATTTTAGATTACATTTTTTTGTTATTTACCGTTATATTTTTATTTGCAAGTGAATAATAATTAGATATTCAATTTATCTAGTTATAGCGTAGAACTAATATAATATCAAGTAATGAAAGTTTTAATACAGAATTTTGAGTTCTGATTTAAGTAGTTCTGTTCTGAAGAAAATTAAATATGCGTTTAATATTATTCAAAATTAAACAAATCCAAAATTTAATATGAAACGCACGTTTTATTTGCCTCAGAAGTCTTTTCAAACTAAACTTTTTGATATATTGTTAGTTCAAGCAATAGGCCAACAGATGTCACTAGTAAAAAGTCTTTATCTGTGTCTCAACTAAACTTTTGTAAAATAAAATTTTAAGAATTTAGAAAAAAGTTAAGTATTTTAAAGATTTTAATTTTTATTCCAGTGCTAATGCGCTAATAAAAAGGCTGAATATTTAGCTAATAACTTTCGATCATATGCACTGCATTTCTTTTGTGTCACTGTTAGTTTTTTCAAGAAAAAACTGAGTGGTAACCAGTCTTTACCCGACAGTTGTTGAACGACAGCTCCTAAAGCGTGACGGTGATGGATGAGATAACATAGCTGCATCTGCTAGATCAGCTTTACATTTTGCAAAAGCTTTTCTTGCCTCCGTATTTCAGTTAATAATGGTTTTATCATTCTTTTCGTTGCCTTTAAAATATTCCAATAACGGTATTTATGTTTTTGCAGCATCTTTCAAGAAACGACGATAAAAATTACACATAGCGGGGAATCGTCGTAAACTTTTTACGTCTGTTCGTTCTACGAACTCATTAATGGCAATAACTTGATCGGGTAATGGCTTCGTGCCAGTTTCGGATATTAGATGCCCTAAACATTTAATTGAATTTTTACCGAAAACACATTTTGCAATATTAATCACGATATCTTGTTCCCTAAATCGATGTAATACTTGTCGTAAATGATCAGTATGTTGTTCTTCGTTATCGGAATATACTAGGACGTCGTTAAGGTATGGAAAAACAAAGTCGATCCCTCTTAAAACGGCATGAAAAAACCTTTGAAATGTTTGTGCAGCATGGCACAAGCCGAATGGAGTGATAATCGTAGTCTTTTCGATATCTGTGGATTCTATTGGTATCTGATGATATGCTTTTACGAGAATATACGTTTTCTGAATAATCCAAATTCAACCTTCGGTAGTCTCCACATGGACGCCATTCACCATTATCTTGCTTAACTAAATGTAATGGGCTAGCCATTTTGATGGACGACATATTCCTAATTTGATCATTTTGTCGAATTCTGTTTTTGCGATAGAAAGTTTTCCTGCGATTGAAGATATTGTTCTTACTTTACAACAGGATACAATTATTCAAACCTAAATAACTAAACGACCCATTTCCGATCGAAAAAAAATTTACTAATTAAAATTTTTTCATGACATGTCTATTTTTTAAGTTACACTTGGTGTATTGTACTAAATGCAAACACGATAGAATAAAACAACATTCACTCTATTTATGCTATGTTTTTGTGCTGATTACGAAATAAGTAAATTATTTTTTATGGTTTCGTCAAACTATGCTATTTTTGGTGGTTTGTTGTTATTATTATTATTCTGATTAAATTAATCAAAATGAGGTGGATCGCACATAATACTCGTATATATTATATATCCAAAAATTCAATGTTATGCCAAATAAATCACGAAATGTATATTTCGTGTATATGCTTTTCTTAGCTTTTCATGAAACTTAATTGTTAGTTCTAGTTTCTAATTTAGGAAATGTAAAGTCATATGCGGTGAAAAATCGATCAGACGTTCTTGATAAAAGTTCGTGTCATTACACTATTTGGTCATACAAATGACATCGATATAACAATTGGAGCAGGGGTTAAAGTGTCAATATTTGGAACTAAAGGTACTCAGTTTCAATCCAAATGGGGTTGGATGAACCAACTTATTGTTTAGATGGTCTAAAATAGACAACAGAATAGGAAGTAAATGTACGGCACTTAAGTAAATGCAACTAAGCTAATACCGACTTCAGGTTATTCGATTTTCTGAGTGTCTGCTTATCCAGTAACGAACTTCAAAACTAACGCTAATCCAGTTATTGAAAAATAACTGGTCACGAATTGAAAAATTCTATAATGGAAAAAATCTTCTAAAATTGAAAAAAAAAATTGAAAATTGAGAATTGTACATATGTACAGTGATTACAAATTTTGGTTTGTGTTTAATTTTAGAAGATTAAATAACATCACCATTGCCAATCATTTCCGTTGCCCAGTATTACAAAGATACTGCGGCCAACTGATATAAGAACTACTTCACAACTATTCACTTCACTCTATGTATAATTGACAATGTGGTACCATCAGGTAAAGTTCTGGACCCTCATGAATTTTATGGATTTTGGACATTTTCGATTTGTGTTATAATTTTTCTCAGTTTTGATAGGCTAACCATCATGCATTTTTTGGATTTAGGACATTTTCGATTTGTGGCATAATTTGATCAGTTTTGATAGGCTAACCATCATGCGTTTTCTGGATTTAGGACATTTTCGATTTGTGGCATAATATGATCAGTTTTGATAAGCTAACCATCATGCATTTTCTGGAATTTAGACATTTTCGATTTGTGGCATAATTTGATCAGTTTTGATAGGCGTTTTCTGGATTTAGGACATTTTCGATTTGTGGCATAATTTGATCAGTTTTGATAAGCTAACCATCATGCATTTTCTGGAATTTAGACATTTTCGATTTGTGGCATAATTTTCTCAGTTTTGATAGGCTAACCATCATGCATTTTTTGGATTTAGGATATTTTCGATTTGTGGCATAATTTTCTCAGTTTTGATAGGCTAACTATCATGCATTTTCTGGATTTAGGACATTTTCGATTTGTGGCATAATTTTCTCAGTTTTGATAGGCTAACCATCATGCGTTTTCTGGATTTTGGACATTTTCGATTTGTGGCATAATTTGATCAGTTTTGATAGGCTAATCATCATGCAGTATCTGGATTTAGGACATTTTCGATTTGTTGCATAATTTGATCAGTTTTGATAGGCTAACCATCATGCATTTTCTGGATTTAGGACATTTTCGATTTGTGGCATAATTTTCTCAGTTTTGATAGGCTAACCATCATGCATTTTCTGGATTTAGGACATTTTCGATTTGTGGCATAATTTTCTCAGTTTTGATAGGCTAACCATCATGCGTTTTCTGGATTTTGGACATTTTCGATTTGTAGCATTATTTGATCAGTTTTGATAGGGTAATCATCATGCGTTTTCTGGATTTTGGACATTTTCGATTTGTGGCATAATTTTCTCAGTTTTGATAGGCTAACCATCATGCGTTTTCTGGATTTTGGACATTTTCGATTTGTGGCATAATTTTCTCAGTTTTGATAGGCTAACCATCATGCGTTTTCTGGATTTTGGACATTTTCGATTTGTGGCATAATTTGATCAGTTTTGATAGGCTAACCATCATGCATTTTCTGGATTTAGGGCATTTTCGATTTGTGGCATAGTTTGATCAGTTTTTACAGGCTAACCATCATGCGTTTTCTGGATTTTGGACATTTTCGATTTGTGGCATAATTTTCTCAGTTTTGATAGGCTAACCATCATGCATTTTCTGGATTTTGGACATTTTCGATTTGTGGCATAATTTGATCAGTTTTGATAGGCTAGCCATCATGCGTTTTCTGGATTTAGGACATTTTCGATTTGTGGCATAATTTGATCAGTTTTGATAGGCTAACCATCATGCATTTTCTGGATTTAGGACATTTTCGATTTGTTGCATAATTTGATCAGTTTTGATAGGCTAACCATCATGCATTTTCTGGATTTAGGACATTTTCGATTTGTGGCATAATTTTCTCAGTTTTGATAGGCTAACTATCATGCATTTTCTGGATTTAGGACATTTTCGATTTGTGGCATAATTTTCTCAGTTTTGATAGGCTAACCATCATGCGTTTTCTGGATTTTGGACATTTTCGATTTGTGGCATAATTTGATCAGTTTTGATAGGCTAATCATCATGCAGTATCTGGATTTAGGACATTTTCGATTTGTTGCATAATTTGATCAGTTTTGATAGGCTAACCATCATGCATTTTCTGGATTTAAGACATTTTCGATTTGTGGCATAGTTTGATCAGTTTTTACAGGCTAACCATCATGCATTTTCTGGATTTTGGACATTTTCGATTTGTGGCATAATTTGATCAGTTTTGATAGGCTAGCCATCATGCGTTTTCTGGATTTAGGACATTTTCGATTTGTGGCATAATTTGATCAGTTTTGATAGGCTAACCATCATGCATTTTCTGGATTTAGGACATTTTCGATTTGTGGCATAATTTGATCAGTTTTGATAGGCTAACCATCATGCGTTTTCTGGATTTTGGACATTTTCGATTTGTGGCATAATTTGATCAGTTTTGATAGGCTAACCATCATGCGTTTTCTGGATTTTGGACATTTTCGATTTGTGGCATAATTTGATCAGTTTTGATAGGCTAACCATCATGCATTTTCTGGATTTAGGGCATTTTCGATTTGTGGCATAGTTTGATCAGTTTTTACAGGCTAACCATCATGCGTTTTCTGGATTTTGGACATTTTCGATTTGTGGCATAATTTTCTCAGTTTTGATAGGCTAACCATCATGCATTTTCTGGATTTTGGACATTTTCGATTTGTGGCATAATTTGATCAGTTTTGATAGGCTAGCCATCATGCGTTTTCTGGATTTAGGACATTTTCGATTTGTGGCATAATTTTCTCAGTTTTGATAGGCTAACCATCATGCATTTTCTGGATTTAGGACATTTTCGATTTGTTGCATAATTTGATCAGTTTTGATAGGCTAACCATCATGCATTTTCTGGATTTAGGACATTTTCGATTTGTGGCATAATTTTCTCAGTTTTGATAGGCTAACCATCATGCATTTTCTGGATTTAGGACATTTTCGATTTGTGGCATAATTTTCTCAGTTTTGATAGGCTAACCATCATGCGTTTTCTGGATTTTGGACATTTTCGATTTGTAGCATTATTTGATCAGTTTTGATAGGGTAATCATCATGCGTTTTCTGGATTTTGGACATTTTCGATTTGTAGCATTATTTGATCAGTTTTGATAGGGTAATCATCATGCGTTTTCTGGATTTTGGACATTTTCGATTTGTGGCATAATTTTCTCAGTTTTGATAGGCTAACCATCATGCATTTTGTGGATTTAGGACATTTTCGATTTGTTGCATAATTTGATCAGTTTTGATAGGCTAACCATCATGCATTTTCTGGATTTAGGACATTTTCGATTTGTGGCATAATTTGATCAGTTTTGATAGGCTAACCATCATGCATTTTCTGGATTTAGGACATTTTCGATTTGTGGCATAATTTTCTCAGTTTTGATAGGCTAACCATCATGCGTTTTCTGGATTTTGGACATTTTCGATTTGTGGCATAATTTGATCAGTTTTGATAGGCTAATCATCATGCGTTTTCTGGATTTTGGACATTTTCGATTTGTGGCATAATTTTCTCAGTTTTGATAGGCTAACCATCATGCATTTTCTGGATTTTGGACATTTTCGATTTGTGGCATAATTTGATCAGTTTTGATAGGCTAGCCATCATGCGTTTTCTGGATTTAGGACATTTTCGATTTGTTGCATAATTTGATCAGTTTTGATAGGCTAACCATCATGCGTTTTCTGGATTTTGGACATTTTCGATTTGTGGCATAATTTTCTCAGTTTTGATAGGCTAACCATCATGCATTTTCTGGATTTTGGACATTTTCGATTTGTGGCATAATTTGATCAGTTTTGATAGGCTAGCCATCATGCGTTTTCTGGATTTAGGACATTTTCGATTTGTGGCATAATTTTCTCAGTTTTGATAGGCTAACCATCATGCATTTTCTGGATTTAGGACATTTTCGATTTGTGGCATAATTTTCTCAGTTTTGATAGGCTAACCATCATGCGTTTTCTGGATTTAGGACATTTTCGATTTGTTGCATAATTTGATCAGTTTTGATAGGCTAACCATCATGCATTTTCTGGATTTAGGACATTTTCGATTTTTGGCATAATTTGATCAGTTTTGATAGGCTAACCATCATGCGTTTTCTGGATTTTGGACATTTTCGATTTGTGGCATAATTTGATCAGTTTTGATAGGCTAACCATCATGCATTTTCTGGATTTAGGACATTTTCGATTTGTGGCATAGTTTGATCAGTTTTTACAGGCTAACCATCATGCGTTTTCTGGATTTTGGACATTTTCGATTTGTGGCATAATTTTCTCAGTTTTGATAGGCTAACCATCATGCATTTTCTGGATTTTGGACATTTTCGATTTGTGGCATAATTTGATCAGTTTTGATAGGCTAGCCATCATGCGTTTTCTGGATTTAGGACATTTTCGATTTGTTGCATAATTTGATCAGTTTTGATAGGCTAACCATCATGCATTTTCTGGATTTAGGACATTTTCGATTTTTGGCATAATTTGATCAGTTTTGATAGGCTAACCATCATGCGTTTTCTGGATTTTGGACATTTTCGATTTGTGGCATAATTTGATCAGTTTTGATAGGCTAACCATCATGCATTTTCTGGATTTAGGACATTATCGATTTGTGGCATAGTTTGATCAGTTTTTACAGGCTAACCATCATGCGTTTTCTGGATTTTGGACATTTTCGATTTGTGGCATAATTTTCTCAGTTTTGATAGGCTAACCATCATGCATTTTCTGGATTTAGGACATTTTCGATTTGTTGCATAATTTGATCAGTTTAGATAGGCTAACCATCATGCATTTTCTGGATTTTGGACATTTTCGATTTGTGGCATAATTTGATCAGTTTTGATAGGCTAGCCATCATGCGTTTTCTGCCTTTAGGACATTTTTAATTTGTGGCATAATTTTCTCAGTTTTGATAGGCTAACCATCATGCATTTTCTGGATTTAGGACATTTTCGATTTGTGGCATAATTTTCTCAGTTTTGATAGGCTAACCATCATGCATTTTCTGGATTTAGGACATTTTCGATTTGTTGCATAATTTGATCAGTTTTGATAGGCTAACCATCATGCGTTTTCTGGATTTTGGACATTTTCGATTTGTGGCATAATTTGATCAGTTTTGATAGGCTAGCCATCATGCGTTTTCTGGATTTAGGACATTTTCGATTTGTTGCATAATTTGATCAGTTTTGATAGGCTAACCATCATGCATTTTCTGGATTTAGGACATTTTCGATTTGTGGCATAATTTGATCAGTTTTGATAGGCTAACCATCATGCGTTTTCTGGATTTTGGACATTTTCGATTTGTGGCATAATTTGATCAGTTTTGATAGGCTAACCATCATGCATTTTCTGGATTTAGGACATTTTCGATTTGTGGTATAATTTTTCTCAGTTCTGATAGGCTAACCATCATGCGTTTTCTGGATTTTGGACATTTTCGATTTGTGGCATAATTTGATCAGTTTTGATAGGCTAACCATCATGCATTTTCTGGATTTAGGACATTTTCGATTTGTGGCATAGTTTGATCAGTTTTTACAGGCTAACCATCATGCGTTTTCTGGATTTTGGACATTTTCGATTTGTGGCATAATTTTCTCAGTTTTGATAGGCTAACCATCATGCATTTTCTGGATTTTGGACATTTTCGATTTGTGGAATAATTTGATCAGTTTTGATAGGCTAGCCATCATGCGTTTTCTGGATTTAGGACATTTTCGATTTGTGGCATAATTTTCTCAGTTTTGATAGGCTAACCATCATGCATTTTCTGGATTTAGGACATTTTCGATTTGTTGCATAATTTGATCAGTTTTGATAGGCTAACCATCATGCATTTTCTGGATTTTGGACATTTTCGATTTGTGGCATAATTTGATCAGTTTTGATAGGCTAGCCATCATGCGTTTTCTGCCTTTAGGACATTTTCGATTTGTGGCATAATTTGATCAGTTTTGATAGGCTAACCATCATGCATTTTCTGGATTTTGGACATTTTCGATTCGTGGCATAATTTTCTCAGTTTTGATAGGCTAACCATCATGCGTTTTCTGGAATTTGAACATTTTCGATTTGTGGCATAATTTTCTCAGTTTTGATAGGCTAACCGTCATGCATTTTCTGGATTTAGGACATTTTCGATTCGTGGTATAATTTTTTCAGTTTTGAAGGCTAACCATCATGCGTTTTCTGGATATAGGACATTTTCGATTTGTGGCATAGTTTGATCAGTTTTGATAGGCTAACCATCATGCATTTTTTGGATTTAGGATATTTTCGATTTGTGGCATAATTTTCTCAGTTTTGATAGGCTAACTATTATGCATTTTCTGGATTTAGGACATTTTCGATTTGTGGCATAATTTTCTCAGTTTTGATAGGCTAACCATCATGCGTTTTCTGGATTTTGGACATTTCCGATTTGTGGCATAATTTGATCAGTTTTGATAGGCTAACCATCATGCATTTTTTGGATTTAGGATATTTTCGATTTGTGGCATAATTTTCTCAGTTTTGATAGGCTAACTATTATGCATTTTCTGGATTTAGGACATTTTCGATTTGTGGCATAATTTTCTCAGTTTTGATAGGCTAACCATCATGCATTTTCTGGATTTAGGACATTTTCGATTTGTGGCATAATTTGATCAGTTTTGATAGGCTAACCATCATGCATTTTCTGGATTTTGGACATTTTCGATTCGTGGCATAATTTTCTCAGTTTTGATAGGCTAACCATCATGCGTTTTCTGGAATTTGAACATTTTCGATTTGTGGCATAATTTTCTCAGTTTTGATAGGCTAACCGTCATGCATTTTCTGGATTTAGGACATTTTCGATTCGTGGTATAATTTTTTCAGTTTTGAAGGCTAACCATCATGCGTTTTCTGGATATAGGACATTTTCGATTTGTGGCATAGTTTGATCAGTTTTGATAGGCTAACCATCATGCATTTTTTGGATTTAGGATATTTTCGATTTGTGGCATAATTTTCTCAGTTTTGATAGGCTAACTATTATGCATTTTCTGGATTTAGGACATTTTCGATTTGTGGCATAATTTTCTCAGTTTTGATAGGCTAACCATCATGCGTTTTCTGGATTTTGGACATTTCCGATTTGTGGCATAATTTGATCAGTTTTGATAGGCTAACCATCATGCATTTTCTGGATTTTGAACATTTTCGATTTGTGGCATAATTTGATCAGTTTTGATAGGCTAACCATCATGCATTTTCTGGATTTAGGACATTTTCGATTTGTGGCATAATTTGATCAGTTTTGATAGGCGTTTTCTGGATTTTGGACATTTCCGATTTGTGGCATAATTTGATCAGTTTTGATAGGCTAACCATCATGCATTTTCTGGATTTAGGACATTTTCGATTTGTGGTATAATTTTTCTCAGTTCTGATAGGCTAACCATCATGCGTTTTCTGGATTTTGGACATTTTCGATTTGTGGCATAATTTGATCAGTTTTGATAGGCTAACCATCATGCATTTTCTGGATTTAGGACATTTTCGATTTGTGGCATAGTTTGATCAGTTTTTACAGGCTAACCATCATGCGTTTTCTGGATTTTGGACATTTTCGATTTGTGGCATAATTTGATCAGTTTTGATAGGCTAACCATCATGCATTTTCTGGATTTTGGACATTTTCGATTTGTGGCATAATTTGATCAGTTTTGATAGGCTAACCGTCATGCATTTTCTGGATTTAGGACATTTTCGATTCGTGGTATAATTTTCTCAGTTTTGATAGGCTAACTATTATGCATTTTCTGGATTTAGGACATTTTCGATTTGTGGCATAATTTTCTCAGTTTTGATAGGCTAACCATCATGCATTTTCTGGATTTAGGACATTTTCGATTTGTGGCATAATTTGATCAGTTTTGATAGGCTAACCATCATGCATTTTCTGGATTTTGGACATTTTCGATTCGTGGCATAATTTTCTCAGTTTTGATAGGCTAACCATCATGCGTTTTCTGGAATTTGAACATTTTCGATTTGTGGCATAATTTTCTCAGTTTTGATAGGCTAACCGTCATGCATTTTCTGGATTTAGGACATTTTCGATTCGTGGTATAATTTTTTCAGTTTTGAAGGCTAACCATCATGCGTTTTCTGGATATAGGACATTTTCGATTTGTGGCATAGTTTGATCAGTTTTGATAGGCTAACCATCATGCATTTTTTGGATTTAGGATATTTTCGATTTGTGGCATAATTTTCTCAGTTTTGATAGGCTAACTATTATGCATTTTCTGGATTTAGGACATTTTCGATTTGTGGCATAATTTTCTCAGTTTTGATAGGCTAACCATCATGCGTTTTCTGGATTTTGGACATTTCCGATTTGTGGCATAATTTGATCAGTTTTGATAGGCTAACCATCATGCATTTTCTGGATTTTGAACATTTTCGATTTGTGGCATAATTTGATCAGTTTTGATAGGCTAACCATCATGCATTTTCTGGATTTAGGACATTTTCGATTTGTGGCATAATTTGATCAGTTTTGATAGGCGTTTTCTGGATTTTGGACATTTCCGATTTGTGGCATAATTTGATCAGTTTTGATAGGCTAACCATCATGCATTTTCTGGATTTAGGACATTTTCGATTTGTGGTATAATTTTTCTCAGTTCTGATAGGCTAACCATCATGCGTTTTCTGGATTTTGGACATTTTCGATTTGTGGCATAATTTGATCAGTTTTGATAGGCTAACCATCATGCATTTTCTGGATTTAGGACATTTTCGATTTGTGGCATAGTTTGATCAGTTTTTACAGGCTAACCATCATGCGTTTTCTGGATTTTGGACATTTTCGATTTGTGGCATAATTTGATCAGTTTTGATAGGCTAACCATCATGCATTTTCTGGATTTTGGACATTTTCGATTTGTGGCATAATTTGATCAGTTTTGATAGGCTAATCATCATGCGTTTTCTGGATTTTGGACATTTTCGATTTGTGGCATAATTTTCTCAGTTTTGATAGGCTAGCCATCATGCGTTTTCTGGATTTAGGACATTTTCGATTTGTTGCATAATTTGATCAGTTTTGATAGGCTAATCATCATGCGTTTTCTGGATTTTGGACATTTTCGATTTGTGGCATAATTTTCTCAGTTTTGATAGGCTAACCATCATGCATTTTCTGGATTTTGGACATTTTCGATTTGTGGCATAATTTGATCAGTTTTTACAGGCTAACCATCATGCGTTTTCTGGATTTTGGACATTTTCGATTTGTGGCATAATTTTCTCAGTTTTGATAGGCTAACCATCATGCATTTTCTGGATTTAGGACATTTTCGATTTGTGGCATAATTTGATCAGTTTTGATAGGCGTTTTCTGGATTTTGGACATTTCCGATTTGTGGCATAATTTGATCAGTTTTGATAGGCTAACCATCATGCATTTTCTGGATTTAGGACATTTTCGATTTGTGGTATAATTTTTCTCAGTTCTGATAGGCTAACCATCATGCGTTTTCTGGATTTTGGACATTTTCGATTTGTGGCATAATTTGATCAGTTTTGATAGGCTAACCATCATGCATTTTCTGGATTTAGGACATTTTCGATTTGTGGCATAGTTTGATCAGTTTTTACAGGCTAACCATCATGCGTTTTCTGGATTTTGGACATTTTCGATTTGTGGCATAGTTTGATCAATTTTTACAGGCTAACCATCATGCATTTTCTGGATTTAGGACATTTTCGATTTGTGGCATAATTTGATCAGTTTTGATAGGCTAACCATCATGCATTTTCTGGATTTTGGACATTTTCGATTCGTGGCATAATTTTCTCAGTTTTGATAGGCTAACCATCATGCGTTTTCTGGAATTTGAACATTTTCGATTTGTGGCATAATTTTCTCAGTTTTGATAGGCTAACCGTCATGCATTTTCTGGATTTAGGACATTTTCGATTCGTGGTATAATTTTTTCAGTTTTGAAGGCTAACCATCATGCGTTTTCTGGATATAGGACATTTTCGATTTGTGGCATAGTTTGATCAGTTTTGATAGGCTAACCATCATGCATTTTTTGGATTTAGGATATTTTCGATTTGTGGCATAATTTTCTCAGTTTTGATAGGCTAACTATTATGCATTTTCTGGATTTAGGACATTTTCGATTTGTGGCATAATTTTCTCAGTTTTGATAGGCTAACCATCATGCGTTTTCTGGATTTTGGACATTTCCGATTTGTGGCATAATTTGATCAGTTTTGATAGGCTAACCATCATGCATTTTCTGGATTTTGAACATTTTCGATTTGTGGCATAATTTGATCAGTTTTGATAGGCTAACCATCATGCATTTTCTGGATTTAGGACATTTTCGATTTGTGGCATAATTTGATCAGTTTTGATAGGCGTTTTCTGGATTTTGGACATTTCCGATTTGTGGCATAATTTGATCAGTTTTGATAGGCTAACCATCATGCATTTTCTGGATTTAGGACATTTTCGATTTGTGGTATAATTTTTCTCAGTTCTGATAGGCTAACCATCATGCGTTTTCTGGATTTTGGACATTTTCGATTTGTGGCATAATTTGATCAGTTTTGATAGGCTAACCATCATGCATTTTCTGGATTTAGGACATTTTCGATTTGTGGCATAGTTTGATCAGTTTTTACAGGCTAACCATCATGCGTTTTCTGGATTTTGGACATTTTCGATTTGTGGCATAATTTGATCAGTTTTGATAGGCTAACCATCATGCATTTTCTGGATTTTGGACATTTTCGATTTGTGGCATAATTTGATCAGTTTTGATAGGCTAATCATCATGCGTTTTCTGGATTTTGGACATTTTCGATTTGTGGCATAATTTTCTCAGTTTTGATAGGCTAGCCATCATGCGTTTTCTGGATTTAGGACATTTTCGATTTGTTGCATAATTTGATCAGTTTTGATAGGCTAATCATCATGCGTTTTCTGGATTTTGGACATTTTCGATTTGTGGCATAATTTTCTCAGTTTTGATAGGCTAACCATCATGCATTTTCTGGATTTTGGACATTTTCGATTTGTGGCATAATTTGATCAGTTTTTACAGGCTAACCATCATGCGTTTTCTGGATTTTGGACATTTTCGATTTGTGGCATAATTTTCTCAGTTTTGATAGGCTAACCATCATGCATTTTCTGGATTTAGGACATTTTCGATTTGTGGCATAATTTGATCAGTTTTGATAGGCGTTTTCTGGATTTTGGACATTTCCGATTTGTGGCATAATTTGATCAGTTTTGATAGGCTAACCATCATGCATTTTCTGGATTTAGGACATTTTCGATTTGTGGTATAATTTTTCTCAGTTCTGATAGGCTAACCATCATGCGTTTTCTGGATTTTGGACATTTTCGATTTGTGGCATAATTTGATCAGTTTTGATAGGCTAACCATCATGCATTTTCTGGATTTAGGACATTTTCGATTTGTGGCATAGTTTGATCAGTTTTTACAGGCTAACCATCATGCGTTTTCTGGATTTTGGACATTTTCGATTTGTGGCATAATTTTCTCAGTTTTGATAGGCTAACCATCATGCATTTTCTGGATTTTGGACATTTTCGATTTGTGGCATAATTTGATCAGTTTTTACAGGCTAACCATCATGCGTTTTCTGGATTTTGGACATTTTCGATTTGTGGCATAATTTGATCAGTTTTGATAGGCTAACCATCATGCATTTTCTGGATTTTGGACATTTTCGATTTGTGGCATAATTTGATCAGTTTTGATAGGCTAGCCATCATGCGTTTTCTGGATTTAGGACATTTTCGATTTGTTGCATAATTTGATCAGTTTTGATAGGCTAACCATCATGCATTTTCTGGATTTAGGACATTTTCGATTTGTTGCATAATTTGATCAGTTTTGATAGGCTAACCATCATGCATTTTCTGGATTTTGGACATTTTCGATTTGTGGCATAATTTGATCAGTTTTGATAGGCTAACCATCATGCATTTTCTGGATTTTGGACATTTTCGATTTGTGGCATAATTTGATCAGTTTTGATAGGCTAGCCATCATGCGTTTTCTGCCTTTAGGACATTTTTAATTTGTGGCATAATTTTCTCAGTTTTGATAGGCTAACCATCATGCATTTTCTGGATTTAGGACATTTTCGATTTGTGGCATAATTTTCTCAGTTTTGATAGGCTAACCATCATGCGTTTTCTGGATTTAGGACATTTTCGATTTGTGGCATAATTTTCTCAGTTTTGATAGGCTAACCATCATGCATTTTCTGGATTTAGGACATTTTCGATTTGTTGCATAATTTGATCAGTTTTGATAGGCTAACCATCATGCATTTTCTGGATTTTGGACATTTTCGATTTGTGGCATAATTTGATCAGTTTTGATAGGCTAGCCATCATGCGTTTTCTGCATTTAGGACATTTTCGATTTGTGGCATAATTTTCTCAGTTTTGATAGGCTAACCATCATGCATTTTCTGGATTTAGGACATTTTCGATTTGTGGCATAATTTTCTCAGTTTTGATAGGCTAACCATCATGCGTTTTCTGGATTTTGGACATTTTCGATTTGTGGCATAATTTTCTCAGTTTTGATAGGCTAACCATCATGCATTTTCTGGATTTTGGACATTTTCGATTTGTGGCATAATTTGATCAGTTTTGATAGGCTAACCATCATGCATTTTCTGGATTTTGGACATTTTCGATTTGTGGCATAATTTTCTCAGTTTTGATAGGCTAACCATCATGCGTTTTCTGGATTTTGGACATTTTCGATTTGTGGCATAATTTTCTCAGTTTTGATAGGCTAACCATCATGCATTTTCTGGATTTTGGACATTTTCGATTTGTGGCATAATTTGATCAGTTTTGATAGGCTAGCCATCATGCGTTTTCTGGATTTAGGACATTTTCGATTTGTGGCATAATTTTCTCAGTTTTGATAGGCTAACCATCATGCATTTTCTGGATTTAGGACATTTTCGATTTGTGGCATAGTTTGATCAGTTTTTACAGGCTAACCATCATGCGTTTTCTGGATTTTGGACATTTTCGATTTGTGGCATAATTTTCTCAGTTTTGATAGGCTAACCATCATGCATTTTCTGGATTTAGGACATTTTCGATTTGTGGCATAATTTGATCAGTTTTGATAGGCTAACCGTCATGCATTTTCTGGATTTTGGACATTTTCGATTTGTGGCATAATTTGATCAGTTTTGATAGGCTAGCCATCATGCGTTTTCTGGATTTAGGACATTTTCGATTTGTGGCATAATTTTCTCAGTTTTGATAGGCTAACCATCATGCATTTTCTGGATTTAGGACATTTTCGATTTGTGGCATAATTTGATCAGTTTTGATAGGCTAACCGTCATGCATTTTCTGGATTTAGGACATTTTCGATTCGTGGTATAATTTTTTCAGTTTTGATAGGCTAACCATCATGCGTTTTCTGGATTTTGGACATTTCCGATTTGTGGCATAATTTGATCAGTTTTGATAGGCTAACCATCATGCGTTTTCTGGATTTTGGACATTTCCGATTTGTGGCATAATTTGATCAGTTTTGATAGGCTAACCATCATGCATTTTCTGGATTTTGGACATTTTCGATTTGTGGCATAATTTGATCAGTTTTGATAGGCTAACCATCATGCATTTTCTGGATTTAGGACATTTTCGATTTGTGGCATAATTTGATCAGTTTTGATAGGCGTTTTCTGGATTTTGGACATTTCCGATTTGTGGCATAATTTGATCAGTTTTGATAGGCTAACCATCATGCATTTTCTGGATTTAGGACATTTTCGATTTGTGGTATAATTTTTCTCAGTTCTGATAGGCTAACCATCATGCGTTTTCTGGATTTTGGACATTTTCGATTTGTGGCATAATTTGATCAGTTTTGATAGGCTAACCATCATGCATTTTCTGGATTTAGGACATTTTCGATTTGTGGCATAGTTTGATCAGTTTTTACAGGCTAACCATCATGCGTTTTCTGGATTTTGGACATTTTCGATTTGTGGCATAATTTGATCAGTTTTGATAGGCTAACCATCATGCATTTTCTGGATTTTGGACATTTTCAATTTGTGGCATAATTTGATCAGTTTTGATAGGCTAATCATCATGCGTTTTCTGGATTTTGGACATTTTCGATTTGTGGCATAATTTTCTCAGTTTTGATAGGCTAACCATCATGCATTTTCTGGATTTTGGACATTTTCGATTTGTGGCATAATTTGATCAGTTTTGATAGGCTAACCATCATGCATTTTCTGGATTTTGGACATTTTCGATTTGTGGCATAATTTTCTCAGTTTTGATAGGCTAACCATCATGCATTTTCTGGATTTAGGACATTTTCGATTTGTGGCATAATTTTCTCAGTTTTGATAGGCTAACCATCATGCATTTTCTGGATTTTGGACATTTTCGATTTGTGGCATAATTTGATCAGTTTTGATAGGCTAACCATCATGCATTTTCTGGATTTAGGACATTTTCGATTTGTGGCATAGTTTGATCAGTTTTTACAGGCTAACCATCATGCGTTTTCTGGATTTTGGACATTTTCGATTTGTGGCATAATTTTCTCAGTTTTGATAGGCTAGCCATCATGCGTTTTCTGGATTTAGGACATTTTCGATTTGTTGCATAATTTGATCAGTTTTGATAGGCTAATCATCATGCGTTTTCTGGATTTTGGACATTTTCGATTTGTGGCATAATTTTCTCAGTTTTGATAGGCTAACCATCATGCATTTTCTGGATTTTGGACATTTTCGATTTGTGGCATAATTTGATCAGTTTTTACAGGCTAACCATCATGCGTTTTCTGGATTTTGGACATTTTCGATTTGTGGCATAATTTTCTCAGTTTTGATAGGCTAACCATCATGCATTTTCTGGATTTAGGACATTTTCGATTTGTGGCATAATTTGATCAGTTTTGATAGGCGTTTTCTGGATTTTGGACATTTCCGATTTGTGGCATAATTTGATCAGTTTTGATAGGCTAACCATCATGCATTTTCTGGATTTAGGACATTTTCGATTTGTGGTATAATTTTTCTCAGTTCTGATAGGCTAACCATCATGCGTTTTCTGGATTTTGGACATTTTCGATTTGTGGCATAATTTGATCAGTTTTGATAGGCTAACCATCATGCATTTTCTGGATTTAGGACATTTTCGATTTGTTGCATAATTTGATCAGTTTTGATAGGCTAATCATCATGCGTTTTCTGGATTTTGGACATTTTCGATTTGTGGCATAATTTTCTCAGTTTTGATAGGCTAACCATCATGCATTTTCTGGATTTTGGACATTTTCGATTTGTGGCATAATTTGATCAGTTTTTACAGGCTAACCATCATGCGTTTTCTGGATTTTGGACATTTTCGATTTGTGGCATAATTTTCTCAGTTTTGATAGGCTAACCATCATGCATTTTCTGGATTTAGGACATTTTCGATTTGTGGCATAATTTGATCAGTTTTGATAGGCGTTTTCTGGATTTTGGACATTTCCGATTTGTGGCATAATTTGATCAGTTTTGATAGGCTAACCATCATGCATTTTCTGGATTTAGGACATTTTCGATTTGTGGTATAATTTTTCTCAGTTCTGATAGGCTAACCATCATGCGTTTTCTGGATTTTGGACATTTTCGATTTGTGGCATAATTTGATCAGTTTTGATAGGCTAACCATCATGCATTTTCTGGATTTAGGACATTTTCGATTTGTGGCATAGTTTGATCAGTTTTTACAGGCTAACCATCATGCGTTTTCTGGATTTTGGACATTTTCGATTTGTGGCATAATTTTCTCAGTTTTGATAGGCTAACCATCATGCATTTTCTGGATTTTGGACATTTTCGATTTGTGGCATAATTTGATCAGTTTTGATAGGCTAATCATCATGCGTTTTCTGGATTTTGGACATTTTCGATTTGTGGCATAATTTTCTCAGTTTTGATAGGCTAGCCATCATGCGTTTTCTGGATTTAGGACATTTTCGATTTGTTGCATAATTTGATCAGTTTTGATAGGCTAATCATCATGCGTTTTCTGGATTTTGGACATTTTCGATTTGTGGCATAATTTTCTCAGTTTTGATAGGCTAACCATCATGCATTTTCTGGATTTTGGACATTTTCGATTTGTGGCATAATTTGATCAGTTTTTACAGGCTAACCATCATGCGTTTTCTGGATTTTGGACATTTTCGATTTGTGGCATAATTTTCTCAGTTTTGATAGGCTAACCATCATGCATTTTCTGGATTTAGGACATTTTCGATTTGTGGCATAATTTGATCAGTTTTGATAGGCGTTTTCTGGATTTTGGACATTTCCGATTTGTGGCATAATTTGATCAGTTTTGATAGGCTAACCATCATGCATTTTCTGGATTTAGGACATTTTCGATTTGTGGTATAATTTTTCTCAGTTCTGATAGGCTAACCATCATGCGTTTTCTGGATTTTGGACATTTTCGATTTGTGGCATAATTTGATCAGTTTTGATAGGCTAACCATCATGCATTTTCTGGATTTAGGACATTTTCGATTTGTGGCATAGTTTGATCAGTTTTTACAGGCTAACCATCATGCGTTTTCTGGATTTTGGACATTTTCGATTTGTGGCATAATTTTCTCAGTTTTGATAGGCTAACCATCATGCATTTTCTGGATTTTGGACATTTTCGATTTGTGGCATAATTTGATCAGTTTTGATAGGCTAATCATCATGCGTTTTCTGGATTTTGGACATTTTCGATTTGTGGCATAATTTTCTCAGTTTTGATAGGCTAGCCATCATGCGTTTTCTGGATTTAGGACATTTTCGATTTGTTGCATAATTTGATCAGTTTTGATAGGCTAATCATCATGCGTTTTCTGGATTTTGGACATTTTCGATTTGTGGCATAATTTTCTCAGTTTTGATAGGCTAACCATCATGCATTTTCTGGATTTTGGACATTTTCGATTTGTGGCATAATTTGATCAGTTTTTACAGGCTAACCATCATGCGTTTTCTGGATTTTGGACATTTTCGATTTGTGGCATAATTTGATCAGTTTTGATAGGCTAACCATCATGCATTTTCTGGATTTTGGACATTTTCGATTTGTGGCATAATTTGATCAGTTTTGATAGGCTAGCCATCATGCGTTTTCTGGATTTAGGACATTTTCGATTTGTTGCATAATTTGATCAGTTTTGATAGGCTAACCATCATGCATTTTCTGGATTTAGGACATTTTCGATTTGTGGTATAATTTTTCTCAGTTCTGATAGGCTAACCATCATGCGTTTTCTGGATTTTGGACATTTTCGATTTGTGGCATAATTTGATCAGTTTTGATAGGCTAACCATCATGCATTTTCTGGATTTAGGACATTTTCGATTTGTGGTATAATTTTTCTCAGTTCTGATAGGCTAACCATCATGCGTTTTCTGGATTTTGGACATTTTCGATTTGTGGCATAATTTGATCAGTTTTGATAGGCTAACCATCATGCATTTTCTGGATTTAGGACATTTTCGATTTGTGGTATAATTTTTCTCAGTTCTGATAGGCTAACCATCATGCGTTTTCTGGATTTTGGACATTTTCGATTTGTGGCATAATTTTCTCAGTTTTGATAGGCTAACCATCATGCATTTTCTGGATTTAGGACATTTTCGATTTGTGGCATAATTTGATCAGTTTTGATAGGCGTTTTCTGGATTTTGGACATTTCCGATTTGTGGCATAATTTGATCAGTTTTGATAGGCTAACCATCATGCATTTTCTGGATTTAGGACATTTTCGATTTGTGGTATAATTTTTCTCAGTTCTGATAGGCTAACCATCATGCGTTTTCTGGATTTTGGACATTTTCGATTTGTGGCATAATTTGATCAGTTTTGATAGGCTAACCATCATGCATTTTCTGGATTTAGGACATTTTCGATTTGTGGCATAGTTTGATCAGTTTTTACAGGCTAACCATCATGCGTTTTCTGGATTTTGGACATTTTCGATTTGTGGCATAATTTTCTCAGTTTTGATAGGCTAACCATCATGCATTTTCTGGATTTTGGACATTTTCGATTTGTGGCATAATTTGATCAGTTTTGATAGGCTAATCATCATGCGTTTTCTGGATTTTGGACATTTTCGATTTGTGGCATAATTTTCTCAGTTTTGATAGGCTAGCCATCATGCGTTTTCTGGATTTAGGACATTTTCGATTTGTTGCATAATTTGATCAGTTTTGATAGGCTAATCATCATGCGTTTTCTGGATTTTGGACATTTTCGATTTGTGGCATAATTTTCTCAGTTTTGATAGGCTAGCCATCATGCGTTTTCTGGATTTAGGACATTTTCGATTTGTTGCATAATTTGATCAGTTTTGATAGGCTAGCCATCATGCGTTTTCTGGATTTTGGACATTTTCGATTTGTGGCATAATTTGATCAGTTTTGATAGGCTAACCATCATGCATTTTCTGGATTTTGGACATTTTCGATTTGTGGCATAATTTGATCAGTTTTGATAGGCTAGCCATCATGCGTTTTCTGGATTTAGGACATTTTCGATTTGTTGCATAATTTGATCAGTTTTGATAGGCTAACCATCATGCATTTTCTGGATTTAGGACATTTTCGATTTGTTGCATAATTTGATCAGTTTTGATAGGCTAACCATCATGCATTTTCTGGATTTTGGACATTTTCGATTTGTGGCATAATTTGATCAGTTTTGATAGGCTAACCATCATGCATTTTCTGGATTTTGGACATTTTCGATTTGTGGCATAATTTGATCAGTTTTGATAGGCTAGCCATCATGCGTTTTCTGCCTTTAGGACATTTTTAATTTGTGGCATAATTTTCTCAGTTTTGATAGGCTAACCATCATGCATTTTCTGGATTTAGGACATTTTCGATTTGTGGCATAATTTTCTCAGTTTTGATAGGCTAACCATCATGCGTTTTCTGGATTTAGGACATTTTCGATTTGTGGCATAATTTTCTCAGTTTTGATAGGCTAACCATCATGCATTTTCTGGATTTAGGACATTTTCGATTTGTTGCATAATTTGATCAGTTTTGATAGGCTAACCATCATGCATTTTCTGGATTTTGGACATTTTCGATTTGTGGCATAATTTGATCAGTTTTGATAGGCTAGCCATCATGCGTTTTCTGCATTTAGGACATTTTCGATTTGTGGCATAATTTTCTCAGTTTTGATAGGCTAACCATCATGCATTTTCTGGATTTAGGACATTTTCGATTTGTGGCATAATTTTCTCAGTTTTGATAGGCTAACCATCATGCGTTTTCTGGATTTTGGACATTTTCGATTTGTGGCATAATTTTCTCAGTTTTGATAGGCTAACCATCATGCATTTTCTGGATTTTGGACATTTTCGATTTGTGGCATAATTTGATCAGTTTTGATAGGCTAACCATCATGCATTTTCTGGATTTTGGACATTTTCGATTTGTGGCATAATTTTCTCAGTTTTGATAGGCTAACCATCATGCGTTTTCTGGATTTTGGACATTTTCGATTTGTGGCATAATTTTCTCAGTTTTGATAGGCTAACCATCATGCATTTTCTGGATTTTGGACATTTTCGATTTGTGGCATAATTTGATCAGTTTTGATAGGCTAGCCATCATGCGTTTTCTGGATTTAGGACATTTTCGATTTGTGGCATAATTTCTCAGTTTTGATAGGCTAACCATCATGCATTTTCTGGATTTAGGACATTTTCGATTTGTCGCATAGTTTGATCAGTTTTTACAGGCTAACCATCATGCGTTTTCTGGATTTTGGACATTTTCGATTTGTGGCATAATTTTCTCAGTTTTGATAGGCTAACCATCATGCATTTTCTGGATTTAGGACATTTTCGATTTGTGGCATAATTTGATCAGTTTTGATAGGCTAACCGTCATGCATTTTCTGGATTTTGGACATTTTCGATTTGTGGCATAATTTGATCAGTTTTGATAGGCTAGCCATCATGCGTTTTCTGGATTTAGGACATTTTCGATTTGTGGCATAATTTTCTCAGTTTTGATAGGCTAACCATCATGCATTTTCTGGATTTAGGACATTTTCGATTTGTGGCATAATTTGATCAGTTTTGATAGGCTAACCGTCATGCATTTTCTGGATTTAGGACATTTTCGATTCGTGGTATAATTTTTTCAGTTTTGATAGGCTAATCATCATGTATTTTCTGGATTTAGGACATTTTCGATTTGTGGTATAATTTTTTCAGTTTTGATAGGCTAACCATCATGCGTTTTCTGGATTTTGGACATTTTCGATTTGTGGCATAATTTTCTCAGTTTTGATAGGCTAACCATCATGCATTTTCTGGATTTTGGACATTTTCGATTCGTGGCATAATTTGATCAGTTTTGATAGGCTAGCCATCATGCGTTTTCTGGATTTAGGACATTTTCGATTTGTGGCATAATTTTCTCAGTTTTGATAGGCTAACCATCATGCATTTTCTGGATTTTGGACATTTTCGATTTGTGGCATAATTTTCTCAGTTTTGATAGGCTAACCATCATGCATTTTCTGGATTTTGGACATTTTCGATTTGTGGCATAATTTGATCAGTTTTGATAGGCTAGCCATCATGCGTTTTCTGGATTTAGGACATTTTCGATTGTGGCATAATTTTCTCAGTTTTGATAGGCTAACCATCATGCATTTTCTGGATTTAGGACATTTTCGATTTGTGGCATAGTTTGATCAGTTTTTACAGGCTAACCATCATGCATTTCTGGATTTTGAACATTTTCGATTTGTGGCATAATTTGATCAGTTTTGATAGGCTAACCATCATGCGTTATCTGGATTTGGACATTTTCGATTTGTGGCATAATTTCCTCAGTTTTGATAGGCTAACCATCATGCATTTTCTGGATTTTGGACATTTTCGATTTGTGGCATAATTTGATCAGTTTTGATAGGCTAGCCATCATGCGTTTTCTGGATTTAGGACATTTTCGATTTGTGGCATAATTTTCTCAGTTTTGATAGGCTAACAATCATGCATTTTCTGGATTTAGGACATTTTCGATTTGTTGCATAATTTGATCAGTTTTGATAGGCTAACCATCATGCATTTTCTGGATTTAGGACATTTTCGATTTGTGGCATAATTTTCTCAGTTTTGATAGGCTAACCATCATGCATTTTCTGGATTTAGGACATTTTCGATTTGTGGCATAATTTTCTCAGTTTTGAAAGGCTAACCATCATGCGTTTTCTGGATTTTGGACATTTTCGATTTGTGGCATAATTTGATCAGTTTTGATAGGCTAATCATCATGCGTTTTCTGGATTTTCGACATTTTCGATTTGTGGCATAATTTTCTCAGTTTTGATAGGCTAACCATCATGCATTTTCTGGATTTTGGACATTTTCGATTTGTGGCATAATTTGATCAGTTTTGATAGGCTAGCCATCATACGTTTTCTGGATTTAGGTCATTTTCGATTTGTTGCATAATTTGATCAGTTTTGATAGGCTAACCATCATGCATTTTCTGGATTTAGGACATTTTCGATTTGTGGCATAATTTGATCAGTTTTGATAGGCTAACCATCATGCGTTTTCTGGATTTTGGACATTTCCGATTTGTGGCATAATTTGATCAGTTTTGATAGGCTAACCATCATGCATTTTCTGGATTTAGGACATTTTCGATTTGTGGTATAATTTTTCTCAGTTTTGATAGGCTAACCATCATGCGTTTTCTGGATTTTGGACATTTTCGATTTGTGGCATAATTTGATCAGTTTTGATAGGCTAACCATCATGCATTTTCTGGATTTAGGACATTTTCGATTTGTGGCATAGTTTGATCAGTTTTTACAGGCTAACCATCATGCGTTTTCTGGATTTTGGACATTTTCGATTTGTGGCATAATTTTCTCAGTTTTGATAGGCTAACCATCATGCATTTTCTGGATTTTGGACATTTTCGATTTGTGGCATAATTTGATCAGTTTTGATAGGCTAGCCATCATGCATTTTCTGGATTTAGGACATTTTCGATTTGTTGCATAATTTGATCAGTTTTGATAGGCTAACCATCATGCATTTTCTGAATTTAGGATATTTTCGATTTGTGGCATAGTTTTGATCAGTTTTTACAGGCTAACCATCATGCATTTTCTGGATTTAGGACATTTTCGATTTGTGGCATAATTTGATCAGTTTTGATAGGCTAGCCATCATGCGTTTTCTGCCTTTAGGACATTTTCGATTTGTGGCATAATTTTCTCAGTTTTGATAGGCTAACCATCATGCATTTCTGGATTTAGGACATTTTCGATTTGTGGCATAATTTGATCAGTTTTGATAGGCTAATCATCATGTATTTTCTGGATTTAGGACATTTTCGATTTTGTGGTATAATTTTTTCAGTTTTGATAGGCTAACCATCATGCGTTTTCTGGATTTTGGACATTTTCGATTTGTGGCATAATTTGATCAGTTTTGATAGGCTAATCATCATGTATTTTCTGGATTTAGGACATTTTCGATTTGTGGCATAATTTGATCAGTTTTGATAGGCTAACCATCATGCATTTTCTGATTTAGGACATTTTCGATTTGTGGCATAGTTTGATCAGTTTTTACAGGCTAACCATCATGCATTTTCTGGATTTTGGACATTTTCGATTTGTGGCATAATTTGATCAGTTTTGATAGGCTAGCCATCATGCGTTTTCTGCCTTTAGGACATTTTCGATTTGTGGCATAATTTTCTCAGTTTTGATAGGCTAACCATCATGTATTTTCTGGATTTAGGACATTTTCGATTTGTGGTATAATTTTTTCAGTTTTGATAGGCTAACCATCATGCGTTTTCTGGATTTTGGACATTTTCGATTTGTGGCATAATTTGATCAGTTTTGATAGGCTAATCATCATGTATTTTCTGGATTTAGGACATTTTCGATTTGTGGCATAATTTGATCAGTTTTGATAGGCTAACCATCATGCATTTTCTGGATTTAGGACATTTTCGATTTGTGGCATAGTTTGATCAGTTTTTACAGGCTAACCATCATGCGTTTTCTGGATTTTGGACATTTTCGATTTGTGGCATAATTTTCTCAGTTTTGATAGGCTAACCATCATGCATTTTCTGGATTTTGGACATTTTCGATTTGTGGCATAATTTGATCAGTTTTGATAGGCTAGCCATCATGCGTTTTCTGGATTTTGGACATTTTCGATTTGTGGCATAATTTGATCAGTTTTTACAGGCTAACCATCATGCGTTTTCTGGATTTTGGACATTTTCGATTTGTGGCATAATTTTCTCAGTTTTGATAGGCTAACCATCATGCATTTTCTGGATTTTGGACATTTTCGATTTGTGGCATAATTTGATCAGTTTTGATAGGCTAGCCATCATGCGTTTTCTGGATTTAGGACATTTTCGATTTGTGGCATAATTTTCTCAGTTTTGATAGGCTAACCATCATGCATTTTCTGGATTTAGGACATTTTCGATTTGTTACATAATTTGATCAGTTTTGATAGGCTAACCATCATGCATTTTCTGGATTTTGGACATTTTCGATTTGTGGCATAGTTTGATCAGTTTTTACAGGCTAACCATCATGCATTTTCTGGATTTTGAACATTTTCGATTTGTGGCATAATTTGATCAGTTTTGATAGGCTAACCATCATGCGTTATCTGGATTTTGGACATTTTCGATTTGTGGCATAATTTCCTCAGTTTTGATAGGCTAACCATCATGCATTTTCTGGATTTAGGACATTTTCGATTTGTGGCATAGTTTGATCAGTTTTTACAGGCTAACCATCATGCGTTTTCTGGATTTTGGACATTTTCGATTTGTGGCATAATTTTCTCAGTTTTGATAGGCTAACCATCATGCATTTTCTGGATTTAGGACATTTTCGATTTGTGGCATAATTTTCTCAGTTTTGATAGGCTAACCATCATGCGTTTTCTGGATTTTGGACATTTTCGATTTGTGGCATAATTTTCTCAGTTTTGATAGGCTAACCATCATGCATTTTCTGGATTTTGGACATTTTCGATTTGTGGCATAATTTTCTCAGTTTTGATAGGCTAACCATCATGCATTTTCTGGATTTAGGACATTTTCGATTTGTTGCATAATTTGATCAGTTTTGATAGGCTAACCATCATGCATTTTCTGGATTTTGGACATTTTCGATTTGTGGCATAATTTGATCAGTTTTGATAGGCTAGCCATCATGCGTTTTCTGCATTTAGGACATTTTCGATTTGTGGCATAATTTTCTCAGTTTTGATAGGCTAACCATCATGCATTTTCTGGATTTAGGACATTTTCGATTTGTGGCATAATTTTCTCAGTTTTGATAGGCTAACCATCATGCGTTTTCTGGATTTTGGACATTTTCGATTTGTGGCATAATTTTCTCAGTTTTGATAGGCTAACCATCATGCATTTTCTGGATTTTGGACATTTTCGATTTGTGGCATAATTTGATCAGTTTTGATAGGCTAACCATCATGCATTTTCTGGATTTTGGACATTTTCGATTTGTGGCATAATTTTCTCAGTTTTGATAGGCTAACCATCATGCGTTTTCTGGATTTTGGACATTTTCGATTTGTGGCATAATTTTCTCAGTTTTGATAGGCTAACCATCATGCATTTTCTGGATTTTGGACATTTTCGATTTGTGGCATAATTTGATCAGTTTTGATAGGCTAGCCATCATGCGTTTTCTGGATTTAGGACATTTTCGATTTGTGGCATAATTTTCTCAGTTTTGATAGGCTAACCATCATGCATTTTCTGGATTTAGGACATTTTCGATTTGTGGCATAGTTTGATCAGTTTTTACAGGCTAACCATCATGCGTTTTCTGGATTTTGGACATTTTCGATTTGTGGCATAATTTTCTCAGTTTTGATAGGCTAACCATCATGCATTTTCTGGATTTAGGACATTTTCGATTTGTGGCATAATTTGATCAGTTTTGATAGGCTAACCGTCATGCATTTTCTGGATTTTGGACATTTTCGATTTGTGGCATAATTTGATCAGTTTTGATAGGCTAGCCATCATGCGTTTTCTGGATTTAGGACATTTTCGATTTGTGGCATAATTTTCTCAGTTTTGATAGGCTAACCATCATGCATTTTCTGGATTTAGGACATTTTCGATTTGTGGCATAATTTGATCAGTTTTGATAGGCTAACCGTCATGCATTTTCTGGATTTAGGACATTTTCGATTCGTGGTATAATTTTTTCAGTTTTGATAGGCTAACCATCATGCGTTTTCTGGATTTTGGACATTTCCGATTTGTGGCATAATTTGATCAGTTTTGATAGGCTAACCATCATGCGTTTTCTGGATTTTGGACATTTCCGATTTGTGGCATAATTTGATCAGTTTTGATAGGCTAACCATCATGCATTTTCTGGATTTTGGACATTTTCGATTTGTGGCATAATTTGATCAGTTTTGATAGGCTAACCATCATGCATTTTCTGGATTTAGGACATTTTCGATTTGTGGCATAATTTGATCAGTTTTGATAGGCGTTTTCTGGATTTTGGACATTTCCGATTTGTGGCATAATTTGATCAGTTTTGATAGGCTAACCATCATGCATTTTCTGGATTTAGGACATTTTCGATTTGTGGTATAATTTTTCTCAGTTCTGATAGGCTAACCATCATGCGTTTTCTGGATTTTGGACATTTTCGATTTGTGGCATAATTTGATCAGTTTTGATAGGCTAACCATCATGCATTTTCTGGATTTAGGACATTTTCGATTTGTGGCATAGTTTGATCAGTTTTTACAGGCTAACCATCATGCGTTTTCTGGATTTTGGACATTTTCGATTTGTGGCATAATTTGATCAGTTTTGATAGGCTAACCATCATGCATTTTCTGGATTTTGGACATTTTCGATTTGTGGCATAATTTGATCAGTTTTGATAGGCTAATCATCATGCGTTTTCTGGATTTTGGACATTTTCGATTTGTGGCATAATTTTCTCAGTTTTGATAGGCTAGCCATCATGCGTTTTCTGGATTTAGGACATTTTCGATTTGTTGCATAATTTGATCAGTTTTGATAGGCTAATCATCATGCGTTTTCTGGATTTTGGACATTTTCGATTTGTGGCATAATTTTCTCAGTTTTGATAGGCTAACCATCATGCGTTTTCTGGATTTTGGACATTTTCGATTTGTGGCATAATTTTCTCAGTTTTGATAGGCTAACCATCATGCATTTTCTGGATTTAGGACATTTTCGATTTGTGGCATAATTTGATCAGTTTTGATAGGCGTTTTCTGGATTTTGGACATTTCCGATTTGTGGCATAATTTGATCAGTTTTGATAGGCTAACCATCATGCATTTTCTGGATTTTGGACATTTTCGATTTGTGGCATAATTTGATCAGTTTTGATAGGCTAGCCATCATGCGTTTTCTGCATTTAGGACATTTTCGATTTGTGGCATAATTTTCTCAGTTTTGATAGGCTAACCATCATGCATTTTCTGGATTTAGGACATTTTCGATTTGTGGCATAATTTGATCAGTTTTGATAGGCTAACCGTCATGCATTTTCTGGATTTAGGACATTTTCGATTCGTGGTATAATTTTTTCAGTTTTGATAGGCTAATCATCATGTATTTTCTGGATTTAGGACATTTTCGATTTGTGGTATAATTTTTTCAGTTTTGATAGGCTAACCATCATGCGTTTTCTGGATTTTGGACATTTTCGATTTGTGGCATAATTTTCTCAGTTTTGATAGGCTAACCATCATGCATTTTCTGGATTTTGGACATTTTCGATTCGTGGCATAATTTGATCAGTTTTGATAGGCTAGCCATCATGCGTTTTCTGGATTTAGGACATTTTCGATTTGTGGCATAATTTTCTCAGTTTTGATAGGCTAACCATCATGCATTTTCTGGATTTTGGACATTTTCGATTTGTGGCATAATTTTCTCAGTTTTGATAGGCTAACCATCATGCATTTTCTGGATTTTGGACATTTTCGATTTGTGGCATAATTTGATCAGTTTTGATAGGCTAGCCATCATGCGTTTTCTGGATTTAGGACATTTTCGATTTGTGGCATAATTTTCTCAGTTTTGATAGGCTAACCATCATGCATTTTCTGGATTTAGGACATTTTCGATTTGTGGCATAGTTTGATCAGTTTTTACAGGCTAACCATCATGCATTTTCTGGATTTTGAACATTTTCGATTTGTGGCATAATTTGATCAGTTTTGATAGGCTAACCATCATGCATTTTCTGGATTTTGGACATTTTCGATTTGTGGCATAATTTGATCAGTTTTGATAGGCTAACCATCATGCATTTTCTGGATTTTGGACATTTTCGATTTGTGGCATAATTTTCTCAGTTTTGATAGGCTAACCATCATGCGTTTTCTGGATTTTGGACATTTTCGATTTGTGGCATAATTTTCTCAGTTTTGATAGGCTAACCATCATGCATTTTCTGGATTTTGGACATTTTCGATTTGTGGCATAATTTGATCAGTTTTGATAGGCTAGCCATCATGCGTTTTCTGGATTTAGGGACATTTTCGATTTGTGGCATAATTTTCTCAGTTTTGATAGGCTAACAATCATGCATTTTCTCGATTTAGGACATTTTCGATTTGTTGCATAATTTGATCAGTTTTGATAGGCTAACCATCATGCATTTTCTGGATTTAGGACATTTTCGATTTGTGGCATAATTTTCTCAGTTTTGATAGGCTAACCATCATGCATTTTCTGGATTTAGGACATTTTCGATTTGTGGCATAATTTTCTCAGTTTTGAAAGGCTAACCATCATGCGTTTTCTGGATTTTGGACATTTTCGATTTGTGGCATAATTTGATCAGTTTTGATAGGCTAATCATCATGCGTTTTCTGGATTTTCGACATTTTCGATTTGTGGCATAATTTTCTCAGTTTTGATAGGCTAACCATCATGCATTTTCTGGATTTTGGACATTTTCGATTTGTGTGCATAATTTGATCAGTTTTGATAGGCTAGCCATCATACGTTTTCTGGATTTAGGTCATTTTCGATTTGTTGCATAATTTGATCAGTTTTGATAGGCTAACCATCATGCATTTTCTGGATTTAGGACATTTTCGATTTGTGGCATAATTTGATCAGTTTTGATAGGCTAACCATCATGCGTTTTCTGGATTTTGGACATTTCCGATTTGTGGCATAATTTGATCAGTTTTGATAGGCTAACCATCATGCATTTTCTGGATTTAGGACATTTTCGATTTGTGGTATAATTTTTCTCAGTTTTGATAGGCTAACCATCATGCGTTTTCTGGATTTTGGACATTTTCGATTTGTGGCATAATTTGATCAGTTTTGATAGGCTAACCATCATGCATTTTCTGGATTTAGGACATTTTCGATTTGTGGCATAGTTTGATCAGTTTTTACAGGCTAACCATCATGCGTTTTCTGGATTTTGGACATTTTCGATTTGTGGCATAATTTTCTCAGTTTTGATAGGCTAACCATCATGCATTTTCTGGATTTTGGACATTTTCGATTTGTGGCATAATTTGATCAGTTTTGATAGGCTAGCCATCATGCATTTTCTGGATTTAGGACATTTTCGATTTGTTGCATAATTTGATCAGTTTTGATAGGCTAACCATCATGCATTTTCTGAATTTAGGACATTTTCGATTTGTGGCATAGTTTGATCAGTTTTTACAGGCTAACCATCATGCATTTTCTGGATTTAGGACATTTTCGATTTGTGGCATAATTTGATCAGTTTTGATAGGCTAGCCATCATGCGTTTTCTGCCTTTAGGACATTTTCGATTTGTGGCATAATTTTCTCAGTTTTGATAGGCTAACCATCATGCATTTTCTGGATTTAGGACATTTTCGATTTGTGGCATAATTTGATCAGTTTTGATAGGCTAATCATCATGTATTTTCTGGATTTAGGACATTTTCGATTTGTGGTATAATTTTTTCAGTTTTGATAGGCTAACCATCATGCGTTTTCTGGATTTTGGACATTTTCGATTTGTGGCATAATTTGATCAGTTTTGATAGGCTAATCATCATGTATTTTCTGGATTTAGGACATTTTCGATTTGTGGCATAATTTGATCAGTTTTGATAGGCTAACCATCATGCATTTTCTGGATTTAGGACATTTTCGATTTGTGGCATAGTTTGATCAGTTTTTACAGGCTAACCATCATGCGTTTTCTGGATTTTGGACATTTTCGATTTGTGGCATAATTTT